>CM076584.1:334497551-334672387 GCA_034641835.2 Pinus albicaulis
GCCACTGAAGTCTAACCGAAGCCAACCATGCAAGATGACATCAAACCCTAGGAACCACATGATTCCTTGTGTCAGTTGCATGAGCCACCTCCATGACTCAAACTGAAGTGCGCCAAGAGAGTAAACTGCTGTTTATAGTCAAAATATTATTAAGGGAAGATAATATTTGACTTCCATATTTTTAGGAGATCAGTCTAAAAATAGCCTGGGTCCTAAAAATTAGGGTCTCATCTATTTTTACCGACATGTCACATACTCCAAGAATCTCCAAGTAGAATTCCCAAATTATGCTCCGTATGTCTAAAAATAGACATAGTCTAAAAATAGACTTTGCGCCAGAATTTGCCTGCGGGCCCACTTAGTGAAGGCGACTTCATTTCACTAAGCTCCATCATCTTGCTGCATTCTCAACACTCCCTCTCAGCAAGATATGGATTATCCGCAATCCCTATCCTGCCTCTGTGGAATTCGAACTTGCTCCTGGTGAGCGCCTTCGTCAGGATGTCGGCATCCTGATCCTCCGTGGGAACATATGAAAGCATCATGATCCTCCGCTGAACACAATCTCTGATGTGATGATACCGATGCCTGAAACACTGCTGCCTCAACTCATCCTCCTGTCTGTACCATGAACCATATCCCGATGTGCCTCTGATATATCGCAATACATGCTTGCCCGCCTTCCAAAAGAGCTTGGTAGGCTTAACCATAGCTTGCGAAAGCTGGTTAACTGCATAGCATATATCGGGTCGAGTATTGACCAGATACATCAACGACCCCACCAACTGTCGATAGACAGTGGCATCCACTACCCCCTCCGAAGTAGCATCTCCCTTCCTCCATCCACCAGGAAGAGGGGTATCAACAGGCTTGCAGCCTTGCATGTTGAACCTCTCCAGAATCTCCCGGGCATACTTGCCCCGAGAAACAAACAGTCCTCCACTGCGCTGCCAAATCTCCAATCCCAGGAAATAATGAAGGATGCCCAGGTCCTTCATCTCAAACTCTCGTGCAAGATCATCCTTGCATGAAAGTATCAACCGCTCGTCGCCAGTCAAAATCAGATCATCTACATACAGTACGATGATCAACAGCTTCCCCTCCACCACAATCTGGTACAGGTTTGGATCCGCCTCACTCTTGGAGAATCCAAGCCCGGTGAAGTAGTTGTCTATCCGAGTGTACCAAGCACGAGGTACTTGCTTCAGCCCGTACAGTGCTCTCTTGAGTCGGCACACATGCGACTCACTGCTGAAGATCTCAAAACCTTCAGGCTGCTCTATGTACACCTCCTACTCAATAACTCCATTGAGGAACGCAGTCTTCACATCCATCTGATGAATGTGCCACCCCATCTGCGCCGAGAGAGCAAGGATCGTCCGTATGGAAGAGTACCTTGCGACAGGTGCAAAAGTCTCCTCATAGTCAATCCCCTCGATCTGTGAGAAGCCACGGGCGACAAATCTCGCCTTGTACTTCTCCACACTCCCGTCAGCCGCCTGCTTCACTTTGTAGATCCATCGCTAACCTACAACTGATTTCCCAACCGGTCTTGGGACAATCTCCCATGCACTGTTCCTGATGATCGAATCATATTCTTCGATCATGGCATCAACCCATGCGGGTTCCTCCACAGCTTCCTCAAAAGAGGATGGCTCTGTCACAACACATCGACTCATAAGAGCCATGTATCCAGTGTACCGATCCGGTGACTGTCTCTGTCTGCGCTGTGCTGTAGGTGGTCCTACAACCTTCTCTGCATCCCGAGCCAGTCGCTCAGCTTCTGTAGTGCGCATGCGCCCTCTGATGGTTGGCGCTGCCTGGGTGGTTTCTTCCACCTCCCGAACCTCCTCTTGTGGCTGATCCACATCTGGAAGCTCCTCCTTAGGAACTAACAGCTCCTCATCTGCATGCAAGTGTAGCTCCCTCTCAAGCGAACACTGCATGGCTTTCTCCTCCTGAAATTTTATATCCCGTCGCACAACAGTCTTGCGACTGTCTGGCACATACACCCGATAGTTGTGAGGTGTATCGGTGTACCCCACAAATATTCCAACTTCAGCAGTTGGATCCAGCTTCCTTCTCGCATCCTTCGTCACATGCATGTAGACAGGAGATCCGAAAATCCGCAAATGGGAAATATCGGGCCTCTTGCCAGAATAAGCCTCCTCTGGTGTACTCATGCCAAGAACCTTGTGAGGACAACGGTTCTGCACATATACTGCTGTATTGCATGCCTCAGCCCACAAGTGAAGGGGTAGGCCCTGATCATGCAACATCGCCCGTGCAGCACCCACGATCGTTCTGTTCTTCCGCTCAGCCACCCCGTTCTGCCGTGGGTTATGGGGTGCGATGAGCTCTCTCCGAATCCCTTCTGCGCTGCAGAACTCCTTGAATTCAGCCGAGATGAATTCACCACCGTTATCACTCCTTAGAGCAATCACCTTCTTCCCCGACTCCTTCTCGACCAGTGCTTTAAACTCACATAACTTCGCGAATGTATCGCTCTTCTTCGACATGAAGAAGATCCAGCACTTTCGAGAGAAATCATCAACAAAGATCACATAATACCTGTGCTTTGCTGTCGAAGCAACCGAGAAAGGACCACACACGTCTGTGTGAACTCTCTCAAGGATCGTCGTGGCGCGACTATCCTTCTCGTGAAAGGTGGCTTTCACATACTTCCCTAAAGTACACCCCTTGCACTGATCTGACTGCGCAAGGGTGCCCTTAGGAAGTCCAGTAGAAATCTGCTGCATAATCTTCAAAGCTCCATGGTGAAGATGGCCCAATCTCCTGTGCCATAGTTCGCCCTCATCATCCCGGCTCACCACATCTCCAGCCTTGCATGCCATAGCTGCGCAGTCATCTACCTGCAACTGATAAAGGTTCCGAGTTCGAACCCCTATCTTCCGGGTCTCTCTAGTAGTCTTACTGCGCAGGAAAGCTTTTCCTTCGCTGAAGACCACATCATAACCCTTATCCTCCAACATCGCTACTGAAATCAGGTTCTTCTTCAATCCAGGTACATGCATGACATCCTTTAAGAAAAAGGGTTTACCAGACTCCCTCTGAAAGGATACGGTACCGATACCAGTCGCACTGTATCTACCGTCATCGCCCATCTCGATGTGCATACCCAAATCCTTGTCCTCCAGATCTGAGAACAACTCCCGATCTCCCGTCATATGAAATGACGCACCGCTGTCCAAGAAACACACCGATCCCAGCATACTTGAAACTAAGCATGCAATCAGTGAAACTTTGACAGCCACCCCCACACTTCCCAGCTCATCTCTGCACTGAGTGAACTTCGTGAGGTATTTGGCGATGCCGTCGCCCTTCTCCATCTTGATGTTCCTGAGCTTATCTTTGAGCGCCAGCTTCCTTTGGTCACTCTTACTCTGGAATAGATCCGTCAAAGCTTTCCACATTAAATATGGAGTAGCCTTACCATGAAGGCTGGATACAATATGATCCTTGACGCCCTCCAACAGGATCCTTCGACATTTCGCGATCTTCTTTTGCCATGCATCGACCAAAGCCGCATCAGTGGGCTTTGGGACATCCGCATCCACGAACTCCTTCAGACCATTATCTTCTAACACTGCTTCCATGCGATCCTTCCATGCAACATAATTCGAACTGCCTTCAAGAGCATATTCGAGTCGCAAACCATTGAAAGAAGACATCTTTCAACACCGGCACCAAGAAGAACAACCTTCTGAAAAATTCGAATTCCAAACTCCAAGCTCTATCGCTTCCGATCTACACTTGAAAACAAATTATTTCCAAATCAGAGATTGACTGCAAGGGCATTCACCAGATCTTTCACCTTACAAAGAAGGATGAATATTCCGGAGGCTACCTGGCCCGCATGCAGACTCTGTCCGAGGAAATAAGTTTGCAATCACCGTAATAGACTTCGACAATTAATCTCGCTTTGATACCATGTAGAAATTAGCTGAATAAATCACTTATCCAATGAAGATTAACCCGATCATACATCAATTTCGAATTGCATGCATAACACATAACCCTCTTCTACAATTAATTGTCACATGCGGAAATAATATAGAAGCAATCGCACATCAAATCAATCACACATTAACTCAGTATGTATGGGGAAGGCCTATAGCTGAAAACCCCGCAGCTATTGTGTATATTATAATGGAGAAATCATGTAACAATCATAGTACAAAAACTCTTCACAAGCTCTCATGCACTACCTCCCATGCTACACACTATCAAGCTAGATCTAGCAAATCACTTGCTCCAATCCTTAGCCACTTGATAGCCAACCCTGATTGCGTATTTTAATGCTAGGTGATGGCCTCCTTATATAGATAAACCACCAGCCTAAACTTTGCAATACTCATAGCTTACTCCACCTATCTATGTGTTGCAAATAGCAACAGTATAGTTACAACTGATAGCTAACTCTACCCTTTCATCTATCTCTTTCACTGGTCTTCACCGAACTGATCATGCACTGCACAGGCTATTCCAAGATATCCTGTATATCCTCCTCCTGGAACTGGTATAGTTCATTAGGGGAATTTTGAGGTCTAAAATGGGCCTCCTAAGGAAATTATAAAATAATAGTGGAAAAAATCAAATAAGATTTGATGACATCATCAAATTTTAGAGGGAAAAATGGAAAAACTACTTTTTCAACTTATCTCCCAAAGTTTTCACTCAAATTTCGAGCGGGAGTACTCGTTGGATGCGAAATTTAATTCCCCATCCAAGGAGTATCCATGTTGCATACTTTCGATGGGTCCTACTACACGAAAAATGAGAAATACATAAAAAAACATGATTACAATCACGTTTTTTATGTATTTCTCATTTTTCGTGTAGAAGAGTTCATCGAAAGTATGCAACATGGGTACTCCTTGGATGAGGAATTAAATTCCGCATCCAACGAGTACTCCCGCTTGAAATTTGAGTAAAAATTTTGGGAGATAAGTTTAAAATACGAGTTGAAAAGTAGTTTTATTATTTTATTATTTTTTAATATTTTTACTTTTTTACTCCAAAAATGGTGAATCATCCATTATGGATGACATCATCATCTTGAATCCTATTGGTTGTTATAAAGTTTATTTTTTTTGTACATTTTTCTTATGAGGCCCATTTTAGACCTCAAAATTCCCCTAATGTCGTAAGACCCTAATCGTCGGTTACCATTCATAGAAACTTTGGATTTACCTGACTTATCGTGCCTTACGAATGATCCCATCTATTATCATCTGCATTGGCTACCAATTCCGCATAACTTGCCCAGTGATATTGCAAATTTTGTGTTGAGATTCAACAAAATGATGAGCTTAGTGAAAAGAGTCGCCTTCACTAAGTGGGCCCGCAAGCTATTTTTGGGGCAAGTCTATTTTTAGACTATGTGTATTTTTAGACATGATGATCATATTTTAGAAGTTGCAGGATGCTATTTGTGGATGGTTGATCAAGTTGGAAAAATAGATGAAATTATATTTTTAGAATAGTGGGCGAAGTCTATTTATAGATCGCTGATCTAAAAATAGATGCATGTCGATTATTATTAGCTCTTAATAATAATCAAACACTAAACAACAACTTATTCTCTTGGAGCACTTTGTTTTAGTGTACAGATGTGGCACATCAGTGGACTAAGGGAATTACGCAATTCCTAAGGGCTTACTGGAGCTAATGCATGGAGGACTCAGTTAGAACTCAAGTGGCAGAGTTATGACAAAGTTGGAAGAAGTAGTTATGGAATTGTATTAAGTTTAACTCAATTAGACTCAGTTGAGCTAGTTGTATATAGTCTAACTAATTGATACCCTAGTGAGAGTGGAGTGAATTAATTAGTTAATTAATTCACAAATAATAACTCATTAATCAACTGAACAATATAGAAGTTAACTAAAATGCATGGAAGTCTCGGTGGAGACCCAGTGGAGAGATAGCTGAAAGGGAAAGATAGACTATCTGTTGTGACTATAGTGATGCATTGATTGCATCACACACACATTGGAGTTTACAATGAGGATTGCATAGTCAAGGAAAGAGTAAGTCGAATTCATTCTGAGCTATTCTTCAGCAGGGATTGCGCAGTGGAGGCAAGCTAGCAGGAGGGCAAGATCGGTGCATGGATTTGAAAGATCGTTCTTGATTAGTGTATGAAGATTGTACTGTACTGAGAGATTGATAAGATTTTTATGAGGATTTTCATATGATTCCATGATACATAATATATAGTTTGGGTTTTTAGCTTCAGGCTTTTCCGGTTAAAAACAACTGTGTTATGTGTGATTATTTTTATTTATGCTTTACATGTGCGTGCAATTAAATTTTCCGCAAAATATTAACGAATGGAATAGATTCAGTATCTTTCATAAAGTTAAATAGTGTGAGATTAGGTGGATCTAGGACATATGTATGCTTAGTGCATATACTTTCTACATGGTATCGAAGCATTGTTAATTGAATATTGCAATTGTAAAGTGAGTTTGTGCTGGTGGACAATTCGAATTTACTACAGAAGATTCTTGGTGCAGAAGTCGAGTATACATTGAAATGTATTTCAATGGGTTGCGATTGGAGTATGCCCTTGATGTGAGCTCAAATTTCATAGCCTAGAAGGACAGGATGGAGGCAGTGCTAGAGGATAGTGGACTGAAGGAGTTCATTGATAGAGATGTTCCCAAGCCGGGATCTAGCGATGCTGCATTACTTGATGCATGAAAAAATAAGACAACAAAGACGAGAAGAATTCTGTTGGAAGGTGTGAAGGACCATATTGTGTCCAGACTTCATGGGAAAGCCACTCCATTCTTAATGTGGAAGGCTTTGACAGACTTGTTCCAAAGCAGAAGTGACCAGAGGAAGTTGGCACTTAAAGACAATCTCAGAAAAATAAAAATGGAGAAGGGCGACAGTATTCCAAAATACCTCATGATGTTTGTCCACTGCAAGGATCAACTGGGAAGTGTGGGGGTTACTGTTGATGAATAAGACTTGGTGAGCTTGGATCTCCTTAGGCTTTCGAAGAGTTGGCATATCTACGAAGACTCTGTCAATGGATGGGAGAAACTACCAGGATGGGAGCGACTTTGGTCGGATCTTGTGCAAGAGGAGATAAGGCGGGGTACCAGGGATGGATCTTCATCGAAGAATGAAGATGAAGAGAATTGCGCTATGGCTTCCAAAGCAAGGAAAGGGAAGGGGAAGAAACATCCTTCAAAATCCGATGCTAAAGGCAAGAAGCAAGATTTGTCCAAAGTGAAGTGTTGTCACTGTCACGAACATGGACATTTCGCCACTAACTGTCCACAGAAGAAGAAGAAAAAGAAGGTTTATGGATCTGCAGCCTTAACCTTGCAATTTGAACTTGATTTCTCCTTGATCGCATTCTTGGTTTCAAGTTGTATGGGATCGGTGTGGTATCTTGATAGTGGTGCGTCTTTCCATATGACGGGAGATAAAGAGTTGTTTAGTGACTTGGAGGAAAAGGACCTCTAGATGCATATAGAGATGGGCGAAAATTTTTGGTACAGTGCGAATGGAATTGGGACGATTACCTTTTAGAGGGAGTCTGGTAATCCATCCTTGTGGAAGAATGTTATGCATGTTCCAGGTCTGAAGAAGAACTTGGTCTCAGTCGCAATTCTAGAAGACAAGGGCTATGATGTTGTTTTCAGTGAGGGAAAAGCCTTCCTTTGACATAAAACAATGGGTCAAACCAAGAAGATAGGGGTTCGAATTAAGAATCTCTACAAGCTGGAGGTATATGGCTACGCTATAATGGTGGGCAAAGCAGAAGAAGTGGTGAGCCTGGATGAGGGCGAATTATGGCACAGGAGATTGGGCCATCTTCACCATGGCGCTTTGAAGATTTTGCAGCAGATTTATACTGGGCTTCCCAATGGTACTCTTGTGTAGTCATATTAGTGAAAGGGATGTACTATGGGTAAGTTTGTGAAGACCACCTTTCATGAGAAGGATAACCATGCTTCAGTGATCCTGGAGAGAATTCACACAGACATGTGTGGACCTTTCTCGGTTTCTTCAACAGAAAAAAAAGGTATTATGTTATATTTTTTGATGACTATTCTCGTAGATGCTGGATCTTATTCATGCATAAGAAGAGTGAAACATTCTCAAAGTTCTGTGAGTTCAAGGCATTGGTGGAGAAGGAGTCAGGGAAGCAAGTGAAAGCTCTACGGAGCGATAATGGTGGTGAATACGTCTCGGGTGAATTCAAAGACTTCTGTAGCAAAGAAGGAATTCTAAGAGAACTCATAGCGCCTCATAACCCACAGCAGAATGGGGTCACGGAGAGAAAGAACAGAATGATCATGGGTGTTGCATGAGCGATGCTGCATGACCAGGGCCTATCGATGCACTTCTGGGCGGAAGCATGAAAAACTGCGGTTTATGTGCAAAACCATTGTCCTCATAGAGTACTTGGCATGATTACACTGAAAGAAGCTTTTACTGGTAAGAAGCCTAATATTTATCATTTGAAGATTTTTGGCTCACCTGTTTACATTCATGTGACAAAGGACGCCAGGAAGAAGTTGGAGCCGACTGCAGAAGTTGGGATATTTGTGGGGTACAAAAAAACACCCCATAACTATCGTGTGTATTTTCCAGACAGTCGGATGACTGTTGTGTGACGGGATATAAAATTCAATGAGGTGAAAGCCATGAAGTTGTCACTTGAGAGGGAGCTACACTTGCATGTGGAGGAGGAACTTATTGTTCCCAAAGATGAGCCTCTGGATGTGGATCAGCCATAAGAGGAGATTCATGGAGTGGAGGAGTCCACTCATGAAGAACCAACCATCAGACAAGGCAGAAAGCATACCATAGAAGCTGAGAGACTAAAGCTTGATGTGGCACAGAATGTAGGAGTGCTTACATCACAACACAGACAGAGACAGTCACCTGACCGATATACTAGATACATGTCTCTTATGAGCAACTGTATCGTGACAGAGCCATCTTCTTTCAAAGAAGCTGTGCAGGAGCCCACATGGGTAGATTCCATGGTGGAGGAGTATGACTCCATTGTCAGAAACATTGCTTGGGAGATTGTTCCAAGGCCAGTGGGAAAATCATTTGTAGGATAAATATGGATCTACAAGGTAAAGAAAGCTACTGATGGGAGTGTCAAGAATTATAAGGCAAGATTTTTTTCCCGGGGCTTCTCACAGATTGAGGGGATTGACTATGAAGAAACCTTTGCACCTGTCGCAAGGTATTCTTCCATACGGAACATCCTTGCTCTCTCAGTGCAGATGGGTTGGCACATGCATCAAATTGATGTGAAGACTGCGTTCCTTAATAGGATCATTGAGGAAGAGGTGTACATTGAGGAGCCTGAAGGATTTGATATCTTCAATAGCGAGTCGCATGTGTGCAGGCTCAAAAGAGGGCTGTATGGGCTGAAATAAGCACCACGTGCTTGGTACACTCGGATCGACAGCTATTTTACTGGACTTGGCTTCACCAAGAGTGAGGCGGATGCAAACCTATACTAGATTTTGGTGGAGGGTAAGCTTTTAATCATTGTACTTTATTTTGATGATTTAATACTAACAGGTGATGAGCAGTTGATACACTCATGCAAGGCAGATCTTGCAAAGGAGTTTGAGATGAAGGATTTGGGCCTCCTTCATTATTTCCTTGGATTGGAAATATGGCAGCGAGAAGGTGAATTATTTGTGTCTCAAGGCAAGTATGCTCGGGAGATACTTGGTAAGTTTCACATGGAGGAATGCAAGCCTATCGAAACTCCTCTTCTAGGAAATTGGAAGAAAGAGGATGCTACATCGGTAGAGGTAGTGGATGCCACTGTTTATCGACAGTTGGTGGGTTCACTCATGTATTTAGTCAATACAAGACTGGACATATGCTATGCAGTGAACCAACTTTCACAAGCGATGGTTAAGCCTACCAAGCTCTTTTGGAAGGAAGGCAAGCATGTTTTCAGATATCTCAGGGGCACATCTGAGTATGGTTTATGGTACAGAAAGACGGATGAGGTGAAGTTGCATGGCTTCACGGATGTAGATTGGGTAGGAAGCCCAACAGACATAAAGAGCACATCAGGGGGGGATTTTTAGTATTGGATCTACGGAAGTTTCTTGGTACATCAGGAAACAAAGATCCGTGGCACTCAGTTCAACGGAAGCGGAATACATGGCAGAAATTCAAGTTGCATGTGAGGCTATCTGGATGAGGAAGATCCTGGTTGGTTTGTTCGGTTCATATTTAGATCCCATGGTGATACATTGTGATAATTAGAGTTGCATTAAAATCTTGGTTAATCCTGTGTTTCATGATAGATCTAAACATATTGATATCTGGTATCATCATATCAGAGATTGTGTGCAGCGGAAGATCATGTTGCTTCAGTACATTCCTACGGAGGATCAGGATGCAGATATTCTGACGAAGGCGCTCACCAGGAGAAAATTCGAATACCATAGAGGCACAATTGGGGTGAAGGATAATCCATATATTGTTGAGAGGGAATGTTGAGATTCAACAAGATGATGAGCTTAGTGAAAAGAGTCGCCTTCACTAAGTGGGCCCGCAGGCTATTTTCGGTGCAAGTCTATTTTTAGACTATGTCTATTTTTAGTCATGATGATCATATTTTAGAAGTTTCAGGATGCTATTTGTGGAGGGTTGATCAAGTTGGAAAAATAGATGAAATTCTATTTTTAGAATATTGGGCGAAGTCTATTTATAGATCGTTGATCTAAAAATAGATGCATGTCGATTATTATTAGCTCTTAGTAATAATCAGGCACTAAACAACAACTTATTCTCTTAGAGCACTTTGTTTTGTTTCAGTGCATAGATGTGGCACATCAGTGGACTGAGGGAATTACGCAATTCCCAAGGGTTTACTAGAGCTAATGGATGTAGGACTCAGTTAGAACTCAAGTGGCAGAGTTATGACACAGTTGGAAGAAGTAGTTATGGAGTTGTATTAAGTTTAACTCAGTTAGACTCAGTTGAGCTAGTTGTATCTAGTCTAACTGATTGATACACTAGTGAGAGTGGAGTGAATTAATTAGTTAATTAATTAAATACTTAATTCACAAATAATAACTCATTAATCAACTGAACAATATAGCAGTTAACTAAAGTGCATGGCAGTTTCAGTGGAGACCCAGTGGAGAGATAGGTGAAAGGGCAAGATAGACTATCTGTTGTGACTATAGTGATGCATTGATTGCATCACAAAAAATTGGAGTTTCCAATGAGGATTGTGCAATCAAGGCAAGAGTAATTTGAATTCATTCTGAGCTATTCTTCAGCAGGGATTACGCAGTGGAGGCAGGCTAGCAGGAGGGCAAGATGGGTGCATGGATTTGAAATATTTTTCCTGATTAGTGTATGATGATTGTACTGTACTGAGAGCTTGATAAGATTCATATGAGGATTGTCATATGATTCCATGATACATAATATATAGTTGGGGTTTTGAGCTTCAGGCTTTCCTGGTTAAAACCAACTGTGTTATGTGTGATTATTTTGATTTATGCTTTACATGTGTGTGCAATTAAATTTTCCGCAAAATATTAACAAGTGGAATAGATTCAGTATCTTGCATAAAGTTAAATAGTGTGATATCAGGTGGATCTAGGACATATGCATGCTTAGTGCATATAATTTCTACAGTTTGAAGGAAAACTAGGAGAGGACCCTTCCAACCATGTCATGACTTACCACCTCTGGTGTGCATCCAACTCATTAATCAACGATTCTATTTGACTTAGATTTTTTCAGAGAACGTTAATAGGAGTAGCTACCAAATGGTACAATTAACTGCCACGAGGCTCTTTTAACAATTTCAATGCCCTAACAACCTCTTTCTTGACTCATTTCCAGTTGCCAGTCAGATATGACAACAACAGAGAATTATTAACTTCACTAAAACAATCCACGTCTACATACATATCAGATCATATACATGAATGGAGACGTAGAAGACATTTGGTGAAAGTTTTTATCCTGGATTAGAAACTGGTAGAATATTTTATCAAATCATTTCTACCAAAAATCACTGAAGATGTAGCTAAAGGATGGGTTTTTACGGAAGAACAATTCATCACTCAAGCTCAGTATCTTGACTTGGTATATACCCAATCAAGTACTTTGTATGAGAAAATTCCCGATTTACCATGTCCTGGTCAGATAACAACAACTCCTTTAGGGTCTCATGCCGCTGATGGTGTAATCAGTTCAGTTAGTACGACTAAGAGTAAGAAGAAATATTCAAAGGTTACTTCTCCCATAATAACTTTACCCGATTCACCAAAAGGAGAATCTTCCTTGGAAACTTCTGCTGATATTCACATTGTAGATTCATCTACTACAAAGTTAAAATCTGGCAACAAGAAGAAAGGGAAGAATAAAAGTAAACAAAATTCATATCCCAAGGAAAAAATTGATAAAAATGAGCCGACTGATGATAAATGAAAACCTCATTATCATTGTCTTATCTGTGACGAGGATCATTTCACCAAAGAATGTTCGCATAGGGCTGAGGTATCTAAGTTCGTCAAAGGTTCGCCCAACCCCACTGTCTTGAAGGATCCTTTTCCTGTTCAAGAGAGAAAAATGATTGGATCTTCTTCTAATACATCAGCAGATATTTTGATGATGTCTCAAGTAATGGTTGTGACTCGATCGCAATATTATGGTAGTAAGAATCTCATTGCTGGTAAAGAAGTAGAAAATTATAATTCTGCACCAGCTACATCTCCTTTGGTTTCTGATCCACTTCATATAGAGAAAAGTAATCATGATTTAGTAATCAAGCTGCCTGCTAAAGGTGTACTTTGTAAATCAGCTTCCAATCCACATGCGAGAGTTGCTCAAAATTACAACATTTTAGAGGATTTAGAAATATCTCCTTTAGCAATGTTCGCCTTGGAAGTGCTGCAATCATGCCCAACACAAAGGAAGTTACTCTTATTAGCAATTGAAGCTGTAGATATTCAATATTCGAACCTCATGGTCTTTGATTTAGAAAATTTTACACCACGTCTCCCTCATCAAATGGCTTTTCAAATTCCAGTACTAGTAAAAAACAGACGTTGCTTTCGTACTGTTATTGATGAAGGAGAATCTATGTGTATCATGTCGTTAAACTGTTGGAAATCACTTGGTTCTCCAACACTTAACCAATCACCGACAATCCTCAAAGCTTTTGATGGAAGAGGATTCCATCCATTCAGAATTTTGCAGGATCTACCTATAGAGGTCAAAGGTAAAACCGTTAATTTAGATGTGGAGGTAGTTGATGCCCCTCTAGATTACAACCTTCTTCTGGGTTGAAGTTGGTCTTATGCTATGAATGCTGTCATTTCATCCATATTTTTATTAATCATGTTTCCTTATCAATGAAATATTGTGAAAATCGATCAGCTTTCATATTATTCATCTGACCCAGCTTCTACGAATAGTATTCAGCATGTTGGAAAATCGACTATCCCTGACGAGGATGTAGGAGTAGGTTTAATCAAAGATTCCACTTTAATGGGAAATTTTTCTATGCCTCCACCTAACGTACCCCGTACTATTGCTAATATCAATATGATTACATCAAGCACTATTCCATTTGATGATCCTTGGATAGTGCCTTTGGAATCAGAGTTAGATTCATTCAATGACGTGATTCCTTTGAGTCCTTTTGAGATAGCATACCAAGAAGTATAGTAATTTTACAATCCTTTATCAACATATTATGATGGAATGAATGTGATCAATGAAGAATCATTTTCACCATCAAGCTCAGTTATAACATCAATTCCCGATCCTTTTCGACAAGTGTTTCATACTGATGAAAGTATTCATGAATTCTTGTTCATAGATGAATTACCATGGGATGATCTCCATCATAGGTCGTCATTTTTACCTGAAGTTGATATATTTGAAAATAATTTTTCATATATTTTTCCAATTGCTTATGTCAATGAACCTCAGAGTCCAATATCGATTGCAAATTCAGATTCTGAAATTAATTTGGGAAATATTTCTTCTACGGTTCCCATTGACATATCCATTAAAACAGGAATTATTGAAAACATTCATATAGGTGCCTCTTGTATGTTAGATGAAATTTCTACATATAAATCCCCATTTCAAGAATTTTGTGACATATTTTCTTGGTCTTATGAAGAAATGCCAGGAATCGATCCCAACATTGTCATTCATGAAATAAAGACTTACCTGGATGCTAAACCTGTCAGGCAGAGATTACGTCTAATACATCCACGAAAAGCTGCCGCTATTAAAGCTAAAGTTGAGAAATTATTAAAAGAAGGTATTATTTATCCAATTCCTTTAACACATTGGGTGTCTAATATTTTTCCTGTTACTAAAAAACAAGGAACCATAAGAGTATGTGTCGAATATAAGGATATTAACAAAGCTTGTCCTAAATACAATTATCTAACTCCTTATATTGATAAAATTATTGACAATTGTGCTGGAAATGAAATGTATTCATTTATGGATGGATTTTCCGGATACAGTCAGATCAACATACTCTCTACCCATCAACCAAAAACATCATTCATTTGTCCTTGGGGAAAATTTTCTTACTGTAAATTACCTTTCAGATTGAATAATGTTAGGGAAACTTATCAAAGGGCAATGTCCTATGCTTTTCATGACATTAAACACATTGTACAACCTTATCTAGATGATTTACCTGATCATTCATTACACAAGGAAGGTCATCCTACTCATTTATGAGTGATTTTTATGAGATGTAGGTATTATAAGATTCGTTTGAATCCCCACAAGTGTGTTTTTTGTGTATAATCTGGCTGATTACTGGGATTTTTCATTTCGAAAGAAGGCATTTGTGTCGACCCTTCGAAGGTTGAGGCTATTGTCAATTTACCTCCTTCTTCCACACTTCGCCAACTCCAAAATTCACAAGGGAAAGAAAAACTTCTACGTAGATTTATCCAGAACTATGCTGAGTTAATCGAAGGTTTACAAGGCTCTTGAAATAGGATGTTCCTTTTATTTGGGATGAGATCGCTAATCGGTATTTTTATGCTTTAAAACACGTGTTGACCCATGCACCGTTATTGCATCCACCAAATTACATCCAGGATTAATTTTTATACTTAGCTGCCTCTGATTCCACCATTGGAATGGTATTGGTTCAGGAGGATGAATTCCAAAACGAGCATGTGATTTATTATCTCAGTTGGAATCTCAATCCAATAGAGATTAAATACTCGCATGTGGAGAAATTGGCCTTGGCAACAGTTCAAGTTGTCCAATGTTTTCGTCATTAAATTTTGTTAAGAAACACTACTGTGATCTCTAATTGAAACCTGATGATGTATATTCTGACTAAAAAATTTCTCGGGGGCAAGTAATCTAAATGGATAGTTATCCTTCAAGAGTTTGATTTAGAATTTGAAAAATCCAAATCAAAGAAATCACTAGTGTTCGCCGAACTTATGTGTGACTTCCCAAATACTGAGATAGACTATGGTAGATTATCTGATCGCTGATGAATCTTTGTTTCTTATCAGTATGTTAGATCCTTGGTATGGGGATGTCATAATTTATCCCAAAACCCAAACTTTTCGGCCTAAACTTTCATGTTCACATCGAAGAAAGATTCATTACCAATCGCAGCAATACAATATTGTTGGGGACACTCTTTATCATCGTGGTGCGGATTCTGTATTTCGACGTTGTTTGACTCATGAAGAGGCTAAACGAGTTTTGAATGATTGCCATTCTGGAGCTTGTGGTGGTCATATTTCTGGGTATGCCACAACCCAAAAGATATTGTGTGCCGGTTATTTTTGGCCGTCATTATTCAAATATTGTATTCTCGCGGTCCGAAAATGCCATAACTATTAGATATTTGATCGGAAGATGCATGCACCACCAGCTCCTCTTCACCTAATAATTGTTGTCGGTCCTTTTTAAAAATTGGGAATTGATTTCATTACATGTAACCCTCACTCAGCCGGGGGGCATGGGTGTATTATTCTCGCATTTTATTATTTTACCAAATGGGCCGAGGTGATGCCTACATTTGCGGCAGATGGAAAAATTGCAGCTACATTTGTATTCAATCACGTGATTTCTCGATTTGGTTTACCCCAAACTATCATTACTGATCATGGGAGTCATTTTCGAAACATCATGATGACCGAACTTTCCGACCAACTTGGCCTGCGGCATGATAACTCTACTCCATATTATCCGCAGGCTAATGGTCAGGTTGAAGCCATTAATAAAGTTTTAACCACTATGATTAAAAGGATAATCAGAATTCATAAATAGAATTGGCATACTATGCTTTTCTCAGCACTTTGGGCATACTAAACTTCAGCAAAAACTACAACAGGGTTCACTCCTTTTCAACTAGTCTATGGTTTAGAATCTGTGTTACCGATTGAATGTGAAATATCGTCACTCTAATTAGCCATAGAGTTACTACCACCCACCTTTGAAGAGGAAAAACTCTTTTTGTACTTAGCACAATTAGACGAGACTTGGTGCCCCACTGCATTAGCAGCCGAAGTTCATAAAAGACACGTTAAAGCTCAGTACGATCGAAGGTGACCTAGTATTGGTATATGACCAAGCTAACGATAAACTAGGAGCTGGGAAATTAAAACCCATGTGGCATGGACCTTATACTATTAAGCGAGTGCTTGCAAAAGGGGATTACAAATTTATTGATTATGATGGGGTCTCTTTAGTTAAACTCAAAAATGGAATTTATTTGAAGAGATATTATGCTTGATTTTTGTGTGAATATCATACTTGTATATTAGTTATTTTTCTAAGATTAGCTGCTTTAGATTAGATGAGTGTGTCTAGTTTAAGTTTGCGTTGACTACTATTCCTACTTATCTTGATTACTCTTGTTATTGCAGATGTTGACATCCCTTCAAGCGTACATTGGTTTTGTTGATGGTGCCTGTCGTAGTACATGGAATATCTCTTCTGCAACCTGGGTTTTCAATTCACCAACCGATGAGTTAGTTTCTATGCATGGGGTAAACCTTGGTCAAACAACGAATAATGTTGCGAAATATAGCGCAGTGATTGAGTTATTATCTAATGCAATTTAATCTGGCATTCAACATTTGATCGTTAGGTTAGATTCATAACTCATTGTTTTACATTTAAACAGAGTATACGCAATTAAAAATACAGTGTTACTGAGATTATTTTTGAAGGTTCGTCTCTTGGAAAGGCAGTTTGATTACATCGAATATCAACACATTCCAAGAATATTAAACACATTGGATGATGCATTAGCTAATAATGTTATAAATATACATTTGCGACATTAAAAAAGTAAATTAAAACAACATTCGATATGTGTCGAACAAGATAGCCGGCAAAAGTAGTCATATCATAGATAGAGTTTGTGTTTCAAAAAATATTGCTTCGTCTAGGACCATAGGTTTAAAATACCTTATGATATGAAATATAGTGATACAAAAAAAAATACAATAGTCTGCGATGATCATCCACTATCCGTGGTGATGATCATGATAATATACTATCGCCCGCACCACTCTACCAGGTATCTCTGAAACTGGACAAGAACACCAGCAATGTGTCTCTAGAGACAGAGAGGAATATCATCCATCGTTGTCTCTGGGATGTCTCTAGTCAACCATTCTAGGTTGTGCTCTAAGTCAGTGAGAATCTCTGCTACCTTGTTCTGTGGCAGTGCAATAGGATCTGTCGACTTCCTCTCGAAGCGGCAGAGGTTGGCTAGTCATTGTGGACCAACATTTGCATTTAAAATTTTTGTTATCAGTATTAGAAGATTGAAAAATAAAATAAAATTAGAGTTAAAAAACATCAAAATAATCCATTTACCTGATTCATCCCATTGTGTCCCTGGAGGTAAGGACATCTCGGGGTCTCCTCGAAAGTTTATGCCTGCATATGGGAAATCCTCAATAGAAAAAATTTGGTTCTCTAACCAATGAAAAATATGCTAGAGTTAATCGGACTACTATGCAGCCATCGCCACCTTGGCGAGCCATTAGTGCCACCCATCGTACCATACGAGGCTCTCTAGGTTCACCATGGTCAACAAAGATCAACTGCGGGGAAAGAGATAGAATCCTCTCCAAAGCGAAAGATACAAAGATCACGCCATACCTAAAGTTTTTCAACTTTGAGTTTTTCACTCTGGTCAGTTGACCCTTCATATTGGTCAACACCCCTTCACAACAATTGAAGATTGTACCTTTGTAGCATTCGACATCTGTGTGCATTTGTGACTTGGTAGCCACATGTGGAGCTGCAATTCCACATAACCTGGTAACGGTGAATGAAATGAATTTTAGTTCAAGATGTATGATATTTTTTATGTCTATCCAGTTGTCTTTGGGATCAACTTCTTCATTACAGAATTCTTGTTTGTAGTTAGCAATAGGCAGGCCACCTTGCCTAGCTCCAAACAAAGAGATAGGATCAAATTTTTTTGATAAACTAGTGAGGAAGTAGATGTATTGAAGCTCAATTTCTAGCTTGTGATCTCCAATGATAAAGAATTGTTCCTAAATGTCCCATTTATTCACCATCCAGGTCATTAGCTCTACTTGTGCCCTCATGCTCTGAATGGCCTAGAATTTGTATAATCCGCAATTTCTCAAAACATACATTGTGTTTGAATGTTTCATTGTTGCATCATTTACCTCTTCGTGATCTCTTTCTCACCACTCCAACATTGTGAAATGACTTGCAAATGGACGCATTTAATGGTTAGAAGCTATTAGAGTGAAAAAAAATTCCATTTTTGAGAGAATGTATCAAATTTCATTTCCTTACGGTGCCTTCGCAGTTTTTGTATAGGGACAGTGCGCCCCCCCGCACGCGCCCTTCATAAAAGCTATGGTTTCCCGATAATTTTCCTTTAGGAAAATTATCGGGGTCCGTAGGTAACCAATGGCTGACCCGCGGACTCCCTTGAGTGAAATTTTGAACCTTTTCCCCCCAAAAAAATGAATTTAAAAACTAAAAAAGAGAATGCAAATGGATGAAAATGAAGAGTGTTGTGGATTACCTGGATTCGACGGATTTCGATTTGAGCAGCCAGTTCTCCCGTTATCACCTCTAGAATGTTTTTTGCCCAGAGCTCTCAATATTCAACTCTGAACACAAAAGGTGAAAATGACTTTGTTGAACTAATTTTTATAAGATTTTTTGAATGAATAAAATATTATTTTATTTGTTTTCCACTTTATTTTTTTTTCAAAAGTTTTTAATTATTGGAAACATATATGTTTAATTTTTCGAGTTTATGTGCAGAAAATAGGTTTGTCAGATGAAAAGGATTATTTTCATGATGAGTACACTTTTATCACTTTTTCGGGCTCTTGAAAATTACGAAAAAGTGAAACCCTAGAGTTCTATTTTAAGCCCTTCTCATACTCTCTAAATATGAGAAGGTTTCCGAGTACTTGACTATTTGAACTTGTTAAAGGAAATGAACAGTCGTCCCTTTAGTATAAGTTTACCCCTTTTCTGGACTAAAATGGACTATTTACGAAAAAGGTATATGTTGGCTAATCATGGTCAATAGAGTTCTCTCCTGCATTATTTTATCCTTTTTCGGGCTTGAGAGACTAAATTTACGAAAAAGAACACCCACAAAGTTTTCTTAAGTTTTTCTTCTGACTCTCTAAAACTAAAAAACACTGAGTTTCACCTATACTGGAATCGTTAAAATTTAACAGTAAAGGACCTATCAATTATAAATAGGAACGAACCACTCCTTCTTAGGGTTCGATTTTAATACTAAGTTGGACTCATCCAAAGGATGAGCTTATATAACAAGAAAATGTTATCCTCCTCAAGCTTGTCAAAAATAAAGAGGTACTTGCCAGAAATGGTGGGGGAAAAAGAGGGAAAATGAATCTAGTTGTCATACGTCATTCCAAAAAGTAGTATACCACTCTTGAACATGACACTTTTGTCACATTCATATTTGGGTTGGGAAAATCCTTTGGCCAAACAGTTAATCAAACCACATTGAAAGTCTTCAACCGGTTTTTGGGTATTAGCTTTAGGTCTGTTGGAACAGGGTCTCCTGCAAGTTGCGAAATTGGTATGATTTTGTAGATTTTTGAGTATATTTAGTCTAGCATAGGGATTTTGGGGTGGGTCAAAGTCCCGAAAGCAATGTAATGGGTCAAAGGGTAGACCTAGAGTTCGTAAAGCATGGTTTGCGGACCATAGGAAAGATTAGGCTAGATTGTTATAAATAGAGGGACATTTTGAATTATAAGGCAAGAATAGGATGAGATCTTGATGCGAGTTGTGGCTTAGTAGATCTGTATGGGTTTTTGCGGAAAGGACTCCTGCTGGCTGTGTGAGCGGAGATCCCAAGTCCTGCTGTGTGCAGACCCTGCTGCTGTGTGCGCAGGTCAGGTTTGGGTATTGTAAGAAGGAACTGAAGGATTAATGATTGAGAAAGATTTTTGTGTAGCTGAATATATTTGTACTGTTGATGCGAATATTTGATAGCTGCTGTGTTATGCATATTTTGTGTTAAGCTACGAAAGTACTATGTTAAGTGTTTCTTCTGCGTCTGGGTCTGTTATGTTATGTTTTATGCAAAGAATAACTGTAATGCTGCACTACTATTTTAGAAGTATATGATTTATTCAGTACAATAAGTATAGTTGACCTTGCGCATGTGGATGCGAAGGAGATCTATAGATCTGGTTCTAAGATAAGCGATCTGGTCATTATAAAGCTGGACGCAGCTCTGCTTGGCTTACCTATCCTCTCTCAGGGTGCGGAAACTTGGTTCTAGCACCCACCCATACTGCTTTGGGTGAGACTTTGACCTGCGCAAGAAAATCACTGCCGAAAGGGCCAGTATTATAGGGGTTTGTTGGAAAACCTTAGCCTCTGAACCTGGTTCAAGACCCCTCGAGCCAACAAATGGTTCCATTGCTAGGACTGGGAGCATTTTGAGAAGGGGACTGGGTAATTCCAAGAAAAGTAGTGGAAGCCTGAGAAGAAAAGAATAGTAGGTATGGTTAAATGACCTTCACTCTGAATGAAAGTACAACGTGGAGTGGTAAGTACTTTCAAGCCAACCTAGAAGGGGATAGATCTATCCATAGCCCATTAGAAGGAATAGCTGCACAAAGCCCTCTAGCTACACCACCTTCAGAACCATGTAAGGGTAAAACCCTGCCCGAAACCCCTCTAGAAGAAGATATTGCAGCGCACTTGAAATTACCTACCTTCAAAGGTGTGGGAGATGAGGACATGGACCAATTTTGGTTTGTTGCAGACTCAGTATGGACTACGCATGGTGTGGCAAGCGATACTATGAAAAGAGCGCAACTATCCTTGGCCTTCGAAGAGAGAGCTCTGGACTGGTATATGTGATACATATCTCAAAAAAGAAGCGCATCCATTCAAGATATTAAGGATGCTCTGAAACAACAGTTCCGAAATGACGGCAAAAAAACTGAAAGTCAGCCCCTAAGGAGACTTGGTCTACTGTAGTCATGGCTCTGTCAGCACATTCCTTAGTTTTCCTCCACATGTTCTTCTTTCATTTCTTGGAATTTTATTTATCAAATTCGAGGAATTTGATAAATAAACTTAATAAAAAAACTTTGATAATTTAATGTACCCGAACTTTAATTATTTCCTCACCTTATACTAAGGTTGTTCCACATCAATCTCTCATATTGATAACCCGACACTTTTTAAACAAATAACTTTAGTCCCTGGCCCCACTCCTACACGGCATGGATTTTAACTAATTATGCACCCCATACCTTAGGTTAACCTTCGCGCATCTTCCTCATACGACCACCGTCCGATGGCTCCCCTCCAGATCGATGGTGCTCAAAATATCGTGCGGCCTCCTTGGTCAAACGTTAATGCGTGATGGCGCGTAGTGATAGTGGTTTTGGAACTTCGCCCAACGCCACGTGTCAACTATTTTATGGAATCGCTCGCAATTGGAGAATACCGCTTGCTCCACAAAAGCGGTGCGATATGGGAAATCTAGGTTTTATAATCCACTTAGGGTTTTGAAATAGTGTTAAACCAAAGGTTAAGTCAGGTTACGCTATCCCCGGTATTCACTTACTAATGTCAGATCTTAGCAGGGTTTCCAATTAACAACAACCAAATGTAATTCTCTTCTGACGGGATTTTCACTACCGTTAGGATAGAGTTAGTCGACCACAATTATACGCAGACTTCTTCTATGAGTGGAGATTTATTCAACAGAGCTTGTTCAAACAATTTTGAGAGAAACAATAGACAGAGGGATGCAGAATATATACAATAGTTCAACTCAGTAATTATATACGCACAAAGTTCAATCGCCTCACAGTTAAACAAATTTCCTCACAATATCAATTCAAGACAATTCGATGGCCAATGAGCACTGAAATTATTTAACTGGAAGAAATTGTTAACACACAGGTTTTATTGTAGAAAACTCCTCTTCTTTTCTTCCTCCCTCAACACATCCGAGGGATACAATTTATATACATTACAATGTGTCTCTTTGGTTCCTCTGTGAGGACCGTTTAGAAAATCAAAAGCCTAATTACAATAATTCAACTAACTAGAACATGACAGATGGATCGAATCTAACTATTCGACTTCTACAAATTCTAACTAATCTAACTGAAGCAGTCAGCTGAGGTATTGACACCTAGCTGTTAAAATTCAAATGTTTTCGAACCCTCCTAGCCACAACATGTGGAAAAAACCTCCTACATTGCTGGCTAGTGTCTAATGCCCCTGCATCACGAAAACCTAATTCCTACTCTCAGATCGTAGCAGACGTGAAATATTTCAGGCAAGGAACAATTGAGTCTTTATGGGAAGTTGATCAAAGACTAAAGAAAGCGATTAGGGAAGGAGGATTAAAGTATGACAATAGACAACGTACAGAATGGTTCATCGCTATGCTTCTACCTCACCTGTGTATACCTATGGGCCACTAAACCTTCTAGTCATAGGAAAAATCTTTGGAAGCCGCCATGAAACTGGAAGCTACACCAAGAGAAGATACTTCGATAGGAGTAAAACAGATTCAGGAGAAGCTTGGAGCTATGCACATGGAGATTCAGAACCTACGGAAGGAATGGGGAAAAGGAGCTAGCACAGACCTATGGTGCATATGATGTCGGGCATCTGGACATACAAAGGATCAGTGCCCACTACTGGCAGTTTACATGCAGGCAGGAGGACCTAGTCTGATGCATCTAGGAGCAAGTGGAGAACCCAACCTATTGCGTCTAGGCTCAAGCGAATCCACGTTGTGTTGCGATGACTGCCGTGTAGCAGGGCTGCATGATACGAACCATTGCCCCCGGCTAGGTGCGTACATCTCGAAACTAAAGAAACAATGGTGCAAATTCTGCCGGTCAATAGGACTTGATGAGCATATATTTCAAACTTATGATCTGATGATAGATCGAGGAAAATTGTATAGGGTGAAATCAGACCCTGCGTCACCCAAATCTCTCGCAAACTTTGGTGGCTCCCTAGCTAGGGGCAGGGGAGGTTGGGGAGGAAGCGCAGGTCAAGGACGCAGACAACTAATCTATTATAACTATGGGGAAGTAGGACACTTTGCAAGGGACTGCCAAAATCTTACAAGGCAATTATGAAAATATTGCAGACAACTGGACCATGCGATTGAAGATTGTCCAATCTTGATAGCAAAAATGCAATAAAAGCAGCCAACACCAACGCAAAATGTACAAAGAGTTAAGGCTGAACTATGGGATATAAATCCAGGTGAAAATGTTGTAACATGTGGTGGGATGGCCACCAGCGGGCCTAAGGAGAAGGCTGCGAGGGGTCCTCTAATCTAACAGGCACCTATCAACCAAGAAGGGTTGGACCAAAAACCAGGACAAGAAACAATTATCGCAGTCCACCGGGACATTGCTAAGACAAGGGAAGCTACTGTGCAAACACCTGCGCACCTCAAGGTGGGTGACGAGATGAGATAATTCCTGCAGGCGTGTATGAAGCTATTACGCAACCAATGAACCGAAGAAAACCTTCAGGCACTAATAGATAGCTGCGTAGTGCAGTCCCACCTATCTCCAAAATTCCAAGACGTGCACAAGCTAGGCGGATATAGGAAACACACCGGTAGGGAGATGAGATTAACTGCCTGAATCGGTAACTATGAAATTGATAAGGTTGTCTTAGACTTGGGGTCAGATGCAAACGTGCTACCTAAGCAAACTTGGCAGCAAATGGGAGAACCCAAATTGGAGTGGTCCAATATCCAGCTACGTATGGCCAACCAGCAGAAGATTATACCTCTAGGGAGACTATCAAGAATCATGGTAATATCGGTGGGGTCAATGTCTAGGCTGAATTCTAGGTAATTCAGATTGTAGAATATGCAGACCCATACCCTGCGCTCTTAGGACTAGACTGGGCCATAGATATGGGTGGTATCATCAACCTTAAAAAGAGAAGCATGGTGTTTGAAAATAATGGAACAAGGGTGATAGTACCATTAGATCCTAAGGAAGGTGAACATTACACAGAGCCAGTACGTGTTGAAGAAGGGGTGGATCACATTTACAAATTGACCATGTGGAACGAAGATTGGATCAATCCCACAGCGGATGGGGTACTCTGTTGGGAGCCAGACAATGAATGTTTCTCTGACTCTAATGAGGTGATGGAGAATTGGCAAAACCAGTTGCACGATGTCTTGACGCTACGATGTATTCGAGTCACAAGGGACTTCTACTGCATTTCCTCAGAGGTAAGAGATCTACCCCATTTTGATGAGTCCGGTAGCTTCAAGAAATTTCTGAGGATACTAGAAGCTGTGGTTCCATGGGAATGAAGGCTATGAGCCCTTAATATAGCTATGTGAGGGACACCTACGTGATGGTGGGACACCCACAAGGAAGCATTCCAGGATTGGGAGGAATGTCTAGATACGATGATCCTGCGATTCGCACCCCCAACTGATGTACGCACAAGGACGTTCCTCGGACCAGGAGATCCCCGCAAGCATCTACTCACCTAGATGGAAATATGGTCTGACCGTGACTACAGAAGAGTAGGTTCATCTGTGTATTCATGCTTTGGGGCCGATCCCTGTCGCATGGTATTTAGATGCGGAGCTACATCAGCTCACCCACCACTGGGACACACTAAAAGATGAATTTATAGGAATGTTCAGGCTTATTGGGGGGACAGAGGTGCTCAACGAAGCTCTACAAGACATTGATGCTTTTGTATTTAATGACTCGCACCATCATGCTGCACCGAAAGTCCTAACATGGGAAGCACGGATGCAAGACATAGTCGACTGCCGGAGCTTGGCACTCGAAGAAGAGGAAGATAATCCTCGGAATGTCTCTATCCCAGAATTCGAGGGGGAATGTACAATTACTGGACCCCAACTGCAGAATATTGATGTTACCTAGCCTCTCAAGCTACGCGAAATTAATATCGGGATGGAAGAACATCCTAAGTTGGCCAAAATTGGGGCTACTGGGACGAAGGAACCGTAGGTAAAATTTTCGAGCTACTTACGGAATATCAGGACTTATTCCCAACAAAGTTTTCTGAGCTCAAAGGAATCATAGGGGACCTAAGCATTATGCACATGACTCTGAAACTAGCGACGTGCCCCGTAAAGCAGTGGCCTTATCGGCTGAACACTAAATATAAGAAAAAGGTCACAAAATAACTGGACAAACTGCTTATTACCAGTATCATTGAATCGGTTGAACAGTCGAATTGGGTAAGTCCGATGGTCATCCAGGAGAAGAAAAAAAAGGGGGAGATATGGATTTGCATGGACCTACGCAAGTTAAACGACGCTTGTGTACATGACCCCTTCCCTATGCCTTTCTCAGATGAAATCCTTGATAGCATGGGCGGACATGAAGCATATTCCTTCACCGATGGGTTCTCAGGTTACCACCAGATCTGAATCGCACCTGAAGATCGCAGTAAGAATACGTTCGCAACATAATGGGGATCCTTGCAGTATACAATCATGCCCTTTGGTCTAAAAAATGCACCTGCTATCTTCTCAAGAGTAGTAGTTTTCGTATTCAAGGAGTTCATCCATAAGTTTCTGGAAGTTTATTTCGATGACTAGACGGTATTTGGCTTGGTAAAGGAGCATGTCTCCAACCTGCGCATGATGTTTGATGCTTGTCGAAAGCACCAGATTTCCTTGAATATCAAGAAGTGTATCTTTTATGTGCCTTTTGAAATCTTGCTTCGACACGTAGTATGCCGACAAGGGCTGATGGTTGATCCTGCGAAGGTAGAAGTAATTATAAAACTTGTAGTCCCAACAATGAAGAAACAACTGCGTTCGATCCTCGAACACATGGGGTATTATAGAAAATTCATTCAGGGGTACGCACTTTTCACAGAACCCATGGAAAAACTGCTTAAAAAGGATGTTTAATTTTTTTGGAATGATGAATGTCAGAAGAGTTTTGAGCTACTCAAAGAGAAGATGGTCTCTGCACCCATACTAATATTTCCTGATTGGTTGAAGGAATTTCATGTACATGTGGATGCATCAGGAATCGCCTTCGGCGTTGTCCTAACTCAGTCTGGGGAGGGAGATATTGATCACCCGGTTGCCTTTTCTAGTCGAAAACTCTCTGGCGCGGAGCGTAACTACTCCACCACAAAACAAGAAGGACTGGCTATGGTATACGCATTACAAAAATATCGACACTATCTGTTGGGAGGACACTTTAAGATGTTTACCGATCATTCAGCGTTAAAATAACTTGTGAAAAAGCCTGTGTTGTGGGGGAATATTTGCAGATGGCTATTGCTATTTCAGGAATATGATTTTGAAATCATTTTCAAGCCAGGAAGGCTGAATGTGGGTCCGGATCATCGGTCCCGCATTGAGACGGGCGAAGAACCTACTAACTTGGAGGAAGGATTACCAGATGCACAGTTGTTTTCCATTAAGGTCATTGATGCACACTTCGCTGATATCATTCAGTTCCTGACTACATGCATGCCCCTCGCAGAATATTAGGTACAACATAAGAAGGATTTGGTTACTCGGGTGGCGGACTTTACTATCATCACTGACCAATTATACAAACTAGGTGGTAATGAAGTACTGTGCAGGTACATCCTGAAACATGAACGGCATGTCATCTTAGCAGAGGCACACGAAGGCATCGCAAGAGGCCACTATGCAGGAAAGGCAACAACGTAAAATATCTTGACAACTGGGTTATGGTGGCCTACCCTACACCATGATTCTCATGACTATTGTAAATCGTGCGATACGTGCCAGCGGACAGGATGACCCTCATGAAGAGAAGAAATGCCATTGCAACCTCAAATAGCTTTGCAGGCCTTTGAAAAATGGGCCATTTATTTTTTAGGACCAATCAATCCTCGAGGAAAGAAGACAGGTGTGCACTACATTATTACTGCCACTGACTATGTCACTCGATGGGCTGAAGCACAAGCGGTAAAGGATTGTACTGCAGATACTACTGTGCACTTCATCTTTGAGCAAATCCTAACCAAATTTCGATGCCCAAAGATCCTAATAAGCGACAGAGGCACGCACTTCGTTAATGAAACGATACAAGCCCTGAATGAGGAATTCTGGATCCATCACGCAAAAATTACATCATATCATCCACAGGAAAACAAGGTGATCTAGGCTTTCAAAAAAATCTTAGAGCAGGCATTGACCAAGGTCTACAATGCCGATCATAGTGATTGGGACATACACATCCCCTCTATTCTGTGGGCCTATCGGATGACCTCCAAGAAGCTAACAGGAACGACCTCCTTTTGGATGGTATACAACAAAGAGGCCATTATGGAAATAGAATACATTGTTCCTAGTCTACATATCGCAACATTTACAAATATCGAAAAACCTAACATCATGGAAGAACGCCTTCCGCAACTTTTGGCGTTGGAAGAAGATCGGTTTATTACTAACTCTCATCAGCAGGTTGAGAAGGCTTGCGATAAAGCTTGGCATGATCGACATATTTTCGAAAAGACATTCATAGAAGGCAACCTAGTCCTCTTATACGGTAGCCAGTTTTTGAAACACCCTAGGAAATTCTGACAGCACTAGCTTGGTCCCTACACTGTTAAGGAAATCACAGATGGTGGAGCAGTCAGGTTAGCTACCCTGCGCGGTGATGTGTTACCTGGATATGTCAATGGCAGTCGGCTCAAACCATACAGGGTTAAATGACTATATGGCTGGAATACTTGTCTCAGGCAGAATCGACCCACCAGGGATGGGGTGCTGAGGCACTAACGAGATATGCATGCTATTCAAGATAATCAAGCCACTCCAGGGAAAATTGGCGGACCCGCAGCCATAGTGACTCGGGACGAGTCACAAGATTGTGTTGGGGGACTGTTGGAACAGGGTCTCCTGCAAATTGCGAAATTGGTTTGATTTTGTATATTTTTTAGTATATTTAGTCTAGCGCAGGTGTTTTTGGGTGGGTCAAAGCCCCAAAAGCATCGTAATGGGTCAAAGGTAGGCCTAGAGTCCGCAAACCATGATTTGTGGTCCATAAGAAATATTAGGCTAGATTGTTATAAATAGAGGGACATTTTGAATTATAAGGCAAGTAGAGGATGAGATCTTGATGCGAATTGTGGCTTAGTAGATCTATATGGGTTTTTGGGGAAAGGACTCCTGCTGGCTGTGTGCACGGAGATCCCAAGTCCTAATATGTGCGAACCCTACTGCTGTGTGCACAGGTCGGGTTTGGGTATTGTAAGAAGGAATTGAAGGATTAATGAATGAGAAATATTGTTGCGTAGCTGAATATATTTGTACTATTGATGTGAATCTTTGATAGCTGCTGTGTTATGCATATTCTGTGTTAAGCTGCGAAAGTATTGTGTTAAGTGTTTCTTCTACGTCTGGGTCTATAATGTTCCTAATTAGCCCAAGCTAATAGGAACATTTCATTCTATTTTAATTTTATTTATTGATGAATAAAATGTAAAGGAGGACATGAAAAACCCCCTTAAATCAAAGAATAAATACATGCCCAATGTGAAAAGGGATAAATCTGGGCCTTTGTAATAAAATCCACTTGTGTGTGAAACAGGTTTGAGCTAATTCACTGGGTCAACAGGACCAAATCTACAACGCTGTCTAGGTTCAATGTATCTCCTAAAGGGACAACACAGTTCTAGAAGGAGGACCTTTTGTGAAAGGGGTTAAATGATTCAAGGTTGTTTAGGGTTTTTCACATCCTCATCTTATACAAGGAAGGAGAAGGCTCAAGGAAAAGGTTGTTGATGATCATTTTATTTGAGATTTCTTGAGCAACTCAAAATCTCTTGGTTTTTTAGCTAGAGAGAGAGGGATTTCCTGTTTAGGAATTCCTCTTCTTCCTTGAGGGTCTCTTGGAGGAGATTGTGATGCATTGATCCACTATCTGGAATTTTAGAAAAGATTCACCTCCCTTGGCAGCGTAAATACTGATTAGGGCTTCACTTTTTAGAGAGATACATCAAGTGAAATCAGATCTATTCAGATCTGAGGAGTTCTAGTGCATCGTTTCAGTGGGGAAGTCATCTAAACCATTGGCAAGAGTGCAATAGATGATTTGAGCTTCAGACTCTTATCTTGGCATCAGGCCAAAGTGTGCTCCACTTCTTCAGCATAGTCACTTGAGGAGACTGCGTCCTCTTTGCAGTCAAGTTGCATTGTACAGTTGTTAGCAGTTTGGAGGAGAGATCTCCGGTGAGAGGACTCCTTTCCTTCACTAAGGTGATCCGTGGATTGGCCAACCAATCCATGTTTTATTTTCAGATCTGATCTGTTGTGTATCAAATTCTTCAGAAATTTCTGAAGATTACTGCAGATCTATGGTGTAGATCTTAGATCTATTCATTGATGTTCATCTTCTGCTGAGATCCCCAAGGGGAATGTACTAAAAAGCTATTTTTGCATATAGATCCCATTATGATCTATGATTTTCTATTCAGATATGTTGTATATTTAAAATATAATGAAACACTTCTTCATCCACCTGTAAATTACGCTTTTCATCTTTTCTGTCTCATTGCATGGTTGCAGCACCTCATTTGGAGGCCTTTCTTTATGTAAATCTCTGTTTTTCCTAATGTAAACCATATGATTCATATTATAAGTTTCCATAATTATGTTCCAGAATTAATTTAGTTAAAACACTCATAAAATACGCTATCCATGCTTCAGTAAATTTCTGCATAATTTAAGCCATGGGAAATCAGGGTTTTCTAGCCTATTTTGGGGAGGAGGAACTGTTTAACTTATCTAGAATTATTTGTTTGACCTGAAATTTAGAGAATAGGTCCCTCATAAGCTAATCGGAAATAAAATCCAGCCATTTCCCTTATTTTTACGCAGATCTCGGAATATACTCATTTTAGGGCCAAAATCATCACTTTTCCCCACCTTTTTTCCCATAAAACACTGTATAAGGTTGCTATTGCATATTTAACTGAAGTTTAAGTGTTTTTAAATCTGTATCAGAGATATTTATGTAGCTCCATATTGTTAATAACTCAGATTATTCCCAATATTTAGTTGTTCTTGAAAAAGGAATATTATAGTGGTATGAGAGCAAGATCTTTGGCTCAGCCTGTGGCTTCAAGCCAAAGTGCTGAATCCCTGAAGGAGGAATATTTCAAGCTCTATATACAGAGTATGAATATGGCTAGGCAACCTCTGGATCTCATATTTTTTTCAAAGGTGACATATCCAGTAAATGCCCCTGTAGTCAATCTTTGGAATAGAATTTTGATATTCCTGAAAAGGGAACTTTACAGCGGTATCAAAGAAAATAAGAGAAGAAACAGAGTTCATAATGCTAAAGAAGGTTATTTTTACCTCATCATATTCCAGATCCATGAATAGCCTCTTCAAAGAGGATAGACAGACAAAGGAAAAAGAAGAAGAGAATGAAACTCCTAGAGGGTTTCAAGGAGAAGAAAGTTGCAGTGAGACCTATAGAAGGTTTCAAGAAGGAGAGGAACATCCATGCATTTCATACCCTCACAAGAAGATGCAATAGAAAAAAAGAGAGCATGGCTCCACCACTTGGAAGAATGACAGAAGAGGGGATCTCCCTACTCCTTTTCCAAACCATGAAGGGTATTGAAGAAGATCTCAAGGAGATTGAAAGGGTGGAGACTTGTACCAGCGCTGGCACAACCTTGGAAGACTACATAGTTGTAGAAGAAACTCTTGCTTCTAAATCCCACCAAGGTATAGTTAAAAATCCATCTGTTATCATTTCAGCACATTGTATGAAGAGATTTACATTTCTATATGTTGATGGGATAGAGAAACAAAGTTGCACTGCGCTGTGCAAGAGCAGTAAGGAATAAAGGAGGCAACATTCCTCATGGGGGCATTCAAATTGCAGCTTCATTCATGAATCAATGGAGGAAGAAATGATGAATGTTAGACATCTTGAAGTGAGAAACATTTTCTCCTTTCCAGATGCCTCTTTCTCAATGAGCACTCCCCAGCTCAAAGAGAAACTTCTACCTGCAGATCCAGAACCTCAATGGTTTTGGAAGGACAAAGATGAGAGGTCTTTTCTTGAAGATCTCAAAGGGAATGCATTTCAAAAGCCCTTGAAATTCAAAGGGTGTAAAACCATGAGGACACAAAGAGGAGAGGAGGAAGAGGGCCAGCCTCATTCCTATCCATTGCAAAAGGTTGAAACACTTAGGAAGGTGACTGCATTACACAATGGAAGCATGGAGGGCCTTCCCCACTTATGTATTCAGTCATATCTCATTGAGGAGGTCTCATTATATGAATATTATGGCACCATATATGGGCATCATGTGCCATCACTATCAAGGGATGTGACCTTGAAGATTGCAGAAGGAAAAGAGGAGGGCAAACTTCACATGGTAAGAAACATTTGCCCTCTTTATCTCAGCATAATGATGCAAGAAGAAGGAAAAGAGATCTATTCAAGCAAAGCAAGGACACATCAGTCCATACATCCTTCCATGATCTATGCCTTGATGTCTTCTTACTTTAAGGAATTCCACCAAGGAGTTCCCATGATGAGCAGAATGGCAAAGTGTTCCCTCAACCTTGTGCATCAATATCATCTCTCTAAGAGGGAAGCCAACACAACATTGGAGACTTTGGGTAAGAAGCATGCTTATGTAAATCACATCTTATTTCATGAATTCATGTATTCTCTTACTTTACATTTGTAGGCCATAACTCCCAAAAGGATTGTTTTACCTTACAAGCTTCATAGCCAACCATGGGCCAAGATTATTTTCAAAGATGGCCACTCCCTTGATGGGCTAAGGGAGGTATTACAACAAGATGGGTGCTTCCCTAAGGCACCAAATATAAATTTCACTTTCAGCCATGGTGAAATGATGAGGGCAGCACGTAAGTGGCATGAAAACTACTTACCACATCTAGATCTGAAGCAGGGAGGAGATTCTCTGCACTGGTTCCTATTGGGTGAGTTTGGGTACCACCAAAAGTTTTTGAATTCCTTGCCTCATGCCTTGTATTTCAAGAAAAGAATGCATAAGAAGAAGACATGTTTGTTTTGGTTGATGAGAAGAGAGTATGGACACCCCATGATGAATTCCATGTCCATACATCTACTTGCATCCATGACGTATGTACTTGTATTTCTATTTAGAATAAATATCATAGTCATGTATGTACTTTGGGTTGGGAGAAGATGTAACTTTCTCATAGGATGGCATAACTGAGCATGTTTATATCATGATTTTAATGATGCTCCAATATTTATTGTAAACATGAGAGGAGGAAAGGTACAATGGGTGAATGTATCCATTGGGAATGCAATCTCCCAAATTCATTTGTATTTCAAGAAGAGGATAGAACCTTATATGGCTGCTGCATTATATATTGTGTTTTCTTATGAAAAAGGTCATGTATTGGGCTTATGTCATGGGAAGGGATCCCTCACATGGGAGGATTTGGAGCAATATGACATGTGTTGTTTGAATCATATTCAGCCAACACCTGTTATCCTCCACTATCTTCAAGCTTTGAAGAAGCTTATTGCAGCAAGTAGGTGGTGGGATGGCCACTTATTATGCTATGATTTGAAGCAACATGGGAAGGGAAACTTTCCACATAAAACCATTTGCATGGAAGGGGTCAAAAAGGAAGAATTGAATCAGCCCACTCTTTCTTCTTTTAAGGAAGAGAATAGATCCATGCACCATTCCATTGACGGGGGAAGGATTATTGGTGAAGAACATGATCATGTTACATATGCTTTATATTCTTATTTCATGCACTCTTGCACCATGTTTTTGTAGGTCATGGCTCCAAGAAGGAGTGTTATATCATGTGAGCCTTTTGGCCAATATTGGGCCCCAAAAATATCTGAATTAGGCCACTCCCTTGAGAAGAAAAGGGAGATTTTGCAAAATGATGGGTGCTTACCCAAAGCACCAAACATATATCACACTTTCAGCCATGGTGATATGGTGTGGACAGAAATTAAGTGGTGGGAAAACCACTTACCATATCTACATTTGATGCAAGTAGGGGATGCCTTGCGTTGGTTCCACATATGGGACTATGACCCAACTCCATATGTGCAATTTTATGTTTTCAAGCACATTGTTTTGATTCCCTATCTTGATAATGTACTTGTAATTCTATGGGGATGTATGGGGAAGGAAGGAAGGATGGCATGTGCCTCATGGGATGGCTACTCTCCATGTACTTTATGTTTTCTTGTTTCAGGGAGAGCATGGGGCCAAACCATGTTTGTTTCATATGATCTATTGTCTCCTTATGGGGGGAGCTATTTGCATCTCATGAGAACATTGGAGGAGCAAGACATGGATGGATTGGTGATCACTTGGCTTATGGAGGAAGATTATCTTATGTTGGTGTCACCAAGGAGGAGATTTTGCAGCACTCACCTTGCAGTTGCTTGAGGACAAGCAACAATTTTGGAGGGGAGGACTGTAATGTTCCTAATTAGCCCAAGCTAATAGGAACATTTCATTCAGTTTTAATTTTATTTATTGATGAATAAAATGTAAAGGAGGACATGAAAAACCCCCTTAAATCAAATAATAAATACATGCCCAATGTGAAAAGGGATAAATCTGGGCCTTTGTAATAAAATCCACTTGTGTGTGAAACAGGTTTGAGCTAATTGACTGGGTCAACAGGACCAAATCTACAATGTTGTCTAGGTTCAATGTATCTCCTAAAGGGACAACGTAGTTCTAGAAGGAGGACCTCATGTGAAAGGGGTTAAGTGATTCAAGGTGGTTTAGGGTTTTGCACATCCTCATCTTATAAAAGGAAGGAGAAGGCTCAAGGAAAAGGTTGTTAATGATCATTTGATTTTGAGATTTCTTGAGCAACTCAAGCTCTCTTGGTTGTTTAACTAGAGAGAGAGGGATTTCCTGTTTAGCAATTCCTCTTCTTCGTTGAGGGTCTCTTGGAGGAGATTGTGCTGCATTGATCCACTATCTAGAATTTTGGCCAAGCTTCACCTCCCTTGACAACACAAATCCTGATTAGGGCTTCACTGTTTAGAGATTTGTAGCAAGTGGAATCAGATCTATTCAGATCTGAAGAGTTCTAGTGCATCTTTTCAGTGGGGAAGTCATCTAAACCATTGGCAAGAGTGCAATAGCTGATTTGAGATTCAGAATCTTATCTTGGCATCAGGCCAAGTGTACTCCACTTCTTCAGCACAATCACTTGAGGAGATTGCGTCCTCTTTGCAGTAAAATTGCAGTGTACAGTTGTTAGCAGTTTGGAGGAGAGATCTCCGGTGAGAGGACTCCTTTCCTTCACTAAGGTGATCCGTGGATTGGCTAACCAATCCATGTTCGATTTGAAGATATGATATATTGTGTATCATATTCTTCAGAAATTTCTGAATATTACTACAGATCTATGGTGTATATCTCAGATCTATTCATTGATGTTCATCTCCTACTGAGATCCCCAAGGGGAATGTACTAAAAATCTCTTTTTACATATAGATCCAATTATGATATGTGATTTTATATTCAGATCTGTTGTAGATCTAAAATTTAATGAAACACTGCTTCAACTACCTGTAAATTACGCTGTTCAGCTTTTCTTTCTCATTGCATGGTTGCAGCACCTCATTTGGGGGCCTTTCTTTATGTAAATCTATTTTTTCCTAATGTAAACCATATGATTAATATTATAAGTTTCCATACTGATGTTCCAGAATTAATTTAGTTAAAACCCTCAGAAATTACGCTATCCATGCTTCAGTAAATTTCTGCATAATTTAAGCCATGGGAAATGAGGGTTTTCTAGCCTAGTTTGGGGAGGAGGAACTGTTTAACTTAGCTAGAATTATTTTTTTGAGATGAAATTTGGAGCATAGGTCCCTCATAGCATAATATGAAATAAAATACTACCATTTCCATTATTTTTACGCAGATCTCTGAATATACTCATTTTAGGGCCAAAATCATCACTTTTCCCCACCTTTTTGTCCATAAAACACTATATAAGGTTGATGTTGCATATTTAACTGAAGGTTAAGTGTTTTTAAATATGTATCATAAATATTTATGTAGCTCCACATTGGTAATAACTAAGATTATTCCCAATGTGTAGTTGTTCCTGAGAAAGGAATATTACAGGGTCTGTTCTGTTCTGTTATATGAAAAGAATAACTGTAATGATGAACTGCTATTTTAGAAGTATATGATTTGTTGAGTACAGTAAGTATAGTTTACCTTGTGCACGTGGATGCGAAGGAGATCTACAGATCCAGTTCTGAGATAGGCGATCTGGTCATTATAAAGCTGGACGCAGCTCTGCTTGGCTTACCTATCCTCTCTCAGGGTGCAGAAACCTGGTTCCAACACCCACCCATACTGCTTCGGGTGATACTTTGATCTGTGCAAGCAGGTCACTGCCGAAAGGGCCAGTAGTATAGGGGTTTTTTGTCAAAACTTAACCTCCAAACCTGGGTCAGGACACCTCAAGCCAACAAGGTCAATCGTCACCATCTGCAGTGTCGTTATGTGTTCAAGAGATCAGTTTAATAAAACATTCATTGCAAACATTTTTCTCCATTTGTGTTGACCATCCATGAGTCAGTCTTTGCAAATATTTCTTCAAAACTTGACCAAATGGTTTCATGTCCTAGGCTTTCCTACGACGGGTCACTTTCTATCGATGACAACTCATCATCTAGAAATTTGATCTAGAATCCTATCAGTACCTTGGAATCTGCATGCCCTAATGGCAGGTTTCTTGCCTTCGATGATAGGTTGCATCATTGACCTTCAATCGAATGACTCTGTGAAATGTTTGACTTCAGATAACAAATTCACATTTCATAGTTTGTACTGAGTACTTTGAGAGCCATTGTCATTATTAATGGTTTCTCTCACACTTGTTAACAGTTCACATCATTGAATAGTAATAAGTTGTTTCTACCATGTTCGACTTCGACACAATCAATTGCATGGATAGAATCGTACTAGTTTGGGTAGCGGAAATCAAGACCCTGGATCTAGTTTCCACCATCTAGGCTGCGAGGAGTTTTTATCATGCAGTAGACTACTCATGACAGATGGTTGCATCCTTGCTATGTCTACTATTAATATAAATTCTAAAATCATTTATGTATCAGAACATGTAGTTAGTTTTTATCTGAGTATGGGAATGCCTACCTCAACGATGATATACATATAAATATGCTTGCATTGAATTTTGTTTCCAGGTTTCAACCAGTGTGTCTGCAGCCCGATCCTTAGAATGATAAAGCACTTCACTCTTCAGACTTCGCACTTTAGGGGTGAAATATGATACACTAAAATTTTTCACCATGACATTTAGTTGTCTATATGGGTTCATCATTGCCTATTTATTGCTCCCTTAGAGGTTCAAAATCATAAAGTTCCTAAATCAAGTCTTGGAATTTGGAAAAAGCTTATTAAAACCCTAAAAGGCCTAACTCTGCACTTTTCCTAGTCATTTCTTGCGGCACAACGGTTTATTGCTATAAAACCTGTGGCGCATCTCGCACGTTCTGCTCATTAAAACTGCGGACCCCCATAAAAGGTAAAATAAAAATAAAAGTAATTTCTAGAAGCCCAGCTGGTCAAATATTCTCCCAGCTGGGGCCTTCTAGAAGCGTTATCTGGTTGAGCTTCGCCCCTTCCATTCATGAACCTTTATCCCTTCATAAATGGAGATATCCCTTGGTTTTTGGAGCTGAAATCCCATGATGAGAGGGCTTTATCCCTTCCTTATTAGAGCTGAAACTACCTCCTTTCTGCTATAAATTGAGATCATGTTTCAGTCTCAAGGGTACTTCTTAGCTTGTAGAAGAGAATTGCTGAAGAAATTATACTCTCCACATTTGGCATCATTGGCATGAGAGAGATTACATACTCATAGCCATAGTCTTATGCTGATTCAGAGAGTTGGAGTCTTTTCAAACTGAGGGAAACGCCTGTTCGGGACCCCAGAAGAACCTGTACAAACATCAAGGCGTCAAGGTTGTAAGGTTTGCTCTTTTTATTCAAAGTTAATACAAATGGATTCTATTTTCTCATTGAGTTATTCATCTATATTTTGAATAATTTAATTCTTGGATTCCTTGATCACTAAGATAGATTATTGCTTTTGAATTATCATATCTTGCAGATACTTTTAATCTTGTTTGCTTGTATTTGATTGCAAATCTTATATGCTAGATTGATACCTTTTGGAACAACTGGATTGAATACCAAGTAAGCGTTGTACTTCAGGTAGGAGTATCTCTCCATATTTAATTAGTAATTCTTAAGCATAATGGTATAGAGAAAATGGTCTACATTTGTCTGTTTGTTTTTAGATATCCTTAGGATACTAGGGATATTTCTCTTGTCCGCAAGAGGGATTTTCCATCTAACAAGTCTGTATAAGTAAACTCATTTGACTCCTTTCTGATCAAGGAGGTCCAAAATATAACAGACTGTGGATTTCCTTCTACATCCATCTTTTGAAGAGTTATAGGAAACTTGTCTGACTAAAAATAAAGGATCATGTGGAAAAGAAATGAAGTATACCTAAACACACCTTCAGTAGGTAATTTGACAAGTTTTTCATGTATGCTATCAGCAATATACTGGGAAAAATCAAAGATAACTGCAGGAGGCTGGATAGGTACAAAAATGGATACACAACGAAGTACTGATGCATCAGTATGCTCATCTGTGAAATATCCAAGGATAAAAGATAGCATAGAAATAATGTGTCTGGTTCTTTTTGGGAATTTAGAAGAGGAATATGGAGGTTGAGCTTTGGAATTTCCACATAGGTACAAAAATGGATACACAACGAAGTACTGATGCATCAGTATGCTCATCTGTGAAATATCCAAGGATAAAAGATAACATATAAATAATGTGTCTGGTTCTTTTTGTGAATTTAGAAGAGGAATATGGAGGATTGAGCTTTGGAATTTCCACATAGGAGGGCATGAATGTTTGAAATATTTGGAATCTTTTGGGAAAATCTAGCTCTAAGTAAAACTTTGTGAGATCTTCAATATATAAAGGGTTTGTATTAGGCTCTGGCTGCAATTGAAGCATCTGGTTTATAGATTCAGCTGTTATGGTAAAAAATATTTCTTTTTCAGAATTGACAATGGCTCTTTGATCTGGAGAATAATGAGATTGGCATAATCTGATAGATTATGGGAATTAATGAGTGTGAGGGACAACATACTTAGGAAAATTTGATTCCCAACTACACAGATCATCTGTTTGATCCAAGGATTTCTCTTGGCTCCAGCAGTGGAGGTCAAGGAGGTTAAACTCTATTACAGGATCTGTGATTTTGAAGTCAACATCCGCCAATGGAGTATGTTCTACATCTACAATAGGACGTTGTAGAGGGTTGATCACAATAGTTCTTTTGGATGCCATTTGATTAGTTTGGTTTATCAATTTAAACACTCTTTAACCTTTAAAACTCTGATTTTAGATCTGTGACACACTTCTATAAGATTAAACTATTTACATAAGGACTTTAAATAAAACATAGGTTCTATCTTAGACTACAAAAGGTTACTTCTGATCACTCTGGCTAAAACTGGCAATTCTGTATAAAAAAAGTGCAATTTTCTTGACCTTATAGCCTCAAAAGATGATATTAAAGTTTATGGTAGACTTTATGTGATGAAACAATATTAACGCATAAAAACTTGTGCAAAAAGGGTTTTTTTGTACTGTAGGAAGGTTTTGGATGTCTTCAGAGGGTTTTTTAAGTCTGCAGATGACTAAATTCACTCTAATTTTTCTTTTAAAACAGGTCAAGGCTTTCAGAAACTTAAAAATGCTCAGGGTTTTGTCTATCTGAGGAATTTCTGAAGGAAAGGGGCATTTTTTAAGGTCATACAGGCTTATAAGTCTCTAATTAACAGTATAATTCTTTCAGATTAAGGAATGAGTCTCTTTCTCTAAAGAATACCTGTAAAAATTTGGAAATTTGCTGTGAAAAAGGGTTTGCTGGGTTTTGAAAGCTTTCAAAAGCTTGCTTTAGCCTTTAAATGTAGTCTAGGGGCTTCTCAGTGATTTTAGTAGTTGATTCTGATAAATTTTGTTTTTCTTTTAGGCAAAGTAGAGGCGGGAACGTGATTTTATCAGTCTGGGAAGGTTTTTATGAGCAGAAACGGTAACATAAGGCCTGAAATGAGTGCATTCAGTTGTTTATATAAAGAATTTGGTTGAATAGTGAATGCATTAACTGCTAGTCATTTATAATTACAGATGGTTTAGGCGCAGGGGAGGATATTACCACTGAGCAGTTTTCGCAAGGTCGAAACATGGTAAATGGTATTGGGAGGATCGATGCAATCTAATAGAATTCTGGCATGTGGAGGAGAGAGAAAGGTTCAAAACAAATTGTATCACAAGGTTTGGATTAATTATAGATCGCGCTCTCATATCTGTGATATGGGTTTATCATCGTTGTATCTAGTGAAAAGGAGCGAACGAATTAGATTAAATGATGAAGCTGCGGGGTCAAAGGTGTGGGGCCCAGGATTATTTATACGGCAGGAGTTGATTTATATATTAAAACATGAGGTTTTAATATAAAGTTTATATATGGAATATGATGGGCAGGTAAATGTTTATACATAACAAATGAAATATGTATAAGTGTAATGTTAATATAGGCGGGGTTAATATACAAGTGATAATTTTAACTTATGGGGAGCGGGGATAATAATCACGCGGGGAATAGCAAAACATAGGTTAAAGTAAAATATGGGTTTGGGATAGTATTTAAAATTATTTAATATAATACGAGCTTAGGGTAAAATATAGGATTTAATATGTAAAGTTAATGGGTTAATAATAAAGAATAAACTAAGTTTAATATAAAACATAATAAAGGGATAAGTGTTAAGAGTCCCAATATAATATCTTTATATTAAAACTTAGGATAGACTGTTTTTTTTTTTGGTTTTTTGGGTATATTTGGGGTAAAAGGGGAATTAATCATGGGTTTTTACTTTACCTAAGTAAAATGAGTTTTACACTTAGGAAAAGGTGTTTTTTGTGAGTGAAGCTAAATGATGATGGGAAAAGGGAAAATGAAGGGGAAATCATCAAAATGTAGGGGATGAAGTATTTTTACAAAGGAGATGACTATTTGAAAGAATTTAGTGAATTAATTGACCAAGTTATGCTTATCCATGATTGTAAAAGCTACTTCTGCCTACCCTTATGCTACCCTAATATTTTTTCTTCATTTACCTCGGTGCATTTAAGCTTGCAAACCCTTGTTCATTTTTCTTTTAAAACAACAAACTAACTAATTCTATCCTTATTTCTTCCAAGGGCTCAGATTAAGTTATTGAGATCCTTATTTATTTTCTATCTAACTACTGATCCTACAAGATTAAACTGTTTGGAAAGATCTTTATTCTCTATCTATCAGCATGAAATTTAAAGCATGAAAAAGTCAATATTAAGCTATTTGAATAATCATGGATTATGGCATTTTGAAAAAGTTGCACATAATAATTTATTTTGCAGTGAAAAGTAATAGTAGTGGCATTTAGTCTTGCATCACTTTCATGTCTTATTCTCAATTATTTTTTGTTTGGGGTTCATTTTTTCTATTCTTTTTGATATTTTTCTTTTCAAGTCCTTTTATTTTTCTTTTAGGACTTTTACCCTCTTTACATTTTTTTATTTTATTTTTTCTAATATGGGAAAAAAATTTGCAGAAACCAAAGTATGTACATATTACAAGACTAATCAAAGTCAATTCAAAAATTATGAATACTATTATTATAGGACCCTAACACTGGGTATTTCTGGCCCACCATCTTTAGAGACTGCATCGTTGTTGTCCGTAAGTGCCATGATTTCCAGATCTATCAGCGCAAGATGCGCGCGCCGCCTTCCCATCTTCACCCTGTCATTACCGTTCGTCCCTTTGCAAATTGGGGAATCAATTTTATGACGTGTAACCCTCACTCAGCCAGGGGGCATGCTTATATCATCATAGTCATGGACTACTTCACGAAATGGGCTGAAACAATTCCTACACTTACGACTGATGGTAAGACAACAACACAGTTTCTATTCAATCATGTCATTTCTAGATTTGATGTCCCTCAAGCCATTGTTACCGATCATGGTTCCCATTTTCGGCATTACATGGTGGAAGAGTTTACTTCCAAGTTGGTTCTGCATCACGACAGCTCAATGCCATATTACCCTCAGGCTAATGGCCAGGTTGAAGCCGTGAAGAAAGTTCTCGTCACTATGCTTCAACGTAGGATTGAGATGCAAAAATCAAATTGGCATCTCATGTTGTTCTTAGCTCTTTTGGGTTAGCAAACCTCAGTAAAGGATGCGACTGGATTCACTCCATTCCAGCTTGTCTACAGTTTGGAAGCTACCCTTCCGATTGAATGTGAAATACCTTCGCTCAAACTAGCTATTGAATTGCTGCCGAATACTTCGTCAGAAGAAGAGCATCTTCTCTATTTATAGAGGCTTGATGAGACTCGCCACTTTGCTACTCTAGTCATAGAAGCATAGAAAAAGTGGGTCAAAGATAATTTTGACCAGTCAGTTTCCCCTCGTTCCTTCATAGAAGGAGACCTCATCCTCCTGTATGACTAAGCTCATGATAAGCTGGGGGCAGGAAAATTTCAACCCATGTGGCATGGGCCCTACATTGTTAAACAAGTTTTGCAAAATGGGGCTTATGAGTTTATTTATTATGAAGGTCATCCTCTAGATCAACCCAGAAATCAGTTGTATCTTAAAAAGTACTATGCATGAGTCATTTGTGCATGTTTTTTGTACATAGGTGTTCTTTTCATTTTTGTACATTTTTTGGCTTGGTGTTCTTTGCGAGCATTTTCCTCCTTATTGGATTGTTACTTATTGTGCATATGTCTATTACCCCTTATGTCGGTTTCACGAATGGTACTTCCCGCAATACCCAAAACCTGTCTTCAACAGCCTGGGTGATTTATGATCCTGCTGGTGAGTTGATAGACCTTTAGGGTATCTTTCTAGGACAAACTACAAAAAATTTCGCTGAATATAGTTCTATTATTGAACTATTAACTGAGGCCATTTCTCTTGAAATTTGTACATTGATTATTAACCTAGACTCACAGCTTGTTGTACTTCAACTTAATGGACATTAGTTTGTTAGAAACCCTCACATCTTAAGGTTTTATTTGCGTGTTCGTTTATTGGAAAGACATTTTGATTACATTACATATCAACATATTCCTAGGCGAATGAATGCATTAAATGATACAGTAGCTAATATTTTATTAGATATAAATTTGTGTAATTTGTAAAAAATCATATCGAAAAATATATATATCGAGTGTTTGCATCCATGTTCATCATAAGTTCAAAAAATATGGGTGTTACGGTTACATCCAAAGATATCATGTCTCTCAAAAAATATGCGGAAATGAAAACCTAGGTGTCTAGTCGACGTGACACTCATGATAGCATGTCACCGCCCGTATAAGCCACCTCAACAAGCGGTGAACACGGTTTGACACCCCTGCAGTGTGTCTCTGGTATGCGCTAGGGACATCATCGAATTGCACATAGTCCAGGATCCCACAGGAGATTCCCTCCAAGTTGCGTATGATTTTTTTCTCCTCACCTCGCTCACCATGAGGGGCCACATAAAAGTCGCGAGGAATCCTCCGTGCTATCAGGGACATACCTGCAAGTCTCTCCAGGCCAACATCTACAATTACATGGATTAACGTCAGAACATGCATAAAAAAAAATCAAAATACTCATCAAAATAAAAAGAATGAGTCTTACCCAGTACTTCATCCCATCCTCTCCTTTTGGGAGTGGGAGATCTGCATCACCAGTGAAACTTGTGCCAGAGTAGGGCCAGTCCTCCCCGAAAATTAGCTCTTGGCTGAGCCGTTCAAATAACTTCGGTCTCTAGGAAATCTATTGACCACCCCATGACCTTGGCATCAAAGCTTCCCAATAGACAATTTATGGCTCCTAGGTTTGTGGTGTTGGAACTATTACCTCCTCACGTTGGAAGATTGGTAACCATTTCAAGATGAAATTTACCAATATAGACCCATAGCTGAACTACTTCAGCTTGGTGCTCTTTCATTTTGTTAATTGGCACTTCATGTTGATTGTTACCACCTCTTCCCAGTTTTGGAGGGTTGATGCCATGCAATCTACAGTAAGAAGTAGCTGTGTTTTTGTGGCCTCGTGCGGAGCCTGTGATCCTGCAGCTTGTGTAATGGTGTGCAACACTACCCTTAGTGCCAAATTCGTAATAGTTGGGATATCCACTTTTCCACTTCTCAAAACTTTCCTTGCCCCTGGGCACACCCTGTCAATAACCATATTCATGTTTTCCATTGAGGGTCTAGTGTCGGTCAGGATCGGTACTGCCCCTCTCCGCGACAGTCCGGTTATGAAGTAAACATCTGAGACTTCAACCTCAAGTTCCTGGTCATGAATAATGAATTTTTCCTGATCAATGTCCCAGATACTGATCAAGTACTACAACATCTCTGGTTGAGCTCTGAGACATGGTGCCATAAACAATTTCTTGAGCTTGTAATATCTCAAAGCTTCCATGCATCTCCTATTGCCCATGGCTTCCTCATCTTCTTCACTATGTTCTTGTTCTTTCCATTGGATCACCATTTTGTCTTTTCACACTTGCAAAAGAATCAATATGGTTGTCAATATCCAAATCGAATGCTTTTGAATGGTTAAATTAAGTCTTCTTATTTAAATCTACATGCTAAAAATGACTGCCACAGTTGGCGCGCCCCCGTTCAATTTTTAGGCCAGTTGGCGCGAGTCCATGCCCGATATCCGCACCGACCATCGCGCCCTAGTTTTTACCAAATCCCCACATATATCTACAAAATTGGGGTTGCAGATAATGAAAAAGAAATCAAAATGTAGGAAAAGATGTGAGTTATTACTTGGAACAAATGGATTCACGATTGGCCTCCCGGATTTCCCATTGTTAACGCTGCAAAATCACAATGAAAAAGGGTAACAAATTGCCCACAAGAGGTAAAAGTGAAAAGTAATTTATTTTTTAGCATATTTGGCATTTTATAACTTTTCATAACCCTAATTAGGTTTTAAAGAATATTTTTCAATTATTTCGCTATGTTATTTCGAGAAATGGGTTTTACATGCGTCTCTTGTGCAACAACAGGTCTTCAACGTGACGACGATGAAGTAACGAGTTGTATTTTATACTTTTTCGGACTCGGTGCAAAATTGAAAAAGTCACTGTTGGAGTCATATTTTAGCTCTTTTCTGACTCTCGAAAATTGAAAATATTGCCGAGACTCTTTTCATTTTGAACTCGTTAAATGGCTGTGAAACGATATCTACCCAGTATACGTTTACCCCTTTTTTGGGCTGGGATATATTATTTACGAAAAAGGAATACCTTAGCCTATCGTGATTAATAGGTTCTCTCAGACACAATTTTCTACCTTTTCGGATCTGTGAAACTACCTACGAAAAGGGACTGCTAGAGTTTTCTTTTCTTCTTCTTTTCAAACTCTCTAAACATGAAAATATGCCAAGTTATTCCTTTTTTCAGACTCGTTAAAACCTAAATGACATCGGGAACCGTCACCATGATGTCACTAAGTTCCTCCTTCCTAGGGCTCGTAAAATTTACTAGGATGGATTTTTCCAAAGGAAAAACTTACATGACAAGCATATACTATCCCCTTCAAGCTTGTTTTCCAAAAATAATTGGGGTACTCACCAGCAATGGTGGGGGGAAATGGAACCAGTTCTCAGTTGTGTCGGCAGTATGTCACTCTTGAACATGACACTCATTTGCATTCGTGTCAGGTTGGGGACACCTCATTTCGTAATTTTTTCCTCCATAGGTTTGGGTAATATGTTTTGACCGCTCATCTGCTCTTTGCCATGTCATCATGACCTCAGATCCCTTGATGTCAAATAATGCCAAATCCATAGCCGTGTTGCTGATATGTTCAAGAGAAGTTTCCGTTTGCATTTTTCAACCTCCCTCTGATTAGCACTTTTGGTCCTTATTCACTATCATCATGTTCCTCTATCTCATGTCGATGATGTGAGAAAAATTATGGCCCTCCTTCGACCAGGTCACTTCCTGTCGACTTCAGCTCATTATCCAGGAAGTTGATCTAGAGACTCCCTTCCAGTACCTTGGAGTTTGCATGCCTCAATGGCAAGTTCTTCACATTCGACGACAGGTCCACATTATTGGCCTTCGATAGAGTGATTCTGTGGGTGTTCGACGCCATATCATTGTTCACATTCGGTGGATGGTACTAGTTGTACCTTGAGAGCCATTTTCATTATTGGTGGTTTCTCTCATGCTTGTTAACAACTTTCATCATTGGCTGGCAATCATGTGACTTTCTTGCATGTTCGACTTCAACACACATATTCGCATGCTTGAATTTGTACTTGTTCAGGTCGAGATGGAGCGTAAGACCCTGGGTTTTGCCTGATAAGATCTAGGCTGTGGGATATTTTGGATTATCATGACTATACGCATGACTCTTTTGATGGGATGGTTGTGACCATACCTGAGTCTATTTGTTGATCCTTACTAATAGATGGCTGCGTTCATACCTCATATCTCAATTTATATATGTACTCTATTATGGATGGATGTGCCCATGCCACATGTTCATGTACCAGAGATATCAGTTATATTTTTACTTGCAGGTCTTCCGACAATGTTTTTTGGTTCGAATGCATTATCGTAAAGCATTTCACTCTTCCCTCTCTCTCAGACCTCGTACTTTAGGGGGCATTTGTTACACAACATTTTTTCACCGTCCCTGAAAACCCATCCTACACATTGGAGGACCATTTCTGTGACTTATATGAAGTGTCATGCCTTGCAAAAAGTGTCATTGCATCCCTTTCCATGAGAGGAACATTTCCTCTATTGACTATTCTTGGAACAGACCATCCAAAGCACATGATTTTGGGTCGGTGGTGGTAGGCAGTTATAGCCTCACGACAATAAGAAGAATTACCACTGGGCCCTGCACCCATTGGCGCTCCGTCTCAGTGGACTACCAGCATCGAGCTATTTTTGGAATTTTTTTTTAATATAGAAGCAAAGTTTCCATTTCCAACTGCTTCATGAGCAATTCAGCATGGGTTGTTCGATTGAATAACGTCGAGCACCTTCCATTGGCTTCTTGTTTCCTATATTTGGGGAAACCTCCCAAAGGATAAGGCCTCCCTTCCACCATATGAGAGATCCCAACCTCATCCTCTCCTATAAATATATCTCTCTCACATAGATGCAACCAGCTGAATGGGAATATCTGAACATTTTGGAGAATAGTTGAAACAGTCTGATATAGTTGGTGTGATATAGAGCAATGATAGACCCCTTGTCGAGAGAGAGTCTAGGCTGATTGCCTTGCCAATTCTAAATTCCCCGACAAATGCTCGAGACGCATTTTGACTGGACCCATTGAAGGAGGCTGTGAAGTCACGACTCATTTGGTTGTAGTGTCTTTCTTTCTCTTACTTAATACATGACTGATGTTTTGGTTCCCGTCTTGTGTTGATGTGATTAATCTTACGTAATACGTTTAATTCGCCTTCACCAATTATATAGCTATGAATGAAAATATTGTTTCAAATGCTGCTTTCATTCTCTAATCCTTGTGCAAGGACCTGAGTACCACTATTGAGGAACCGCGACGTGCCGTGGACGAAGAGCAGAAGACTGCTTCCATAGCTACGACAACTACGTTGGATCAAAGGTAGGAAATCTATCCCAACTTAGTTTCATTCATTAACTAGGAATTGACGTATTAGCAAGTCCTCTTGCTACTAGACCCACCCTAGGGCTAGAGGGATCGCCTCTGTTCACAAAGGGGATTTACCTACACAAAAATGGTTTTCCCAAGAAATTTCTTCTTCATCATCTTCATCAAGGCCTTCAGTATAATTCTTCTGGAATGGTGTCCGAACTTTCTGTTGACTTTTTGGATCCTGACCCCTTTGTTCCCTTTGTTTAATCCTATATTGGGGTTGTTGATTTTGACCCCTGAAATTGGGATTTCTTATAGAAGGTTTAGCTTGTTGATCAACACTAGACATCTTATCCATCATTTTCTCCATGGATTTAATTAAAGTATTAATTTTTCCTTATGATGAAGTGGATGTTTCTTCTTTTATTGTGACTCTTTTCTCTGTTTTGACCTTAGAATTTTTAGTAATAATATTTGCCTCTACACTCATTGCATTCCTTTACATTTCTTCCAAAGTTGATGGGTTTCTCCCCCTCAGCTAATAGGACATGTCAGGGTCAAAACCATTAGGAGAATGGAGTAAAGAAAGGCCTGGGGGAGGTTTAATATTACCAGGAATTGAATGATATATCTTATTAAATCTATTTGTGAATTCTTAGACAGATTCATTTGTATTCCTTTTTAGTGCATTATATTTAGCTAGGATTTGAAATGGATTTTTCTTTTCTTCCCATTTTTATAAGAATAAATAAATTAGTTGTTGTGAGGTACCAATTGTACCAACTCCAAGAGAGCACAGCCATTTATTTACTTTTCCAGAAAAACTTTGATAAATAATACACATCTTAGCATCATCATTGTCTATATATTCAAGGTCTATAAAATCAGTTACTTTAGCCACATGCCGATAGGCTGTGATTTTTGATGTTCTATCAAAGAGAGGGGGAATTTGACCATAATGTTTTGGTAGAACAGTAAGTTGACCTGGTAGAATCAATGGAGAAAATTTGGCCATGGTTAATGGAGGAGGTGGTGAAGGTGTGAATTGTGGTGTGGATTGAATAAAATTTTGCAAAGGTAAAGATGGAATGAAAGGAGTAACCGATGGTGTAGCTATATGATATGGTGAGGTAAAATAAGTACCAAAAGCCTATTGCTGATATTTAAAATAGGCCTTTTCATAGGTTTCTTGAAATTTATCTACTAAGCCTTTAAGTTTATAAAAATTGGACCAAAATTCAGTATCGGTTTCAGACTCAAAGGTTTCAGAAACTGGTGTAAAAGACTCAAAATCAAAAGGGTCAAAAGTAGCTTCTGAGAGAAAAGTTTCAGACTTGGTTCTAATTAAATATTTTTCATATTGTGGAGAGAAAGAAAAATATTTTGAGACAAACCTCATAGGTAGTGAATTTGATTTAATTAGTGGAGCAAAAAATCTTCCTGACTGTCGAGACTTTGTTTTATGTTTTCTCAAAATACTTTCAGGATTGTATACCAGTGGTGATGTATTAGGGTCGGGGTTTCAACTGGTATATCTTTTGGGAGCCAGCTTAAGGTCTGAATTATATGTTTTGTCTCAGGTTTTGACTTCATCCTATTCATAAAAACTTTTCCAGAGAATATTTAACAATCGTTCCCCGACAACAGTGCCATAAATGTTAGCACTATTCCCAACTTCCTAGGCTGAAAATAGGAGTGAAAAAAGGTAACCACTAACCAAATTTTAGTTAGGTATATAGCCCTACCTAACCAGAGAGAACTCTCTATGTGTCACTTTTTAAAATATTCAATTTTAGGCTGAGTACCAGATTTTAGGCTAGTTATGAGTTAGTATGTTTTGAAATTTATTTAATAATTTGTTTGCTAAATAAAAATTATGATCAGTGAAACTAAAGGTAATTTCAAAAAACTGAATTGCAGAGAACAAAGTGAGGCAAGACAGGTAAACTACTTGAGCACAATTAAGTTGGCATTTGTTTATAGTGGTAGAAAAAGGCAGGGGTTTGAATGAAAATTTTACTGAATTCATTCATTAGAAGAGAAGACACATTTGTAGAAATATTAATAAAAAGAAAATATAACTGATCTATTTTTATAAAATGATAAGATTTTTTTCACAGAAAATGGACTGGAAATGAAATAACAGAGATAAAGGCATAGTGATCAAAATAAATACCACATTAATCTCACAAAATTCGCTACAACTCCTTTGATTTCATTAATAGTAGGTCCACAGTAATACAAAGAGTCTCAAAAAATCAATTATCCAACGTTAATACTTCATACAGTGAAGTATTTATAGAAAAAAATTTACAATAGATTACATTAAAGGATATCATAACAGATAGTGCTTTATTTTTCAACTAAACTCTAACTACAACGTGGAAATAAATTTTATTTGTTGTGTTGGCTCTGCTCTAGCTAGAAACAATTGCTGAAGGAGATAATTGTGGGTTGCGCTGGATGTCAATCTCACTAATGATCTGGCAGAGTTTGAATTTTCTTCTTTTACTAATTATTCTAGAAATTCACACAATTTTTCCCAGCTCTTTTCATTAGGGATGGCCAATTTTATTACCTTTTGGTAAACTTCATCCATTTCAGTATAATTAGTAAAAGTGGGCCTCACCACAAAAACATGTTTAATCTCATATTGAATGAAAATATCATTTCTTAACGTTCGCAATAGTGCCCTTCCTGCCAGTGTGCCTTTGATATTTGAAAACTTGGTTTTATCTTTGGAAATTTCCTTAAGTATTCTCCAATATTCCTCTTTGGTCATCAATTTATCATTAATCACAAGTAGAGAAGGCAACCCTTTATGTGTGAAAGGTTCTATTCTGCTGAAAAATATCTGAACTGTAATCTCCAGACTATGACACTTCTCCTCAAGATGAAGAATAAAATTCTTCTTTGTGATCACTTTCTTTACTTGCAGGATTGTTTCTGTTCTGTCATCACTTTCTTACCAAATCATCCCCCTCATCCTGTTCTTTGCATTTAGAAACTTGATGATGTTGCTTGCTATAACAAGCTTGTCTCCTAGTTGTGCTTTGATTATTGTAATAGCCTGATTTTCTTTCTATATAAACTCATTTTCTCAAATATAAACTATATACCTAGCCAAATATCATTAAATATTCCATTATGGCTACCCAGATTATTTCTTTTATTTGGCCCAAATTATTTCCAATGGATGATTCTTTTTTCTCTTTCTACAACCTCTGAATTAACTTTTTGGCTCTCTGTGCTTTAGCTGCATGTGAACTTTCAGCATTAGATTTCTAAAACTGCAACAATTTTACCTGATCCTATAATTTCTTGATCTCCTCTTCTTGAATGGACATATTCTGAACTGCTTTTGTGAGCTGCTCAACTCCATTTTTAGTACTTGTTGTAGAAGGTGTGTCTATAGGGATGACTGAAAGTGGCACTGCTTCTAAAGGAAATTTATATTCTTTTGTTGCTAGTTCCTTTTCCTTTATTATTTTTTCTAGCTTTATTTTGTCTAATTTATTTGAGAATTCTATTCCATAAACAACTTCATCATTTTTGTCTTTTGAGATTCGGTCTCTTCAATGTCTTTTGCTAAACGATCTTCTGTAGGTGGAATCTTCAATTGCTTCCTCAATGCTGTTATGTCAGCATTTTTATTTTTGATGATTTCTTCTTTTGCATTGAAATTTGATGGTTCATATCCAATTTCGATCACCAAGTCTTCTAGAGTTTTGATTCTTGTGTCCTTTGCAGATGAAGAAACTTTCTCCATTTTCAACAGTGATTTTAGACTAGCCAATGAAACCTACAATTTTGACAAACTCAAAGCAATGTTAGTGAGAGTAGATGATATCATCTCACCATTTTTCTTATGTAACTCCATTTGATCTATAGGATGTATCTATTTAGTATCAAACTTGAATGGAGTTATTTTGTAATATGCATCCGCCTTTGGCTATGGAATTTGTGCTTGAAGAAAAGAAAAGTGCATTTTTCCCTTTTCTGAATCAAAAGTTGAGAGAAACCTTCTCTGAGAGCTGGGAGTTTTCTTCCAAAATTGATTGTATGTGCTGGTCTTTAAAATTTAATTCTTTAGCTTTATCTCCTTGAAGGAGTCAATTATAGTTTTCTCCTTTTCCCTGTAGCAACTGTATTAGTTTGAATGGATTTCTACTGATCTTGAGAAACTACTGAAGTAGTAGGCTTAGCACTATTTTGATCACCTATTTGTGTGGAAGGAGGTGTCTCTTCGGTAATGATAATTACTTCTTTCTTTGAATCCTTGCTAGGATTGACCTTTGGGTTCAGATTTGTCTTCTTCCTGTAATGAATTTTAAATTCTTTGCTAGATGAATTAGTCATTGGAGATGAATGATCTTCTATAACCCTTTTCCCTACTCTTTCCTATGAAATAGGGGTCCGTAATGTTAATTTAGACATTTTTTGTTCTTCAGCCTCCTGTAAAGTGCCATTGATCCATTCAAGCTAATTCTTATATTTTACAATCTCTAGTCTAGGTGTATGAAAATAACCTTAGTTTAGAAATGACACCAACTGGATCATAAGACCGTGTGAAACTGAGATTAAACTACATCTCTTTCAATAATTTATCTGCTTCTTCCCCTGATGTCCTACTACTACAGATAAAAGGCCCTATCTGTGTTTTGATTTTGAATTGTGATTTCTTTTTACAAAATTCACTTCATCAACATTAATCATTTGTCTGATGTACTCTAATGCGAAAATCCTCATGGGGAGGAATTTTAGCAGATTGTAAGGAGGAACCTCACAGCCATAAACTCTGAGTTCTATGTATTTTTTATAAAGATACTGTTAGTGTTAGTCTAGTCATACTGCCATCAGTGATTAAAACTTCTCTTTTGCATTTTCATATTAGGTGTCTCATACCCAATAAATTTCACCATTCTGCTAGGTCATGGACTCATTGATGGTAGTAATTTTTCATCAGTTTTCCCTCATGAGGTACTTGCTGATTCTCCTCTCCATGGTCTTCAGTCGTTAGACACTTTCATTCTCAAAACCATGTCAGTAAGCCATAGGACGGGTCTCATTAGTACAAGGTCTCACCATGGTCAAGTTAATGAGTCAAATGTCAATAATATCAGCAAGGTCATGAGGAAGCCAAATAAGTTCAAAGTCACAGCACCTGGAAGATCAAAGAGACATTTTATTCGACATGATGTAATTTTCACCTCAAAACTATGTTTTGAAGTGAAAACATGATATTTTTCCTTTATTATTATTCATTATGTAAGTTTATATCATCATATGTAATAAGTCACAATTCAGAAGCTGTTATCTCCAAAAAATGATGTCCCTAACTTCAGAGAAGTTTTCTGCAGCATGTTCAGTGCCAAATCATCTTCCGAGCAGATCCATCAGAAAGAGCTCGGAAAGAGCTTTCCAACGGTATACTACACTCTCAAAACTGACTTCTGGATTGAAATTTATTCCTAAGTGAAGTAAAATTCCCTAAACCTCCCCTATTTTTCATATTCCCCTTTAACTTTATGTTTGAAGTTTAATATTCCCCCTAAAATCCCTTTTTTCCCCCTTTCCGATTATAAAATCGCATTATAAATTATTTTAAATACAATGCGATTTATGTATCAACCACTTCCCCTCCATGCCTTTGGACTTTATAATAAAAAGTTCATATTATAAAGTTCCCACCGATCATAAACCACTTCCCATTTTTCATGACCCCTTAAACTTTATAAAAAAGTTTAAGTTATATATTATAAACCCCGCCACTCTTCCATCGAAAAATGTAAAGTTTGTTCGAACGTTCCAATCGGCCAATCGCAAAAAAATCCGATGCGATTGATCGCATCCCTCCTTCCAATCACCCCATCGGACAAAATTCTGATTGCGATCAATCGCAAGTCCCTTCTCCAATCTTCCGATTGCAACAACCCCCGATTGATCTGGCACCATCGATCTTCCCTGCCGATCGGACGGCCCACAGCTAATCGAGCCATCGCAATCGGCATTCCCCATATGTGTTTCGCCTCCTCCCCTCCGATGTTGCGATTGCGATTAACCCCCAGTACCACCACTTAAGCCTTCCGCCCATTCATTACAAAGAGCCCTTTTCCTTTGTAAAGGTTAAAATTTCTATTATTTCATTATTACAATTTTTTTTCCCTCCGATTCCACATCCCCAAATCGCATCGGAAGATTTTTGTTATCCTTCCTATTCCCCGAAGCTCCGATTGTGATTTCACTATTTTCAAACTGTTTATTATATTATATCCCCTTCCCCGGTCCTTCCGATTCCGATTACGACGGCGCCATATCACAATGTGTTTGTTATATATTATCTCTCTTCCCCGTCTATTGCGATTTCGATTTTTATATGATTTCCGCCTCCTTCCCTTCCCTTTTTCCCATTTAAATTTAAATTTTCCCTTCACCGAGGCATAATTTCATTTCATTTTTCCAAAATATCTTATAAAGGTCAGTTCTCTTCAAAATAAATAGTGGAAAGAAAAGCGACATTCAAAGGGCTGAGAGCTTATTTAAAACAAATATTGTTACAGCAGCAGCAAAATAGGAAAACTCTTCATCGGATTACCTATTTTATTCCATACAGCATAACAACAAAATATCCAAGTGGTCAAATGAAATTTTGTCCCTTATTCTTAGGGGTAGATTGTTGTATTCCTTTCTATGATTGTATTTCAGTTCTTCAGCTGTTAGAACAGCTCCTCTTCCTGTCGATCTATATTCCCACAAATCGGTTCTATTTAATGTAATTATAAATTATTTGTAAGAGAAGAGTCTGTAACTCAGAAAGTAAGGGAATAGTGTGGAAGAACATCTCTGTGCTACATTGTACAGTTTGACAGGAATTAATAAAAGATGCAGCTCTAATTTATGGGATCCATGTGGTATGAGATTTAGAATGTTTTTTTCTTCTTTGTTTCATATGTGATTTTTTATGTGTTCCATTCATCCATAAATATTTCCTTTTGAATGCTTTCAAGACAGAAAGGTAGAATCCATTTTATATGCTCTGCTTTGGAAAATCATTCATACTCTATATTTTTCTTCTGTTTGGAAAGGATCCATTTATTGTGCCCTTTTCAGCTCCTCACCATTCTTTCATCTCATCCTCATTAAATCTTAATTGCTAATTTTCCTGCCTATCTTGCCCCGTGAAATACCCTGTGTCCTGATTTAATTCCCGGTTTCAACTGTCCCTTTTATCCCACAAATCCCTGAAATTCATTCATTCATTTTATTTAAACCTTTTTCCCATAATTTTATCTAGCCTAATATCAGTCCATTTATTGTGTTCCATTGAATATTACTTTACGGAGAGAGCCCTCTCCTGTCCTTGTAGGGATAGCTACAAGGCTGAGCGTGGTTTAGTTGTTACCCTGTTTTTCCTTTCAGCCTGGGGTCCAATTCTGGTGCTAACATCTTTGGCGACCATACTGGGGAATATTTAATTTAAACAGTAGATCATATCCTCCCCGGTAAAGAATGACAGAGTATTATATCTGAATTTTGATGGTGAACAACAATCAGATGCATATAAAGGCTGAAAACATTCACCTGGCGACTCTATTCACTGAAAAATCTAGAAAATCAAATCCTTCATGGTGACTCCACTGCTGCAGGAAGATCAGTAGCTTTAAAGTTTTTTAATATGGAACGTATTGCAAGACGATATGCTCCCATGAGCCGAGATCATATTCCAGGTTTCCCAAATAAAATACCCAAGGTGGATTGGCTTCAGAATTTGCCTATGTTCAGAAATGCGGAAGGTAATGACGCTGCTCTTCATTTGGTGAAATTTCACATCCATGTGCATAAATTAAAGATCAATTTTCCTGAAGATTTCTTGATGAAAATGTTCATGGCTACTCTGGAAGATGAAGCTCGATTTTGGTATGAAAGTTTTCCACCTACTTGTATTTATTGTTTAAAGGATTTTCATACAATATTCTTTGAGAGGTATAAAGAATCTTGCCCATCTATAATATTAGTGCATAACTTTTGTGAACATGTTAATAGTTTCATTGAAAATCTTGAGAATTTTTATGGAGATGATGAGTTCATGGATGAAGAAATCATGGAATCACTCTATGAAAATCCGTTTCAGCAGCACGCAGAAATCTTAGAGGATACTTATCAAGACCAGCAGGTTGAAGATTTCCATACAGTTGAAAATGACGGAAGACAAGGTTTTATTTCAGATCTGATTGAAATAAAGGATGATATGTAGGAAAATGATGTTCCAGTCTTGGATAGTGATAAAGATGAACCAGATCTAGTGTTAAATTACGATGACGAAGAGTATGTTGTTCCAGATCTCATAAAAGAGAGTTATATTGTTGAGGCTGCCTCAAATGAAGAAAACAGAGTTATAGACCTAAGTTTCCTTGTTCCATCATAAAAGAGTCTTCACGAGGAGGTAATCCATTCCCTTATTGAAAAACAAGATGAGATATTCGTTCAAATAAATGTAAAAGTTTCTTTGGATGAATCTGTAGTAGATGATAGAAATGACAGTATTGGATCTCAAGAACCATCTAAAGTTTCTTTTCTTATGACTGACGAATATGATGAGAAACATGAAAATCTAGTTGTCATATCATATTAAGATGATCAACAATATATTCAAACTACAGAAGATTAGAGCATTCATGACTGCCATTCAGATTCTTCTTCCTATGTCTAATGTTTTGAAATGTTTTTTCAAGAGGAAATTTTCTCATCTACTTGTTCAGAATTTTTTGAAGACCAGGAACATACTCTTACTGAGGTACATTGTGAAGAAAGATCAGAATCAAGAGAAAAAGACACCTTGTTTCTTCAGCAGGAGGTAAATCTTCATGTTTTTCAGGACCCAGTGGCAAATTTATTGCAGTTAGCAGCGGAGGTGATTGTTATAGTATTCAGTGATGAAGGAGATCATGGTCAACTATGCTTTTGGATGCCTAGTTGCAAGTATCTGTTGTTGTCCAAAGCATCTGAACAGGAGAATAAATCAAGGAGGCATTTGCTTGATTGGTTACATTGGCATTTTAATATAGCTTGATGGTATATGGTCCTGTAAGAAACACAGGTGGTCATGTACTGCCATAAAGTTTTAAATTTTAAGTTTGGTCTTAGTCACTTTTGAGTTAGTTTGTTGAGTCAGGTCTTTCAGTCATTTTTGGTTTCAAAATTGAGTCGTTTTGAGTCAATTTTCAGTCAATAAAATGAGTCAAGAGTCTTGTGTTGGTTTTTCAAAATTATTGACTCCATAGCCCAATGGACAAAGGCACTGCCTACTCTCCCAGAGATCTGCCGTTCTTGGCACCTCCAAAGAGCTACCATCCCCATTGCAGCCAATGTTAATGTCAGTCTAGTCATACTGTCGTCAGTGAGCAAAACTACTCTTTTGCATTTGCATATTAGGTGTCTCATACTGAATAAATTTCACCATTCCGCTAGTTCATGGACTCATTGATGGTAGTAATTTTTCATCAGTTTTCCCTCATGAGGTACTTGCTGATTCTCCTCTCTATGGTCTTCAGTCATTAGACACTTTCATTCTCAAAACCATGTTAGTAGGCCATAGGACGGGTCTCATTAGTTCAGGGTCTCACCATGGTCAAGTTAATGAGTCAAATGTCAATAATATCAGCAAGGTCATGAGGAAGCCAAATAAGTTCAAAGTCACAGCACCTGGAAGATCAAAGAGACATTTTGTTCGACTTGATGTAATTTTCACCTCAAAATTTTGTTTTTAAGTGAAAACATGATATTTTTCCTTTATTATTATTCATTATGTAAGTTTATATCATCATATGTAATAAGTCACAATTCAGAAGCTGTTATCTCCACAAAGTGATGTCCCTGCCTTCAGAGAATTTTTCCGTAGCATGTTTAGTGCCAAATCATCTTCCAAGTAGATCCATTAGAAAGAGCCCGGAAAGAGCTTTCCAACGGTATACTACACTCTCAAAACTGACTTCTGGATTGAAATTTATGCCTAAGTGAAGTAAAATTCCCTAAACCTCCCCTATTTCCCATATTCCCCTTTAACTTTATGTTTGAAGTTTAATATTCCCCCTAAAATCCATTTTTCCCCCCTTTCCGATTATAAAATCGCATTATAAATTATTTTAAATACAATGCGATTTATGTATCAACCACTTCCCCTCCATGCCTTTGGACTTTATAATAAAAATTTCATATTATAAAGTTCCCACCGATCATAAACCACTTCCCCTTTTTCATGACCCCTTAAACTTTATAACAAATTTTAAGTTATATATTATAAACCCCGCCGCTCTTCCATCACAAATCGAAAAGTTTGTTCAAACGTTCCAATTGGCCAATCGCAAAAAACTCCGATGCGATTGATCGCATCCCTCCTTCCGATCACCCGATCGCACAAAATTCCGATTGCGATCAATCGCAAGTCCCTTCTCCAATATTCCGATTGCAACAACCCCTGATTGATCCGGCACCGTCGATCTTCCCCGCCGATGGGACGGCCCACAGCTAATCGGGCCATCGCAATCGGCATTCCCCATATGTGTTTCGCCTCCTCCCCTCCGATGTTGCGATTGCGATTAACCCCCGATCCCACCACTTAAGCCTTCCGCCCATTCATTACAAAGAGCCCTTTTCCTTTGTAAAGGTTAAAATTTCTATTATTTCATTATTAAAAAGTTTTTTCCCTCTGGTTCCACATCCCCAAATCGCATCGGAAGATTGTTGTTATCCTTCCTATTCCCCAAAGCTCCGATTGCGATTTCACGATTTTCAAATAGTTTATTATATTATATCCCCTTCCCCGGTCCTTTCGATTCTGATTGCGACAGCACCATATCACAATGTGTTTGTTATATATTATCTCTTCGCCCCGTATATTGTGATTGCGATTTTTATATGATTTCTGCCTCCTTCCCTTCCCTTTTTCCCATTTAAATTTAAATTTTCCCTTCACCGAGGCATAATTTCATTTCATTTTTCCAAAATATTTTATAAAGGTCAGTTCTCTTCAAAATAAATAGTTGAAAGAAAAGCGACCGTCAAAGGGCCGAGAGCTTATTTAAAACAAATATTGTTACAGAAACAACAAAATAGGAAAAATCTTCATCGGATTACCTATTTTATTCCATACAACATAACAGCAAAATCTCCAAGTGGTCAAATGCAATGTTGTCCCTTATTCTTAGGGGTAGATTGTTGTATTTATTTCTATGATTGTATTTCAGTTCTTCAGCTGTTAGAACAGCTCCTCTTTCTGTCGATCTATATTCCCACAAATCGGTTCTATTTAATGTAATTATAAATTATTTGTAAGAGAAGAGTCTGTAACTCAGAAAGTAGGGGAATAGTGTGGAAGAACATCTCTGCGCTACATTGTACAGTTTGACAGGAATTAATAAAAGATGCAACTCTGATTTATGGGATCCATGTGGTATGATATTTAGCATTTATTTTTCTCATTTGTTTCATATGTGAATTGTTATGTGTTCCATTCATCCATAGACATTTCCTTTTGAATGCTTTCAAGACAGAAAGGTAGAATCCATTTTATATGCTCTGCTTTGGGAAATCATTCATACTCTATATTTTTCTTCTGTTTGAAAAGGATCCATTTATTGTTCCCTTTTCAGCACCTCACCAGTCTTTCATCCCATCCTCATTAAATTTTAACTGCTAAGTTTCCTACCTATATTGCCCCATGAAATACCCCGTGTCCTGATTTAATTCCCGGTTTCAACTGTCCCTTTTATCCCACATCCCTGAAATTCATTCATTCATTTTATTTAAACATTTTTCCCATCATTTTATCTAGCCTAATATTAGTCCATTTATTGTGTTCCATTGAATATTCCTTTACAGAGAAAGCCCTCTCCTGTCCTTGTAGGGATAGCTACAAGTTTGAGCGTGGTTTAGTTGTTACCCTATTTTGCCTTTCAGCCTGGGGTCCAATTCAGGTGCTAACAGATACCAATCCCCTGTTCGGGGTTGATCTGACAACTGAAATACCTTTATGATTTCTTCACTGATCCTGGGATCTGTAGTGTTATTCAGTAATTTGAGTGCTGGATGAAGAAATAATTCTACAAATTTCTTATATGAATACTCTTTCTGTTCCTTCATGACTAGTGAAGTCCAGAAAATGATTGATTGTTGATTTCCTTCCTCATCCAATTTTTGTAAGGAAAACTTAATTTTGTCTCCCTGAGAATATAAGAATAAGTAAGCTAACACAGAGGCATACTTGTAGACCTCTTTAGTTGGAAATTTAACCAACTTCTCATGGATAAAATCTTCAATAATTTGACTGAAGTTGAAAATGATAGAGGGTTTGGAATCTGTGGAGAAAATTGACATGAATCCTACGATGGCTTCATATACCCATTGGTTTGAATAATAACCAAGAAGGTAGGAAAATAATGTGATGATTCTTTTGGATCCTTCATGGGAAATGGATGATGGAAATGACGGTTTTTTCTTGGGTAATGGATCATTTTTCACTCATAAAAAACTTGAGTTTGAGCTCCTTTTTCAAAATATAACTTCTGATATATTTAAATCAGTGCTTCTTAGCTAAATGGCATGGAATTCTCTGTGGTTGGGGCTTGCATCATTTGTTCAATGGTCTGGGCAGTGATTGTCACTAAAATATCTCCTGTAGGAGCAATAACAGCTCTTCGATTGGGCATATATTAGGCTTGGCATCTTGTAACAAATTCTAGAGCACTATGGGTGTGAGGAAAGATGAAGGTTGGAATCCCATAGTCCTATTGGATCAGATGTATCTAAGAATTTATCTTCTAACCATCAATATAATTCAAATAGCTGAAGTTCACAAAGGGTTTCATGAATTTTATGGTCTCTGTCTACTAATGGTATGTGATGAAAGTCAATTTGAGGGTGTAATAGCAGACTTACTGGTTCTTCTAGTCCTTTTTTCTTTGGAGTCATGATTGGCACTATTAGAATGGAGGAAACATGAATTTCTGATGAAAAACAGAGGCCAAGATTGAGGAAAATACTTGCAAATCAGAAGTGTTGAGATTGCAACAAGATGATGAGCTTAGTGAAAAGAGTCGCCTTCACTAAGTGGGCCCACAGGCTATTTTTGGCGCCAGTCTATTTTTAGACCATGTCTATTTTTAGACATGTCGATCATATTCTATGAGTTTCAGGATGCTATTTGTGGATGGTTGGTCAAGTTGGAAAAATAGATGGACTTCTATTTTTAGACATATTGGGCGGAATCTATTTTTATATTTCCAATCTAAAAATAGATATGTCGAATATTATTAGCTCTTAATAATATTTGGACTATAAACATTATCTTATTCTCTTAGAGCACTTCAGTTAAGTGCACAGATGTGGCATAGGAGTTGACAGAAGGAATTACGCTACTCATGAGGGCTAAGTGGAGCTATTGCATGGAGACTTTAGTTAGAACTCATGTGACAGAGTTTGGTGGAGTTATTGAGGTAGTTGGCGGAGTTGTGTTCAATTTAACTCAGTTAGACACAGTTGAGCTAGTTGTATCTAGTCTAACTGATTGATACACTAGTGAGAGTGGTGTAAATTAATTAATAATTAATTTACGAAATATTAACTCAGTAATCAACTAAATAATACATCAGTTAACCATAGTGCATGGACAGTTTCAGTGGAGACCAGTGGAGAGGTAGGTGAAAGAGCAGGTTGACTATTAGTTGTGACTATAGTGTTGCATGATTTGCAACACCCAGTGATTGGAGATGCCAATGAGGATTGTGTGAGAAAGGATGGACCAATTCAATTTCATTCAGAGCCATTCTTGAACAGGTATTTCACAGTAGAGGCAGGTTAGCAGGTGGCAAAGATCGGTGCATGGATTTGCAAGATCTAGCCTGATTAGTGTGTAGCGATTTTATTGTACTGAGAGCTTGACATGATCAGCTTTGTATGAGGATTGTTACATGATCTCTATGAAATATTTTTTATACAAATATTTCGGGTTTTTAGCTTTAGGCTTTCCCGTAAATCACTGTGTTAATGTGTGTGAATTTTTATGGTTTTAATGTGTGCATGCAATTGATTTAATTTCTGCAAGTAATGATAAATGGTGGAATAGATTCTGTATTGTGCATGAAGTAAAATAGTGTGTGATCAGGAGAATATTGTATGTATAATTCATTAGTTATATAGTTTCTACATGGTATCAAAGCTATATTGATCATTGGAGCAATTGCAAAGCATTGAAGATGTTGAGTTTCGTGCTGGTGGAATTCGAATTTGCAGCAGTGTTTTCTTGATGTCAAAGTTAAGATATCTTTCAACTGATTGTGATTGGAGTATTCCCTTGACGGAAGCTCGAATTATATTGCATGGAAGGACAGGATGGAGGCATTGCTAGAGGATAATGGGTTGAAGGAGTTCATAGATGCAGAAATTCCAAAACCTGCTTCTAGAGATGCTGCCGCACTTAACGCATGGCAAAAGAAGACAAAAAAATGTTGAAGGATTATTTTGGAAGGTGTGAAGGATCACATAGTGTCCAACCTTTATGGTAAATATTCTCCATTATTGATGTGGAAAGCTTTGATAGAATTTTTCCAAAGCAAGAGCGACCAGAGGAAGTTGGCGCTCAAGGATAAACTCAGGAAGATAAAAATGGAGAAAGGAAACAATATACACAAGTACCTCATCAATTTTTTCCAGTGCATGGATGAGCTGAGAAGTGTGGCAGTTATTGTAGATGAAGAGGACTTGGTGAGCTTGGCTCTCCTTGGGCTTCCAAAAATTTGGCATTCCTATGAGGACTTTGTCAATGGTCGAGAGAAACTACCGGGATGGGAGCGACTTTGGTCGGATCTTGTGCAGGAAGAGATAAGGCTGAGTACCAAGGATGGATCTTCATCGAAGAATGAAGATGAAGAAAATTGCACTTTGGCTGCCAAAGCAAGGAAGGGGAAGGGAAAGAAAAGTCCTTCTCAATCAGGTGCGAAAGGCAAGAAGCAGGACATGTCCAAGGTGAAGTGCTTTCATTGTCACCAACACGGACATTACGCCACTAATTGTCCATAGAAGAAGAAAAATAAGCAGGCTGCTGGATCTGCAGCTGGAGAGGCCTTAGCCTCACAGTTTGAGCTAGATTTTTCACTGATCGCATGCTTGGTCTCAAGTATGATGGGTTCAATGTGGTTTCTTGACAGTGGTGTGTCTTTCCATATGATCGGAGACAAATATTTTTTTACTGATCTGGATGAGAAGGATCTTGGAGTGCACATCGAGATGGGCGATGATGGTAGATAATGTGCGACTGGTATCGGGACCATTTCCTTTGAGAGGGAATCTGGCAAACCTTTCATCTTGAAGGATGTCATGCATGTTCCAGGATTGAAGAAGAATCTTATCTCTGTGGCGATTTTGGAAGACAAGGGATATGATGTTGTCTTTAGCGAGGGAAAGGCTTTCCTACGCAGTAAGGCAACCGGTGAAACCAGTAGGATAGGGGTTCGAGCTAAGAACCTTTATCAGTTGCAGGTAGATGGTTGCGTAGCAATGGAAGGCAAGGAAAAAGGAGTGGTGAGCCAGGATGAGGGAGAGATATGGAACAGGAGATTGGGCCATCTTCACCATGGTGATTTGAAAATTTTACAGCAGATTTCTACCAGGCTTCCCAAAGGTACACTTGCGCAGTTAGATCAGTGCAAGGGATGTACTTTGGGAAAATTTGTGAAAGCCACCTTTCATGAGAAGGATAGTCATGCCACGACGATCCTTGAGAGAATTCACAAAGACGTGTGTGGACCTTTCTCAGTAGCTTCGACAGCAAGGCACAGGTATTATGTGATATTTGTTGATGATTTTTCTCATAAGTGCTGGATATTATTCATGCAGAATAAGAGCAAGACATACTCAAAGTTCTCTGAGTTCAAGGCACTGGTTGAGAAAGAATCGGGGAAGCAGGTGAAGGCTCTTAGGAGCGATAATGGTGGTGAATTCATCTCTAGCGAATTCAAGGACTTTTTCAGTGCAGAAGGAATTCAAAGAGAGCTCATAGTGCCTCATAACCCACAGCAGAATGGGGTCGCTGAGCGAAAGAACAGAACGATCGTGGGTGCTGCACAGGCGATGTTGCATGATCAGGGCCTTCTCATACACTTGTGGGCTGAGGCCTGCAATACTGCGGTTTATGTGCAAAATCGTTGTCCTCACAGAGTACTTGGCATGAGTACACCCGAAGAGGTGTTTTCTGGTAAGAAGCCTGATATTTCTCATTTGAAGATTTTTGGCTCACTTGTTTACATTCATGTGACGAAGGATGCCAGGAAGAAGTTGGAGCCAACCGTAGAGGTTGGGATATATGTGGGGTACATTGATACACCCCACAACTATTGTGTGTATTTTCCAGACAGTATGAAGACTGTTGTGCGATGGGATATCAAATTTCATGAGGAGAAAGCCATGAAGTGTTCGCTTGAGAGGGAGCCACACTTTCATGCAGATGAGGAGCTATTAGTTCCTAAGGATGAGCCTCAGGATGTGGATCAGCCACAATAGGAGGTTCATGGAGTGGAAGAAACCACTCATGCAATGCCAACCATCAGAGGGCGGAAGTGCACTACAGAAGCTGAGCGACTAAATCTTGATGCAGAGAAGATTGTAGGAGCACCTACATCACAGCAAAGACAGAGACAGTCACTTGACCGATATACTAGATACATGGCTTTGATGAGCAAGTGTATCGTGACAGAGCCATCCTCTTTCAAGGAAGCTGTGGAGGACCCTGCATGGGTAGATGCTATGGTGGAAGAGTATGATTCGATTGTCAGAAACAATGCATGGGAGATTTTCCCAAGGTCGGAAGGGAAATTAGTGGTAGGTTCGAGATGGATCTACAAAGTGAAGAAAGCAGCTGACGGGAGCGTCGAGAAGTACAAGGCAAGATTTTTTTCCCGGGGCTTCTCACAGATTGAGGGGATTGACTATGAGGAAACCTTTTCACCTGTCGCAAGGTATTCTTCCATACGGAGCATCCTATCTCTCTCAGCGTAGATGGGATGGCACATTCATCATATGGATGTGAAGACTGTGTTCCTCAACGGAGTCATTGAGGAGGAGGTGTACATAGATCAGCTCGAAGGTTTCAAGATCTTTAGCAGTGAGTCGCATGTGTGCAGGCTCAAAAGAGTGTTGTATGGGTTGAAACAAGCACCTCGTGCTCGGTACACACGGATAGAAAGTTATTTCACCGATCTTGGATTCACCAAGAGTGAGGCGGATTTGAACCTATACCAGATTGTGGTGGAGGGTAAGTTGCTGATCATTGTACTTTATGTAGATGATTTTATTTTGACGGGTGATGAACATTTGATACTCTCATGCAAGGCTGATCTTGCAAAAGAGTTTGAGATGAAGGACTTGGGCCTCCTTCATTATTTCCTAGGATTGGAAATTTGGCAGCGCAGTGATGGATTGTTTGTGTCTCAAGGCAAGTATGCTCGGGAGATACTGGAGAAGTTCAACATGCATGGCTGCAATCCTATCGACTCTCTTCTTCCTGGTGGTTGGAGGAAAGAGGATGCTACATCGGCAGAGGTAGTGGATGCCACTGTTTATAGACAGTTGGTGGGGTCTTTTATGTATCTAGTCAATACACGACCTGACATATGCTACGCTGTTAACCAGCTTTCACAAGCTATGGTTAAGCCTACCAAGCTCTTTTGGAAGGCGGGGAAGCATGTATTGAGATATCTCAGAGGCACATTGGGATATGGATTATGGTACAGACAGTGGGATGAGGTGAAGCTGCATGGCTTCACGGATGCAGATTGGGCAGGGAGCCCAACAGACAGAAAGAGCACATCTGGAGGGATTTTCAGTATCAGGTCGACAACATTTTCTTGGTACAGTAGGAAGCAGATATCCGTGGCACTCAGTTCAGTGGAGGCCGAGTACATGGCAGTGAGTTTGGCTGCATGTGAGGATATATGGATGAGGAAGATCCTGGTCAGGTTGTTCGGTTCACAATTAGATCCTACTGTGATATATTGTGATAATCATAGTTGCATCAAAATCTCAGTTAATCCAGTATTTCATGATAGATCTAAACACATTGACATCTGGTATCATCATATCAGAGATTGTGTGCAGCGGACGATCATGTTACTTTCATACATTCCTACGAAGGATCAGGATGCTGATATCTTGACGAAGGTGCTCACCATGAGCAAATTCAAATACCATAGAGGCAAGATCGAGGTGGTAGATAATCCCTATCTTGTTGAGAGGGAGTGTTGAGATTGCAACAGGATGATGAGCTTAGTGAAAAGAGTCGCCTTCACTAAGTGGGCCCGCAGGCTATTTTTGGCGCAAGTCTATTTTTAGACTATGTCTATTTTTAGACATGTCGATCATATTCTATGAGTTGCAGGGTTTTATTTGTGGATGGTTGGTCAAGTTGGAAAAATATATGGACTTCTATTTTTAGACATATTGGGTGGAATATATTTTTAGATTGCCAATATAAAAATAGACATGTCGAATATTATTAGCTCTTAATAATATTTGGACTATAAACATTATCTTATTCTCTTGGAGCACTTCAGTTAATTGTACAGATGTGTCATAGGAGCTGACAGAAGGAATTATGCTATTCCTGAGGGTTAAGTGGAGCTATTTCATGGAGACTTCAGTTAGAACTCATGTGACAAAGTTTGGTGGAGTTATTGAGGTATTTGGTGGAGTTGTGTTCAGTTTAACTCAGTTAGACACAGTTGAGCTAGTTGTATCTAGTCTAACTGATTGATACACTAGTGAGAGTGGTGTGAATTAATTATTAATTAATTCACTAAATATTAACTCATTAATCAACTGAAGAATACATCAGTTAACTACAGTGCATGGACAGTTTCAGTAGAGACCAGTGGAGAGGTAGGTGAAAGAGCAGGTTGACTATCAGTTGTGACTATAGTGTTGCATGATTTGCAACACCAGTGATTGGAGATTGCAATGAGGATTGCGTGAGCAAGGATGGACCAATTTGAGTTCATTCAAAGCCATTCTTCAACAGGGATTGCGCAGTGGAGGCAGGCTAGCAGGTAGCAAAGATCGGTGCATGGATTTGCAAGATCTAGCCTGATTAGTGTGTAGCGATTATATTGTACTGAGAGCTTGACATGATCAGCTTTGTATGAGGATTGTTACATGATCCCTATGACATATATTATATACAAATAGTTGGGGTTTTTAGCTTTAGGCTTTCCCGTAAATCACTGTGTTAATGTGTGTGAATTTTTATGGTTTTAATGTGTGCATGCAATTGATTTAATTTCCACAAGTAGTGATCAATGGTGGAATAGATTATGTATTGTGCATGAAGTCAAATAGTGTGTGATCAGGAGAATATTGGATGTATATTGCATTAGTTATATAATTTGTACAAGAAGAATGTCGACAGCTACAGAGATTATTTAAAACAGTGACCATATTGCTTTGAATGGTGGTTAAAATATTGTTTTGGAATTTCTAGAAATAACCGTGAATTGGTAATTGTCCTGTTTCAGAGCAGAGTGAATGAAAGTTAAGGGTTGAACAGGTTTCAAGTGGTGAATTTTTAAGCAATTATAGCTTAATTATTGTTTGAAAAGGGCATGGGTACGTTAGTATAACGATTAGGATTGAATTAATTGGATAACGGTTATGGAAGTGTGGGAATTAATTTGATTGGAAAGTCCACAGTCCAGGTTGGCATAAAATGAATGGCGGGTGGAGCAGTGGTTTGATACGAAGGATAAGTGGGATTTTGGAGGGGTAGATTTCCAGTAAGTGGTTTCATGCAGGGAGGGTGTGAAATCATCTACTTATGACATGTAGCAGTGGGATAGAGTTTTGAAACCACCCTTTTTGAACCCCCCCAACGTTAAATCTTGGATGATGAGGAGGGCTAAAGTCTCGTACGGGCTGTTGGATTTGATCGAGGCGCGATGGATGAGTAGTGAGATGGGAGGTGGTCAGCGTATGTCGGAGTTCAACGAATGGTGGGGTAGGGGTATAATGAATAAGATGTGACATGGATGATTGAAAAGTCGGGATATGCGACGTGTCGAATGGGTAGTGGGATATAATGCATAGGATTAAATCCTATGGTGTCGAGATTTTTTTTTGAATTATTAAAGATAAAACTTTGATAAACGAAAATTAATTTTCTTCAGCAATTCTCTTCATTTCGTCTTGAACAAAACAATGGAATAGAAAATTAATATGACATGCAGAGTTTACTTTGAACTGTGAAAACCGATTTTCTCCTTCAACTAGACCTTTATTAATGAAATGGAGGTTTCACTGCCTTATTTTTAGTGAAAAACTAAAGATTTTTTTATGGGAAATTTTGACCCTAGTCTTGACCTATGTGAGATGGGGTGACCTGACTTTAGACCTCTAAATGGTGATGAAATGATGTGAAGGAAAAATATCATGATATCATTATAGGAATTGTTCAGTGACCAAAATTATTGCTGAAGACTAACTGAAAAATCAAAAAATTTAACTAATTACCTAATGAAAATCTCTCAAAAGAGCTATTTTTGATCACTGATAAATCGACTCTAACATTTGCTCCAGCTGAGTATGGAAAATACTTCAGGAGGTGTCAATGACACCATAGATTGGGTAGCCTTACCACTGGGCGATGGAGTCAAATAGAATTTGAAAAACTTAAACAAACTGGAAATTTTGACTGAAAAACAACTGACTTGACTCTGACTTGACAAGAGACTAAAAATTGTGATTTAAAAAAAAAGAAAATATGAGCTATTTGTAGAAGTATTATGGCCTTTTCCTCGAGCTTCAATATTTTGCAACCACTCCCTTATTTGCTAAGCATCAAATTTAAACTGGTATATACAATGACAGTAAATTTCTTTCCCAAGATTTCAAGAAACATAGTGCTTTAGAAACCTACCATTGATAGGTCCTCCTAGCACTTCCTACCCTTCAAGATCTTCTAGCAAACATGCCTTGTTTCCTCTGAATGTTACAATCATGTAAGGTCCTTTCCATAAATTTTCAAATTTACCATGCTTGCCCTTATCTTCATTACTGGCATCCCATCTTAGAATAATATCTCCAATTTTGAAGTCATCAGCCTTTGTTTTTCAGTCAAAAATATTTTTAATTTTGTCATGCAAAATTGAAGTATTGCTGAAAAATTCATCTCTTGATTGTTGTAAATGTATCATTTGGTTTATCCTTATCTGAATTTAATTAGGCTCACTGTCAAACTCCTGCAAAATATTCATTACTGGAACAACCAAGGAAGAAGTGAAAACAGTGTAAACTCCATAAACAAGCTGAAAAGGAGACATGTTAATTGATATTTATGTGCTCACTCTATCAGCCCACAGAGAATTTGTAAGCTTCTTGTGCCAATTCCTTTTGTTTTCTCGTAACATCCTCTTGATAATATTCACCAAAGACTTATTAGGTGATTCTGCAAGCCCGTTTCATTGAGGATAATATGCAATAGAATGACCAAGTCTAATGTGATATTTATCGCAAAAATCAATCATCTTCTTGGATTTGAAACCAGCTGCATTATCATTGATAATATTGTATGGACAACCAAATCGAGAAAGAATATTATTTTCAAGAAAACTAATGATAACATAGTCAGTTGCTTCCCTAGTGGGAATAGCGTGAATCCATTTGGTAAAATAATCTATAGCAATGAGAATCCATTTGTGTTGAGTTGAAGATGGAGGATGAACTTCACCAATAAAATCAAGTCCCCATTGATGAAATGGTGCTTGAAATTGAATTGGTTTAAGAGGAAAAGGTAAAAGTTTCCTTTTTCCTTGAAATATCTGACACTCATGACAACTATTGACTATTTTATAGACATCAGAAAACAAGGTGTGCCAATAAAAAACTGGTCTCAAAATTTTATTTTCTATGGTTTTCCAATAGAGATGACCTCCACAGTCACTCTTATGGAAATCTGTCATGACTTTCTCAACGTCACCTTCAACTAAATAGTTCAGCAATATTCCACCAAGATCTTTCCAATATAGGACACCATTCAGAATGCAGTATTTTAGTGCTTTTAACTTCAATGATCGTGCTTTACTAGGCATGCCAGGAGAAGGATTCAAATGTTTCATAATGTTGGCAATATGATGAAGAGTGTTGTCCTTGATGGCAACCCACTGAATGAAGATGAAGACATGGGACTGTTGACATGTGTTGTCCTTGATGGCAATCCACCTGATGAAGTTATTCTTGACCTGATGGACTTGGTAAATGATGTAAATCTGATATGAAGTGATGTTTGTTAAGCAATATGATGCTGAGTGTTGTCCTTGAATGGCAACCCACTTGATGAAGATGATGGAAACTTACTTGATGAAGTTGTGCTTGATAGAATATGTCTTGATGAACTAAATATGATGTATCTATAGTGTGTACAGAAGGCAATGAAGAAAGGAATTCAGTATGTTCTAGATCTATGATGAAAAGTGTATGTCTCTAGGCATACGCGGATTTGCCTAGGGGAAGTCGCGTATGCACGCGGGAAACAACGTGCCAAGTAGCGTATGGGCAAAAGCGCTCATAAAGTGCAAAACCAGGGGTAACCACCATGGTATTGACCTATTGTATTGGGTAATGATTCGCCTAAATGACCCCGTCCAGGAATACCATCGGAAGTAATGTGGTTTTGGCTCATGGTATTGAAAAAGGGTAAACCTATATAAGGAGAAGAAATTCATTGTGCAAATGATGAGGAGTGGGAGCAAGATGTCTGAGCTTGAATGAATATTTCTCTCTGAAGTAGATCTGAATGGAAAGGGTTACAGTTGAATGATAGATCTGAATGTATGATGCACCAATGATGAAGAAGGGGATCTAGATCTGAAATGTATCTGTATTTGCTAGATCTATTTATGGAATGATTAGATCTGAGATAAGGTGAACATCTGTCTGAAGTAAAGGGTTAAATCTGTGTGATGTATCTGTTCTGAAGAATTGCAATGACCTAAATGTATGAAGAACCATACGCTAGTTCACCGTAGAGGAAGCCCGTATATACGCGGCTTCGATGAAGAGAAAGCGCGTATGCGCAATGAAATTAGATCTGTAATATGTATAGAAGTATACGCTAGTTTATGTGAACGGAAGCGCGTATATACGCGACATCAGTGAAAGGAAAGCGCGTATGCAAAATAGGGCTTGCTGAAGCAAGGGGTATGAAATGTCTGATGTGTTCTGCTGTGTTACTGCTATCTGTGAATGATGTATTCTACAGTTCTGGGTTGTCTGAATTGATAAGTTTCAGTTTGATGTATGATTGAGCTTAAATGTATGGAGTGGGTCCAGTCTGAAAATATGATGAAACATGGCCTGCAAGTTGTGTCCTAGAGGAAGCTTTGGATCCAGTGTGAAAATTGATGAAACGTGGTCCATAGAGGTGCTGAGGGTTGTAGCCTTCAGTCAGGGAGTTGTAGCTCCCTTCCAGGAGAGGCTGGTAAACGAGATCAGGGGGTCGTAGCTCCCTTCCAGGAGAGGCTGGTAAACGAGTCAGGGGGTTGGAGCTCCCTTCCAGGAGAGGCTGGTAAACGAGCGCGGGTGGGTGCCTGCGTGCTGGTAGGAGTCTGCACCAGCACATATGTTGTAAGATGTTTTCTCTATAATAAAATATTGAAGGCTGAGAAACTGCAGCGGTGGTTTTCTCCCGACTTGGGTTTCCACCTAAAAATCCCGGTGTTCATGTGTGATGCTTTGTGTGATGGTTTATTCTGTTGTTACTACACATGTTTACTGTTAACTTAACATTTAAATCTTAATTAGGGGCTTAGATTAATAAATATCTGCATATTTAGATCTCTGCTAATACGCGAGTTGTATGAAGGATATCCGCGTGTATACGCGAGTTTACTAAAGAAAAGTAGCATATGGGTTTTAGAGAGTGAAAAAGTAAAAAGTTTTGAATATGCAGTAAATACTGATTCACCCCCCCCCCCTCTCATTATTTTTCCCAACACATAATATATGCAATATCAACATACCAAGGAGATAAATAAAGATTTCAACTATCTCAGGTAATGTTTCAATAGTTTTCTTATCAGACAATGCAACAATGAAGTTTATGGTTAAGGAATGAATATTAGAATCTGCCATCATCTTTGCTAGGACTTTTCCTTTGATTAATTTTATGGGCTTAATCTCCAAATAATACTCTAGCAAGGTTGCAATCCATTTTCCACTATGACCTTTTGGATCATTTTGTGTGAGTACTTCTTTAACATCAGCATTTGGCACATAAGCAATGACATGGGAATGTAAAATATACACTTTTAAATATTTCAATGCTTTTACTAATGCTAAAGCTTGTTTCTCAATGATATTTTATTTTAAAGAAACATCTCTTATTGTTTTTCTAAAGAAAGCAATAGGTTGTTCTGTATTTTGATTTTTCTTTTTCATTAAAACAACAACAAATGTATGCTCTGAAGAAAATGAAAAAATTATAAAATCAAGTGTATAGTATGGGCTAATGAGAATGGGAGCATGAGATAGAGATAACTTGACTCGATTAAATGACTTCTTTGCTTCCTCGGACCATTTTACTTCAGTAAATTTCTTCAACATATCAGTAACCTGCCTCAAATGTTCAACAAGATTGGGAACAAATCTTCTCAGAAAAATAATTTTACCATTGAAAGATTGAATCTCCTTTTTTCTCCTAGCATAATCTAAGTTCTAAATTGCCTCAATCCTTGAAGGATATACTCTTATGACATCTTTATATATAATATGCCCCAACAATTTACCTTCTTTCACAACAAAGAGGCTCTTCTTCAGATTTAATGAAATACCAAATTTTTTGCACTTTTGAAAAACGGTCTTTAAATGCTGCAAATGGTGTTCATCTGTCTTTGAGAAAAAAATGATATCATCAAGATAAATAACTAAAAATATATATTTTTCATTGGAAAAATTAATATCCATTGCTCTTTTAAAAGTTTCCCTTGCATTCTTCAAACCAAAAGGAATTTTGGCATACATGAAAGTACCCTAAGGTGTGGTAAAAGTTGTCTTTTCTTAATTATCTGGGTGGACAAGAACTTGATTGTATCCTGAGTATCCATCTAACAAAGAAAGTCTAGATGATCCAACTACCCTTTGCAGAATGTGGTCCATTTTTTGTAGTTTATAATTATCTTTTAACGATACTTTGTTCAGATTTCGAAATTCAATGAACAATCTAATTTCTCCAATCTTCTTTCTCATAGGTACTAGATTAGACATCCAGCCTGAGAAATGAATAGGAACTATTATTCCAACAGTGAATAATATGTTTAGTTCCTTCTGAATAGAAGGTAGCTATTTGGAATTCATCCTTCTAAGCTTCTAGTGAAATGGTTTTTGATCTGGATTTAAAGGAATAGTATGCTTGATAATTATTTTATCATAGACCTTTAAATCTGAATATTCCAAATAAAATACATCTGAAAATTGAGACATAAGTACTCCATACTCAGCTTTCATTTTTGGACTTAAGGATTTTGAAATCTTCACCATCTTTGGCTTTTCTGAAGTGCCAAGATTTAGATCTTACACTCCCACTTCTGTTGGTGACATAGTAGGCTTCCTTGCAACATCATCCTGGTCAAAGAGTTCTTCCAAAGGTACCAAACCTATTTGAATAGAATTATCCTTAAGTTGTGGTACTTGCATATCTGTAGCATAAATTTCTTGGTCATCTATTTGGGCAATAATGAATTCTTCTTCTGTCTATAAGAAATTTATTTTCTCATCATTTTGAAACACTTGCCAATATTGAACATTTTCAAGGACATCAGGGTGATGTTTAAAATTTATTTCATATTTTTTGTTTGGATACAAAGGAATTTTGAACATACTAGCATAAGTAGCAAGAGAATCAACAATAACATTTTTGTTTCTTGGAATCAATGAAAAAGTATATTCAGGAATGTTTTGAGGATATCTAGGACTGCATTTCGGTAAGCTCTCATTCTAGGATGTTTGGCTTCATACTCTCCTTTGACTTTCTTGATAACTAATTTGGAGACGTCATATGCATAAATTTTCTTTGCACCAATCTTTTTCAGAATTTTTAGGCCAGCAATTAAGGCTTCATATTCAGTTTCATTATTTGTGCAGTCAAATGCTAGTTTATAGGAATACATTCTAACATTTGGAGGGATATACAATGATTGGTTAATTGATCTATGAATCCATATTCCAATGCCAACACCTTCTTTTCCCATGGCTCCATCATAATCCATAGTCCAAAGACTATTTTCTTCATATGAAAGGTGTTAATTAGATGGCTGATTTTTGTTTTCTGTTTGAGATACCTCTGTTGTATCTAAAATTTATGTTTTTTCTACTATTTTGTTATTTTATTCTTGAAGAGATTTCTTTAATTCCAAACTGTTTAGCACTATTTTACAAAATTCTGTCTCTACCAATTCTAAAACAAAATTTGATTTTTTTGGATTTTTGGATTTTTCTTCAATCAAAAACTTTGAAGATGTTGATTATTCTTCATTGAATAAAATAAATGATTCTAAATCTGTATGTATAACATGAATGGGATGATTGTTAGGCTTTTCTCTGGTACTGATCATATACTTTATCTTACTTTCTTTATAAAGTTTTTTGAATTTTCCAAAGACAGGAATTGTTGCATATGAAAAGTCAAGCTGTAATGTTCCTCTAAGCTTTTCTCCCCATGATATAGAAAGTATAATTCCATACCTAGGTGGGATTTCAGCCACAAAAACATCCATAAGGACATTCGTGGTTGGAATTTGTTCTAACGAGACCACTAAATCCTTGATAAGACCAAGAAATTTCACCCTCCTTGAATCAAATGAATAGAGTTCATGGTAAGGTCTCGTGATGTCTAGTCCTAAATTTTCCATAATGGATTTAGGCATGAGGTTGTGGGATGATTCAAATTCAGGCATTGCTGTAATATTCCAAATCTGGAAATCTCTGCTCCATCGGGAATATCTTTAAGATATTCTAATTCCTTCTTCAATGAGCTATCACAAGTCCATTTCAGAGATTGAATGTTGGGTAATTTACAGGATATGTCTCCTTCCAAAGAAGGGAGAGATCCTGAGGCTAGTTGGCCCTTCACAGACTCTGCCTATGGATATGCAATATTCCACTTTGGGAATTTCTGCTACATGGTCCTTGAGGACGTTGTATAAGGAAGCTGATGCAAAAATAAGACAATCCAATGCTGGGATGACCTAGTACATATAAAATATAACTTCCCTGCAAATAATGAGCTCAAATAAATCACACTATATGGTTTATTCAGATCTCCCAAGTCTAGTTCTCTAAAACAATGCTCAAAGAGAGAGCTACAACAATATGAAAAACATCAATCTGAAACTCTACAAATCTAAATGTATCATGAGAGGGTAAATACTAAAACCATCATCATATTATTATATCAGCAATATTATACAGAAATATCATGAGGAACAAGGCCCTCAAGCTTTTAGAACCAACCTCCAATGAATATACAATGTAATGCCGGAGTAGATGCAGCTACACAGAATGCCAGGAAAACATAACTGTGAAGTCTCTATCAGATATGCAGCTGATGAATACATAAAAAATGATAATTTAGCTGAAGGAATCCAAAGAAATTCCCACAAATTGGAAAATGGGCTGAATATAGGATTTCTAGCCAATCTCAGGGAGATTGCTAGAAATGTCGGATAAAATGTCACTGCAACCGAAACCAACTGAATATGAGGCTATGGGTGATCTGAAATGATGATGCCCTCCTATGATAATTCCCTCAAGGGAAAATGGGCTGATCCCATTTTTCTCAAAAGCACTCCTCCCGTTGAGCACAAGGATCTCCCTCAACACTGCCCTCATGGAATAATGCAGCTTCTCCAAATGACTGTGCAGTGGGAGATGGTGAATGAGTGGGATGCCACAGATCTGAAATATGGTCCAAGAGCCCTCTCTATATCTCCTCGAATGAAGATATCAATCCTCCACTAAAAAAGCAAGTAAGGAAATATTCTATGAGTTCCTCTGCTGCTACCCCAGCTACACAACACCATCCTGCTACAGAAATAACGCTGCAACTGAAGTAGTGAGCTTGGCCAAATGCCAAAATGAGGAAATGAAACTCAAATCATCTCCTCCCATGAGGAAGGGGTGGGGAATCCCCACCTGGGAACACCCCCAGTGCTCAAGAGCACTGCAATCCTGCTAAACAGCCCGGATGTGCAAGTCCTTGGCCTCACCACGAAATTTTTGAATCAAAAGCATGAAAAAATGAGCTTTTATCTTCTATCTTATAAATAAAATGAACTCTCTCTCACCATAGGTCCCACAATTATGGTTTCCATTCATTTTTAAATGCTTTCCCTCCAAAAAATGTGTTGTCTTCTCAAGCAAGCCACCCCTCTAAGGCAGTGTTGTTGACTTGGTCAAAGATGGCCAACTCAAGGTGATCCTCATCATGTTCACACCATTAGGTGTTTATTTAAGCTGCTTATTTATCCTCCTTCCTCATAATGAGTGTTATTTCTCTATCACCAATGGTTAAGGGGTATCCTTACCCATTTTATTAAGCAAAAATAAAATATGCCACTATAATGTTCCATTTTAGCTTGAGGCTAAAATTGGGAACATTACAGTCCTCCCCTCCCACATGTTGCTTGTCCTCAAGCAACTGCATAGAGAGAAAAAAAATTTCTCCCCCTTCTTCTCTTGTGGCCTCCTCATCAACAATCTCCACCACTGCTCAATATATGCTGCAATAAAACTGTCCTGCGATGCCTCCTCCCAAGTATGTAAACCAGAATGGTGCACCTTACAGAAAGATAGAAGGTGTAGGTGGAAATATCCATGCTGAATATGGCCTCCTCAAGGTAGGAGTGATGACATTCATGGGAAAATATAATCCCACTGATGATCCCTTCACCCATGCTATCATCCAAATGGAAATCTTGCCCCTGGTTCTGTGCAATGTAATGGGGCTGAACGGAGAGTTTTGCTACTTCATCCCAATAAGCTCTTCTCTTCCTCTGTAGTACATATGGAGCTGCCTCTATCCTTGGGATGAAATGGTATGGCCTCCAAGAGTGGCCCAAGCTACCCCATCAAAATATCTAGCCATGAAATGCCTCTGCAAATTCTCCAAGTGGTTTACCCCACAAGAAGAGAAAAGTAATAGTATGGCAATCATGGTTTTCCCATGGTATCTCCTGCAATATAGAACATGTGTAATGGGGAGAATAGTGCTCCCAATGGGTTGTCCCAACATATAATTCACTCTCCAAATAGTGCTCCCTGTGAATAAATAAGAATCAACAATACAAGGTAGCATAGTACAATGAAAACAAGCTGTCACAAGACAACTAGAGAGTGGGTCACTGCTCCTCTCATGGGACCAACACAGTGAGCCTCTTTCCTTCATAAAAAATATACATAACAAGTGATTTTCCCAGCCACTTTTTTGCTGCCACACACATCTCAAAAGATAGGAACATGAAAATATAAATTGCTGCCAATGGTGCACACCAAGGAGCATGTGGCTCCCTCCACAAGCCACCATAAGAATGGTCCATTCTTCTGCTACAAAAGTATACAAATAAATCCTTGTAAATTATGCAAGAAGGAATCAAATCTTCTTGACTCATCATGCTGCTCAAACAAGGAAGGAAAGTACAATATAAAATGTGAGATTATACCTTCTCCAATTTGTACTTGAGCTCTTGAGCTGAAATGGCCCAACTGAGAATTCCCTCTAACTCCAATGAGTAGGGAAGTGGCTGTGAGGTTCTCTCCACCATAATCAAGTGGGATATGCATCTCTCCCTATGCTGGTAGGTTCCATGATGAATGCCCTACAAGTGAACTCTTCTAGCCAATCAAGGTATGCATCCAAGTGCATAGCTAGGAAGTCCTCATGTGCTGCATGCAATAGTTTCTCCTTGAGACTAGAAACCCTAGTCAAGAAGAGTCTGCCATGATGATAGATGATCATTTCATCCACTAAGTATCTGCCATCTCCATCAAGGCCATCCAAGAATCATGCATGCACCAAGATCCTAGGAATACTCAACAAAAGATGATTCCTCCACCCTGGATCAATCTTCCACATAGACAGCGCTGGTATTCTGCAATATGATGCTCCATCATGCTGATGTCTGCTACCTTGACATCCCCTAATGCCAAATTCATCCTCCAAGTTGCTGCCATTCCCATCATGCAGCTGCTCATGCTCAAAAGAAATGATGATCTCTGAAAATAAGCCTCCCATGAGACACTATCATCTTCAAAGAATCTCCCGATCCTGGGCAATGTAAGCATGAGTGGCCTCCATCTAATCCAAAGCATGAAAAGAGTTCCTCCTCAAAGGAATTATCCTCTCTCTCACCAAATCCATGGAGCAGTCATCATGCATCATGAAGATGCTATCCTCCACCTATGCAGCAACTCTATCCATGCAGTAAGACTGATGAGAATGGGTGGTACTAAAAATGAGAGAGTGTAACCCTCCTCCATGTGCTTATCCCCAAACTATTTGTGCTATAATGGATTCCTACAATTTCTCCACCTATCTGGAATCCAAGAGTGGTGAACCAAATGACATGATTCCCCTTATCAACTCTAGATCATGTGGCCCCCAAAGTGGAAAGCCTCCAAAAGTAAGACATCAAGATCTAAAATAGACTGCATGTATGAGTGGACTGATTTTTCCCTCTCTCCTCTGCTCAGTTCAGTCTCTTTCCCATGTGCAGAAAGTTTCTGAAATAGATAAGGGAGAATGCTCATCATCCCTTCATGCTGATCCTTCTACTCTTCTTCCTCCATCTCACAATCCCCAGCAAATGCTACATATGGCTCCGAAATTGTGTCTTGGTACCCACATGCAAAAATATTTGGAACTCCTTGCAGAGACACAAGGGCTCCTATAGTGGAAGAAATGGCTCCCCTTTCACCTCCATGTGGTGATGGATCCCCTCCTAATATGACAATGCTGTTGGTTCTTTCCAATGTATGCAAGGTGTTTGTGTTTATGACATAATGAGTTTCACCAGTTTTCTCCATCAAACCCTCACTGAATGTATCATATGTTTTTGCATTTGCATAGCAATGAAAAATGAAACCCTCAAACCAACAATCATGAGCCATACCTTGAGTTGCAGTGCTACTCCTCCCATGGCCTCATTTCCTTCCTCTACTCCCTTGCAATGCAAGTGAACAAAGGACTGCATTGTGGATCTGCATGTGTGGCTGATTGCTCACACCCATCATGACAAACTAGGGTCTTCTCCATCCACAACCCTTTTCAGAAAATCTTCCCACTGTTACCTTTCATCAATATTTTCAATGATGTCCTTGATGGTCTGGAAAAGAAGAATGGAAACCTCCTCTTCCATCATTCCTCTTTCTTTGTCTCCTTTGTAAATCTCCTCTCCTTGGAGAGAAGCTCCTCTTTATGATAGCCTTGGATATTGGGTACAGGCTGAGCCAAGATCATGCTCTGATACCACTGTAATATTCCAAATCTGGAAATATCTGCTCCATCGGGAATATCTTTAAGATATTACAATTCATTCTTCAGTGAGCTATCACAAGTCCATTTCAGAGATTGAATGTTGGGGAATTTACAGGATATGTATCCTTCCAAATAAGGGAGAGATCCTGAGGCTAGCTGGCCCTTCACAAACTCTACCTATGGATATGCAATATTCCACTTCGGGAATTTCTGCTACAATGTCCTTGAGGACGTTGTATAAGGAAGCTGTTGCAAAACTAAGACAATCCAATGCTGGGATGCCCTAGTACATATAAAACATAACTTCCTTGCAGAGAATGAGCTCAAAGAAATAAAACTATATGGGTTATTCAGATCTCCCCAATCTAGGTCTCTAAAACAATGCTCAAAGAGAGAGCTACAACAATATGCAAAACATCAATCCAAAACTTTGCAAATATGAATGTATCATGAGAGGGTAAATACTATAGCCATCATCATATTATTATATCAGCAAGATTATACAGAAATATCATGAGGAATAAGGCCCTCAATATTTTAGAACCAACCTCCAATGAATATACAATGTAATGCTGGAGTAGCTGCGACTACACAGAATGTCGGGAAACCATAACTGCATAGTCTCTATGAGAGATGCAGCTATTAAATACATGAAAAATGATAATGTAGCTGAAGGAATACAAAGAAATGGGAAAATGGGCTGAATATAGGATTTCTAGCCAATCTCAGGGAGATTGCTAGAAATGCCGGATAAAATACAGGTGACAAACAAAATGTCACTGCAACTGAAACCAACTAAATATGAGGCTATGGCTGATCTAAAATTATGATGCCCTCCTCTGATAATTCCCTCAAGGGAAAAGGGGTTGATCCCCTTTTTCTCAAAAGCACTCCTCCCGTTGAGCACAAGGATCTCCCTCAACACTGCCCTCATGGAATAACGCAGTTTTTCCAAATGACTGCATAGTGGGAGATGGTGAATGAGTGGCCCGATGCCACACATCTGAAATATGGTCCAAGAGCCCTCTCTATAGCTCCTCCAATGAAGATATCACTCCTCCACTGAAAAAGAAAGTAAGGAATGACTCTATGAGTTCCTCTGCTGCTACCCCATCTACACAACACCATCCTACTATAGAAATAACGCTACAACTGAAGGAGTGAGCTTCGCCAAATGCTGGAATGAGGAAATGCAGCTCAAATCATCTCCTCCCATGAGGAAGAGGTGGGGGATCCCCGCTTGGAAACACACCTAGTGCTCAAGAGCACTACAATCCTGCTAAACATCCCAGATGTGCAAGTCCTTGGCCTCACCACGAAATTTTTGAATCAAAAGCATTAACAAATGAGCTGCTATCTTCTCTCTTATAAATAAAATGAGCTCTCTCTCACTATAGGTCTCACAATTAGGGTTTCCATTCACTTTTGAATTCTTTCCCTCCAAAAATTGCATTGTCTTCTCAAGCAAGCCACCCCTCTAAGGCAGCGCTGTTGACTTGGTCAAAGATGGACAACTCAAGGTGATCCTAATCATGTTCACACCATTAGGTGTTTATTTCAGCTTCTTATTTATCCTCCTTCATTATAAGGAGTGTTATTTCTCTATCACCAATGGTTAAGGGGTATCCTTACCCATTTTATTAAGAAAAAATAAAATATGCCACTATAATGTTCCATTTTAGCTTAAGGATAAAATTGGGAACATTACAATTGCATTATGAAGAATAAAATAATGGATCTTGAGACTTAAGTAAAAGGGAGGAACTTCACTATATTCTAATTTTCCATTAACAACAGGACCAAAAAGAAGCTCAGGATGATCATCACTCAAGTTAACCATATCAGATGTTTGATCAACTCTAAGCAACTTAGTAAATTGAAACTTATATTGATCGTTCTTCATTATCTCAGTTAGAGGAATAAAAACCTTCAGTTTAGCAATTTCATATTCAAGGAAAAAATGAGCAAGATGTTTATCTACCTCTTTTAGTGATGTGTCTTTCCTTTCAGGTAGTTATTTGGATGAATAATATTTCTTTTGTCCTCCTTTAACTTCTTTATATTTTCTTTGATTTTTGTTGGATGCTTCATTAGCTTTAGGAGAAGTAGAAGTAGCGGGTACCTTTTCTTTGTTTCTGTATGGTGCATCAGCTTCTTTTTGCTGAGTATTGGTTTGAGAGTTCTGCTTATTTTGATTGGCAACTAGAGGAACATTTCTACTCCTGAAACCATATTGCCTTTGAACTTGGGTGAGGGAGTTTTGATATCCTCTATGATAATCTTTAGTGCACATTAAGTCTTCATTTGACATGGCCTATTGTTAGTCTTCTGATGCACAAATTTTTGCAGAATATTGATCTTCTTTAGTGAGGAAGAAAGGTTGTTGATTTTCCTCAAATAAATGGTTTTCCCTAGAAATTTCTTCTTGATCATATTCATCAGGGCCTTCAGTATAATTCTTTTGGAAAGGTATCTGAACTTGTTGTTGACTTTGTGGATCCTAACACCTTTGTTCCCTTTGTTTAATCCTATATTGGGGTTTCTGATTTTGAGCCCTAAAATTGGGATTTCTTATAGAAGGTTCAGCTTCTCGATCAACACTGGACATCTTATCCATCATTTTCTCCATGGCTTTAATTAAAGTATAAATTTTTCCTTCTAATGAAGAGGATTTTTCTTCTCTTATTGTGACTCCTTTCTCTTTTTTTACCTTAGACATTTTAATAATAATATTTTCCTCTACACTCACTGCATTTCTTTGCATATCTTCAAAAATTGATGGGTTTCTCTCCCTCAGCTAATAGGCCATGTCAGGGTCAAAACCATGAGGATAATGGAGTAAAGCAAGGCCTTGGGGATGTTTAATATTTTCAAGAATTGAATGATACATCTTATTAAATCTAGCTATGAATTCATGCGCATACTCATTTGTATTACTTTATAGTGAATTATATTTAGCTAGGATTTGTAGTGGATTTTTCTTTTCTTCCCATTTTTCCATGAATAAATCAATTAGATGTTGTGAGGTACCAATTGTATCAGCTCCAAGAGAGAAAACCATTTCTTTACTTATAAATCTTGTATGATGGGGGGGGGGGGGGGGGGGGGGGTCTCGTACGGGCCTTTGGATTTGATTGAGGTGTGATGGATGAGCTGTGAGATGGGATGTGGTTAGCGTATGTCGAAGTTCAACAAATGGTGGGGTAAGGATATAATGAATGAGATGTGACATGGATGATTGAAAATTAGGGGTATGCGACGTGTCGAATGGGTAGTGGGAGATAATGCATAGGATTAAATCCTATGGTGTTGAGAATGATTTTTCGAATTATTAAAGATAAAAATTTGATAAATGAATATTAATTTTCTTCAAAAATGCTCTTCATTTCTTCTTGAACACAACAATAGAATAGGAAATTCTTATGACGAGTAGAGTTTACTTTGAACTGTGAAAACCATTTTTCTCCTTCAACTAGACCTTTATGAATGAAATGGAGGTTTCACAACCTTATGTTTAGGGAAAAACTGAAGATTTTTTTATGGGTAGTTTTGAACCTAGACTTGACCTCTGTGAGATGGAGTGACCTAACTTTAAACCTCTAAATGGCGATGAAATTATGTGAAGGAGCATCATATCATGATAGGACTTGTTTAGTGACCAAAATTATTGCTGAAGACTAACTGAAAAAGAAAAAACAATTGACTAATGACCTGATGAAAATCTCTCAAAAGAGCTATTTTTTATCATTGATAAACTGACTCTAACAAATGCTTAGTTTCAGACCAAACAATTCATTGATATCCCATTACATGCACACTTGCTTCATATCTAACTATTCATCAAACATCCATCACTTTCTCACATAAAACACTTTGATATTCATCTCCTTATATATATTAGGCCTTAGCCAATGCCATAGGTCAAATCCATAATACTATCAATGGTATTCCTTGATAGGATTATATAGTCATTACTACACCCAATATTGTGAGCTAATACCATGGTAAATACCCTTGGTATTTAGAATACCATGGTGCAGAAACTGTACGCGCCTTTTCTTCTTCATACCCGCATGTGTATGAAAATTTTATTCACAAAACCCGTGTACCTCTCAAAACATCCATGTTATCATTCCTCTTTCTATGAAATTCTCTACCTTTGTCCAAACTCTCCGTCATTTGTAGACACATCCTATTGAAATCTTCATCAAGTGGGTTTCCATCAAAAGACAAATCATCAAGTAGTTTGACATCAAGGACAACACATTACTCATAATTCAAAAAATATCCTTATTAAGCTCTCTGTGAGCAATGAAATTATCCATTTCCCATTCCTTTAGGGCACAATTACTAAAGGTGACACCCACTCACTATCCAAAATAGGATAGACAAAGCATGCATCTAACAATTTCTGCAATTCCTCCTTTACAATGTCCTTTGGTGCAAGTTCCATACTTATATAAGGTTGGTGAATAGGTTTATGGTATTATTTGATGTATATATGATGAGTATATACTGAGGTATGGACTCCTTTCATCTATTTGTAATCCCAAACAAAAGAATCAAGGTTCTACATTAAAACAGTGAAAAATTTCTCCTCTTGATCAACTAAAAGGAAAGGGTTGATTTTCAAAATTATATAGGGGTTTATTTCTACAATTTTTACATTATTTTTATTAGGACCAGATGTGATTAGCTCTACCCATGGATTTTATTTAGGCTATCCTAAAGGTTCCTCTTTTAGTTCATCAATTTGTATAGTAAAATTATACTTGTTTTGCAAAAAAATGTCAATTAGATTATCCTCATGTAATTTCCTACTACCAATAGTGGCTTCTAATGTACAAATGGAATAGTTGATCACTGATAAAACTTTTTCTCTTATTCCTCTTCTACCCACATATACAAATCATGCTCAGAAAGGGGTTGATCAGGGGGATATAGTACAAGCTATTTTTTTAGCTTCCCATTTTTTATTGTTATGTTTCCAACTCTACAGGTGATATAGGAATCAATGGTAGCTAACCAAATTATTCCTAGGTTAAGAGGGTAGCCATTGAAATTAGTTTAAAGCTGGAGAACAAGGAGATTAGTGGGGTACTCCCAGGAATCAATGGAAACCATGATATCCTCAATGAAACCCTCGGGTACTATTGTGGATCTATCTACAAGTTGCAGAATTGTGTTGGTTCCCCTTAAGGATCTTTGGAGGTTAAGCTTAAGCATGGTAACATTGGTCATGAAATTTATTGCAGCCCCTAAGTCAATGAGGGTATTGGGGACTATAATTTTGTTGATGTGTACATCCACTACCGAGTTTCCAATATCCAAATAATTTGGGATGATGACCTTCCCAGGAATTAGATCATCGAGTTTCCAAATGACATTGATAGTGGTGGGGGCATCCTTCCTTTTCCTTCCTAACCTTATAAGAAACTCTTCTCTCAGGAATTTTTTTATATATGGGGACATCTTTGATGGCTTGTAGGAGAGTAATTTTAACAAATCAATTTTTCAATTCTCCCAAAAGTTGAGCTTATTTTGGGATGTGTGGTTTAGGATGGGTAAACCTTTCAAGATATAGAGGTTTGTTTGCTTGATGGGTGTTTTATTCCTTCTCTTCTTCAATATCTTCTGTTCGAGAAGGTGGGTGAGAATTATCAAGTATCTTTTCAGATTTGAGGTTTATTTCCTAGATTTTTATAGCATGTGTAGGATAAGAGGTCTCTATACTATAAACTTGTTGGGCATGCTTATTTTTTGGGTTTGGGTTGGGTTGAGTCAGAATTTTTGTTTGTTTATTTGGATTTTTTTTTTTTAGTTGTAGTTGAGGAGGAGGAGGCATTAAGGTAGGTGGTTGGGCTGCCTGAGGCCTCTATCCTTGGGACGAATTACCCTATTGAGGAGGTTCGTGTAGGTATGTCTTGAAAGGGGGAATAATAGGTTGAGGAGGATATGGCCAAGGAATAAGTATGGGCCATGGTGAGTTTTTAGGTGGACACCAAGACTGAAAAGGTGCATTTGACTTGTATTAGAAGGAGGAGGACAGTGTATTCCTTTTTGATATGGCCTAGGGCCTTATGGCCTCCTCTAGTTGATGAAGAAAAGTCGTTCCATGCCTCCTTCTACTACTTGATACAAACATTTAATACCTAGAAGATATTAACACTTTATAGTTGAAAAATTTTCCTCATGTGGAGCAGAGTTATATAACATTTCATGGGAAATCATTTCTAGGGTGTCTCTTGGTGAATCTAGGGAAGAATATGGCCAATGCCATTTTTTCCTCCTCTTGTTTTTTTTATGAATTTGTGTTATGTCAATATGCATGGGAAAACTATATAATATTTCACTTTTAAAATCCTCCAAAAATCCTCCTATTTCATTCTTATTCGCTAATCTATAAGGTGAGGGAGTTACCAAACCCTTGCTAGATATACCTCTTTTCAATACAACTCTAAAATTATTTTTGAACATTTTTTTAATGTCTTCATAATTGAGTTGGTAAATATCTCCATTAGAAAAAATATTGAGGGTCTCCATCAACTCTTATCTGGCCCCTTGAAGTGTAACTAGATTCATTTATTCTGGATCAAGGGTGTAATTTTCTATCTTGTAGCTTAGCTGAAATATTTCTGCAGTATTATAATGATTCATCTAGCCCATGAATCATTATGAATATTTCTTCCTTTGTGTCCCTTGCCCTGCAATAGCCCTTGTAATTGGTGTTGAATGTTTTTTTCATCTGATCCCATGTGTTAATGTTGCCTCTCTCTAAACACATGAACTAGTGCAAGGTTGCATCCTTGAGGGTAGAAGGAAAAAATTTGAGCTTCTTCTCATCAAAGGTATAATTATATGTCCTTAAAAATAAAAAAATTTCAAGGATGAAGGTTTCAAGGTCCTTAAAAGTGATTCCAAGGAAGTGTGGTAGAGCAGTAGGGCTAATTTTATTCATTTTAGATTCCCCAATTGTCTCTCTGATAGGAAATATTTTAGGTTTCCTATTTCCAGCCATATTTTCAATGGGTGATGGAGGTTCTTCTCCTCCTATAGGCCCCTAAAAAATATCTAGTTGCTCACCCAAAAATGTCTCTAAATCCTTTGTGGATAAATTAAGAGGCCCACATTCATTAAAAAGTGAAGTTTGATTTCTTGTAGAGGTGGGGGTTTTAGGCATAAATTTTGTTGAATTATCCCTAGCTCTACGAGGAATGAAATTAATGACCTTTTATTTTTCTTTTTTTGTACTTTATAAATAGAATTAATGATGCAAAAAAATTGTTTTTTTTAGGAAATGAAATGATAATAAACCAATTTAAAGTATAAAACAATACCTACTTTGACACCTCCCCAGAAATGGTGCCAAAAAGTGATGAACCCCATTATTACAACAAGAATGTTTCAAACCTTAATGTGATGAAATTTTATTATCAATCTAAATGTTGTACAAAATTAAGTGGTATCAATACTATAAGTACAACATGAAATATTCTACATAGGATGATATGATGTATTGATGAGGAGTTAAGATGCACAGAGACCACTATGATACAAGAAGTACTTGGAATTTTAGTAAATGAGAAGCATACCTCTTCTAACTTGCGGGAAGAAAAATAAATGAAATAGACCCTATTATATTGCAGGAAATTAAATGTAAGAAAGGAAACCCTAATCTCATTTTCATAGAGTAAATGATATAATGAAATCCTAATATAATTTTTAGAAAGTAAGTCTATGTTATTGTAGAAAAGTAAATTACAGAAGTAAAATATATTCTAATTACAACGAGATAAAGGAAATTCTCAAGAATGTAGAAGGTAAATCAATCATATTATTTCTAACAAATAGAAGAAGAAATATAACCTAATTGAAGGAATTAAACCAAAGCCATGAAGGTAAAGTACCTAAGGGGTCTTTGAGCATCTAAAATCCATATTGAAGGTCTAAATGACGTTTTTCAGTGCTGAGGAATAAAGGAAAAAAATTTGATGCAATTTTGGAGATTAAAGAAAGAAATATGTGTATTGCTATAGGAAACATCCCATAGAAATTATATGAATTATAAGAGTGGTTTGAGGGGTTGAGAAGGTGGTTGAAGGTTGTGTAAGAGTGAGAGGGACCTTACCAAGCTCATATACACTCAATGAGATAATTTATGTAGGGAAGAAGCAAGGCTAGAAGTTTCATGTAGCTCGGTTAGGAAAATTTGAGCATGTGGAAAATTTGCAGACATAAAGAGTAGTGAAGTAAAAGGTGATGAGGTGAATGATTCCAATGCATTAAAATGATGCTAATTCGATCTATGAAATAATATATCCCATATGCAAGAAAATTATATGTTCAATTGATAAAAAAAATATGGTTAAGAAATTTTCAAACTACTAATTGCATAAAACAAAATAAAATTGGAAAGGATGAGTTGAATATATAATGGAAACTACTATTGCATAAATAAAAATATTTTTTTGTTTATTATAATAGCCCTGGTTAAAATTTCATGTAAATAAATTTAATAAAGGAAAAATAATAATCAAGGCCATGGTACATGTATTCCAATCTAAATGTTGGGAAAACCATCCTAGTGTGGGTGTTCATTTGGTTTGTTATGGCTAAGGAAATTGGCAAAGGCAGTAACAAAGGCTTTTGAAAGGCAAGAGGCATTTATTGTAATTTTATTTATGAGAATTATGGAAATTTGGAGAAAAGGAAGGTGAAAGGTCACATATTTCATGTGAGGAGGAAAATTAAGGAAAATAATGGAAAATGAAGAAAGTAGAGGTCTCATTAATAAAAATGCTTTTGAGGATCAATTTTGGCTTAAAATTTTTGTCAGTTTAGTTTTGGAGCTCTCTCTTTATTCTCTCTCTCTCTCTCACACTCTTGGACACTTAAATTTTTCTTGGAGCACTCTAGCATTGGATCAAGGATAGGAAAGGAAGGACCAATAAGGCAAAGGGAAGCAAAGATAAAGAAAGGAAGAGCAGGATCAAGCGGCTATAGCGAGATTAATTTCAGGTATCGACTTTCATGTGTGATTTCCTTGCTATATTTCGCATGAGTGCTACATGAATTTTTGTATTTGGTTCTCTTTCTGTCATTGGCATGGAATTTTCCAGGTGTGACATTGTTCTTCAGTATTTCCTTGCCATTTATGAATAGCCATGGTGTGGTGGGTTCTCTTGGATTGCCAGATGATTTTGAAACTGAGTGAGGTGGTCTCTGAAAGAAAGAACATAAGGCTTAGGAATACCTAGAACAAAGAATGTGTGTTGGTTTGAGAGGGTCTAGACCCATGTTCAGAGTAGCTACGCTACCAACAAAATCCTCTATTACCGACCGTTTTGGCAACAATATATTGCGCAGGCTGCAGTCTCACCTGAGGTAATATTGGGGGATGCGAGAACCTAATTTTTGCATCCAGAGGGATATTAGGACATGGATTTACTATTATGATTTTTCCTTATGCTTTCCTGAACTACGTAGATGAAAATATATAATTTTATAATTTATGCCCTATTCATCAATTATTTCTATCGTACACTGCGTATTTATCCATTTTATGCATTAATCAACCCAATACATCACATAAAAACATCATAAAATACTTCGTTATGCATAAAAAATAATACACTACTTTGCAATATATAAAATAAGAACAAACATAAATCATAGATAAATTGTGCAAATAGACATAAATACTTCAGAATCTTCCTTCTCTTCATTGATAATGTGTTCTTCTAGTACAATCCTTCTTCGACCTGTGCACATAGTTGTGGGTGGTCTGCACACACAGCTGCAGACCAAGGCCTCTGTGCACATAGCTGTGGAGTCTTCTCCAAAGACCCAAAACAGACTAAAACACATATAATTTAGTTTTCACACATACAATAATCGTTCCATTCATATCTATATCTATGACTCAACATGACTTCGCTTTATATATCCTTTACATCTTACAATACCATGGTTTGAAAACCATGGGCACATATTAAAATATTAAAATACAACCCGATCTCTTTACGAAAAGGGGGGCTTTGACCTACCCCAAAGACCCTAAAACTCATTGCGAATCTTTTAAACTCTGCATGATTGACTTATTTCCACGTGATCATGCACTCCACTTCCTCAAAATGTGGAGTATTTAACTCAAAACTAGACCAAGTTGGGCCCTGCCTAATAGCCCCTTGACACACACATGTGACTCATCCCGAGCCACTCAACTGGTGCCCACTAAGTCTTTTCTTAAATGTTGGTGTAGCGTCCTTCAGTGGCTGAATCATCACTGTAAAAATACGTCTACTCTTGGAGAACTTATTCTAGTAGCTTCTCTGTAGTCGGCCCTGTGATGCTTTTCAGTACTTCCTTTACTTCTAGCGCATCTCCTTAAGATTTTCATCAACCGTTTGAGACAGTTGAATGGCCTCATCTTGCCATGGATGAGCTCACGCTGTGAATAATTTTTCTTTTCTTCGCAACTCCTCAATTTGATTATGCATAGTCTTTCCTTCCTACATGTGGGAGATTCATTGTGTAGGTGTTAGGGTCCTCGCCGTGACTTGATCTCATCAAATTGTTTCTACTTTTCCATAACCTCTGCTTCAATCTACTGAACATGTGGATCCTGCTACAATGAGGTTCATATTCTATAGTGTCTTTAAATATCTTGACATAGTCCTTAACTGTGGTAGAGATACCTTCTAGCGTAACCTTCATATCTGCATCGCGTTTCTTATGCACCTCTGGAGTTTTAATTGGTTGCAGCCTGATTTGACAAGAATTGCAGGATCTACAATATTATTTTGTATCCTTATGCAATGCAGGCCACTAGAATCTAGCTCTCAAAATATTATGCATGGTGGATTTTCCTGCATAATGTCCTCCTACAACTCCACCATGCGCTTCCTTTAAAATTCTCCATATTTCATGCTCAGAGACATATTTGCCTAGTATTTCATCTAGCCCCATTTTATACAAATGTCCTATAATCAAAGAAAAATCAATTACCTTGACTCACAACTCCTTTTTCTGTTGTGCGGTATACTCCACAGGTTCCATCCTTATAGCCAAAAATGGAATAATGTCTACGAAGTGATCATCTGCAACTCTTATTACAAATAAATATGAATCTAGAAAGTTCTCTTCAATGTCAGTGGGTTCTTCACCAGTCTCTATCCTTGACAGATGATGAGGTCCAACATTCAATCTTCATGGTTTAACTCTAACTTCAAATTCATACTCTTGAAACAAAAACAACCACCTACAAATATTCCCTCCTAGAACAGGCTCATTCACCAAATGCTTCAACGCGGAGTGATCTGTGAACATCATGAAATGCACTCCTAATAAATAATGTCAGAATTTATGCAGTGCTTATACCATAACCAATTTTTTTTTTTTATGTTATAGAATAATTCTTTTATTCCTTGGAAAATTGCTTTCTTGCAAAAGATATGGGATGATCAATATCTCCATCACCTGGTTGTGGCAATACTGAGCCCAATTTTATGCATGATGCATCAAAATGAACGTGAAAATCCTTGTTCTAGTATGGAAAAACTAGAATCAGTGTAGTTACCATCTTCTCCTTTAGTTTGTCGAGGATTCATTGGAATTATTCATCCCAACAATAAGTAGCATCCTTCTTTAATAGATTTTCCATTGGCGCAATTATCCGTGCATATGCCTTGATAAAATTCCTATAGTCACCCCGTATGTCCCAGTGTTATGTGCAGTTTCTTCACTGCCTTAGGTGGTTCCAGGTTCACAATAACAAAATTCTTCGCAAGGACTACCATAAATCCTTGTTTGCAAACCACATGCCCCAATAGTATACCAAAAGGTACACAAAATATTCATTTCTTCAAGTTTAATGATATTTCATATTGTCTACAAGTATCCACCATGAGTCTTAAGTTTGCTACATGGTTCTTCAGTAGTTAAAAGGCTGTCCAATCATCAAAATAAACTTCCAAAAATTTGTTCATGTATTCCTTAAAAGCTACGACTACTACTCTAGAGAATATTGTAGGAGAATTCTTCAATCCAAAAGGCATGATTTTATACTGATAATATCCCCATTCAGTGGAAAAATTTGTCTTACTCCTATCTTCTAGTGCAATTCTAATATGATGGTAACCTGAAAACCAATCTGTAAAAGAGTAGGCCTCCTACCCTCCAAACTTATCCAATACTTCATCTGTAAAAAGTGTAGGGAATGGGCCATGCACACATACATAGTTCAGCTTCCTCAAGTCAACAGAAATTCTGATTTCACCATTTTGCTTCATCTCCTAAAAAATCATAGGACCTACGCATTCAGATTCCTCCACAAGTTCAATTATGCCAAATTTAAGCATATTTTCTAATTCCTCATTTACCTTTTCGTTGTACTTCGGGTTCAATCTATAGGGTCACTGCTTTACAGGCTTCACTTCCGGTTTCAGAGTGATCCTCATAACTATGAGGTCTCCTACTGTTCCCTTCAATTCAAAAAACTTCATGGGAAAGAGATCTTGATATTCATGAAACAACTCTGCAACCTTTTTGATTGTATCTGCATCCCAATAATCCCCAATCAATGTGAATTTTTTCTCCTCTTCTGATACTATATTCACCTTCTGCGTCTTCACCAATTGTGCTATGTCAAGGATCTCAGGTTCTGGTCCAACAACTGTTGAGTCCCACTTTTTCTCAATTTTGATAATGTTCTAATGCATTGCTTTCCCCATTTTTGAACTCTTTTTAACCCTTATCTACCCTCATTTCACCATATTACATATGTTTTGACAAAAATGATGCTGTGAGCTTTGAGGTATGAAAATTATCTTAAAAAGTATCATTTCACCTTGTTCTTAAGTAATTTTGAAGCTAAGTGTCACCTAATAAAATTACCTACAAATTTCAAGTTTGACTGATTTAATCTTATGCAGGTTAATCACTTTCCAAAGCAGATCAACGATTTCTTGTAGACATCCTATGATTCACTGATTTTCTGCAGACACTTCGTGATTTCATGTAACCCCCCAAATTTCTTGTAGAAATATCAACAGTTGAGTATGCTCCAATTAGTCTCAAGTAGAATGGGAACATGGGTTTTATAATTAAATCCACCTACATGGACGTTGTACTATTGGCTACCTTGAAACTATCATCAAAACCAACCAAATCTTCACTCCTCTTATCGATGGTTCTATTGGGAAAAAGCTCCAGCAATTCAACGAAATCAGTTTGATCTGTAATTTCAGTCATGGATCAAACTAAACATAGTTATTTTTGTTGTCCTATCCATTTATTGTTAGTAAAAAGTTGCATCACAAATTTTTTCCTAATTCGGGTAAGCTTATGCCTTTGTACTTGTATAAATACTGTTATATTTTATTTGCAAGGGAGGTTGGACATATCAGACTTCTATATCACTATAATACTTTTCCAGATTAATACAAAGTTACATGTTCTACTTATATTATTGTGTAAACTCCATTAGCAGTAATAGGGGTTGTGAGTAAGCGAGCGCCCCATTTTCTCACAACTCCATTAGTTACAGATTTATGTTTCTTTAATTATTTCTTATGAATTGACAAATTTATTGCACAAATGATTATTTCTCTTTTTTTCTAATTTTTATCATCACATGTATGATGATTAAATGGTGAATTTTATTTGATAATCATGTTTGGAATCATTTTATCAAACTATGATTTATGTTATGGAATGTTAAATTTATTTTATTGTTGTTTGCTTAGTCCCTTATCTTTTTCTGATTGACATCTGCAATCTTAGGTGTTGTAGAGGTATGATTAAATCCTCTCCATAGCATTTGCTACTAAGTGTTGATGAAGAAAAGAGACATTAGAGTTGTGTGTGTGTGTGAATGGTTTGAATTAGAGAAGCACTTAAGGTATTAGCCTGCATATATTTTGCGTAGCATCTCATAAGCTTACCTACCCCTGGTTGACACTTTCTGTCTGTCAAATTATAAGTCTATAATTTTCCAGACATTTTGGCGCCATTTTCGTGGAGGTGCTAAGGGAGATATTGAAAGTGTTTTAGTATGATTTCTTGTTTTTTGAGATTTCCAAGATGTTTTGGCCCTATAGTTTATAATATTGGCAATAATAAACGATAGAAGACATCATCAAACCACTTTGGAATTGAAGACCTAGCCTTCCTGGACTCAGAGAGGGATCTCTTTATTTTTATGATTTAATTTTTCCTTAATATTATGAATGTTGATGTTAGGCTAGTTATAGTGAAGGTGGTATTAGTTGTTTTGATTGATTTTGTTGGTTGGATGAGAAAGTCTGCAGAGGCTAATCCATTGGGCTATGGAGTCAAAAAAGGTTGGATTGTGCATCAAATTTTTGAGGGAATTCAAAGAGAAAGATAACTATGTAGACTGGATCTTACTGGAAATGTGAATTATGAAATGGAAGAAAGCAGCGAGTTTAGTAATAGCTAAAGAGAAATTGAGAATTATTTAACTAGACTTCAGAAGAAAACATTAAGATAGTAAACACAGATAAAATTAATGTAATCTCTTGGGAAATCTTAATCTAAAATTTATGTTTTATAATCAGATAAATTGATGCACAGCATGAAAGACAACGAAAACATTAACACAAGGAGAAAAACATCACCATTAACATTGCTCAAGAATCATGTGAGCAGTCTCTTATTATTGATGCCCAGCTCAAAAAATGACAGTGCTCCAATACAGAAGTTCTTACAATACATGGTCCTATCTCCCAATCAATAATCTTACTGCTGATGGATGCAATATTTAACTAAAAAATACATCAGTTTCCATAACGTACTTCGGCAAGCTTCATTAATTAAAATTAAACTAAAGCCAAACAATTGTGGCCATGCAAGGCCTGAACAAAAAATCTCTGACAAAACATCGCCTGTAGAATTGACTCAGGCGAATTTTCATGAGTTCAAAAAACATCGGTAGCTCTTCGTGAATCCAAAATTACGCTGAAGGTGGCTGAGGTGGTCATGAATAGGCAACGCTGGGTGGCTCTGACATTTTTCTCTACTTTTTGGGCCGCCTCTACTGGATCGTTAAAGATGATGTGATGCTGGCACTTCTAATCAATCAGTGGTTGTGTTGATGTGTCTATTGCATTTTGCATTTCTGCTGGTATATCATAACAGTTCTATAGAAAATCCTTTTTCCCAACTTGACCCATGGTGTATATCTCCTTATTACCACGATGTTCAACTTACTCTTCCCTTTTCTCTTTGTCAGGTCTTATTCTACCCAAGTCCTTCTGCAGTGTTTAGCCCTTTTCTTCATAAATCAACATAAAAACCTCATATACACGGATTTGAAATCCTTTAGGCTTTAGCTTTGAGATATATTGCGTCCATTTCAATATCTAAAATTTCATTTCGGCGTTTATAGCATATCATTTAGCACTTATCCTCCTGAACTTGAAAATTCCAATATGTGATTGGGTCCCACCAATATCGCATCGGGAAGTCTATAGGATTCAACAATTAGGTTATGGATGAAATTTTTTTGAAATTGTGATACAAAAAGGAAAGGAAGGGGTCAATGGGATAAATTTTGTGGGTGGAATTTGCGATGCAATATATCGCAATCGCAAGATTTTAATTTATCGCAAATTGAAAAATTGGGGATCGGGGAAATAAGGTAAGTCATAACATTTGTGATATGTGATAGCGATGCTGACGGGGTATGAAAATGGGTCCCATTTTTTATCACAATCGAGAGTTATAAGCGGCAAATGGGAATGTGAAAAGGTAAGAAAAGTGCGAATTTTTGGTGCGATGAAAAGGTAAAGGGTTAGCGGGATAAAGGTTTGTTGCATTTTATATCAATATCAATGGCATAATGTGGGGAGGCAACGGAGCTGCAATGGTGGCACCGAGATTAGTATAGGACATAGGGAAAAAAAATGGAAATGAGTGTTTTAGGGATTTTTAGGAACAAAGGGAATTAGTATCTTTGGGACTTAGGATAAAAGCTAAGGCATAGAGTATGCCTTAATAATTATGAATGCAATTTTAATCCGAAACTTTGGAACATAACCCTGCTCCAATATTTGTAGCATAAACATTCTTTTATTTGGATCTTCTTCTTCGACCATAGGAAACAAAAATGCAATTTTTAGGCTGTAAATTGTAGAATAAACTTTACATTTTCCTTTCCTTCTTTCACCCTATCCTTTCTACATACCCACACTACAAATATAGCATTTTTCTTCTTTGTTAAGGTGCATTTAGACTTGTAGACCCTGAAACATTTTCATTTTGAAATTCTAACCCAACCCCTATCCCTTATTACTCCTATTGGTTCAGATTAAGTTTTTGAACCAATGTCATTTGCTATAGATCTAATGATAAGAAAAGATTAAACAGTTTGGCAAATCTTCATTCTCTAACCTATCAACAAAAATTAAAAATTGTACAATCATGCTTAAACTATATGATTGAGCAAACCTTTATCATGCTTAAATTGTATGATTGAACAATTTTTTCTCAAGAGTAGTGGTATTTTGATTTGCAACACTTTTAGAACTATTCATTTTTTGTGGGGTCTTATTTTTCCCTTTTTTTTTACATCCTCTTTTTATTCTTTTTTGTTTATTTTTCTATTCTTTGGAATTTTTTTGAGTATATATATATATATATATATATATATATATACTTTTAGTATGAATCTTAATTCCAAGCGTACGAAAAAAAACCACTTTAGCTACGCATAACAAACAACCCTAACAACAAAGATGGTTGCTAATATCCTCAGATCTGCAGTTAGGTGATCAAGATAAATGATACAAAAATCTAGATCTATGCATTAGAAGACATTAAGCAAGAGAAAAAACAAGATTTACTCCATGCATCCAATAGACAAGACAAGAATATATCGAATGAATTTTGTATTAATGGCACCTGGGAGGAAAACACAAGAGGGTGTTCCCTGTTCTCCTCAATGGGATGGGTTCTTGTAAGTCCTTAGCACTTCAGATCTAGAATTCCTTTCTCTTGATGGTGCAGAAAACCCAGACAAAAAAATGGAAGCAAAATATGACTATGATGGTGGATCAATAGTTAGACCAAAAGTATAGATCCAGATTGATCTTTTGGCAACAATAGGTGGTAGATGAATGGGAAAACCCTTCTATTTATAACAAAATATTGAGTTAGTCTAGATATTAGTGCATAATTAAAATATTATTAACCAAAACAAGATCCAACTTTTATGGAATATTTTATTATATTTGTTGGAGGGAAAAGGAATTTGACTTGGGTCAAATCCGTTTGTTTTTAAATAATAAATAAATAAATGATTTATTTATCATTTTAAGGATGTGTTTGAGTAATAATCAAATAAATAATCATTTATTTAGTTATTTAAGGGTGATTTAGTCATATTTAACAATGAATATTATTTAAATAAGGTTTAAATAATTATTCTTAGAAAATAATACGAGAAATAATGATTTTTCTAATTAATTTCCTTGTTTTGGGTTAGATATAACCAGGAATATTAATTAAAGTATTATTTAACTAATTATTCCTTGAGGAAAATCAAACAAATCTATATTTATTTAATATTTCCTCATGGGGTTTCCTGTTTAGACCATAAACAACTTAATAAAGGTGGTTTACTAAGTTATTTTCATAGTGAAAGCAATTTTACTTTGGGTAAAATTGGTCTTACATGGTGTACTTGAGTCCATCTAATGGTAATAGGTTAGATGACCAAAAAATGGTGTAACAGATTGCCCCCCCAGCATGCGAGCGTTAGTAGCTAATCGTATGACTGAAGTACGTTGTAAGAACTCAATCACTAGACATCGAAGGGGAAGTCAAGGAAAGAGAAGTATAAGGTAGACCAAAGTGCTAAAATAACTAGACCCTGAGAAGGCGAGACTTACAGGTGCGACAAGTCTCTTTGATGAGTAAGTACCTATGCTATAGGCGGTGGGGGAGGTATGCCTATGCCCGCTGAGGCAAAGTACAAACAATAAGGTGTCTGGAAAACCACGGAATTGGCCAATATAGTACATGTTGGCATAAGCATGAGCCAGATAAACAACACAATAATGAATCCCACATAAATATTGTGCCTGGGATAACAGCTAGGACTTGTAGAATAATATCTAAGTACATGAGGTATAAATGAGACCTAGATGCCCCTGAAAACATGAAAGGGCTTTGAAAATATGACTGATATATGCAAACAAAAAGGCGCTGCAAGCGGCTAAGGCCAACATCATCAAATGTATGGAGCTGCATCAAAGGCTATGATGAAGAGGTCATCTGGGTATGTGGGGGGCTACCTATAGGGCCACCCCCTCATGAGGGCTGATACATTTCACACACACCCGAGCATCGCCGATATCAACTGCTGCATCACTAAACCATCAAGTATACGGATCTCGATCATGCTGAAAGGAACTGGAGCTAAGAAACAATCAAGTCAAAGGGAAATAAGGAGTCCCTTTTCCTGACTCAAGGAACCGAACAAGTGTGGAAGCTGGAACCAAGGTACATCACCCTCTAGACCTGTCTTCTGGAATGAATGAGTTGATGTCGACAGAAGGAGGTCCGCTATAGGTGAGGAAAGAAGGGATCCTCAACTAAGGCACGAGAAAAAATAGTAGAGCGACTGACAGACTGACACCAATGATGATGATGGAATGGGGGGCACTAAGTAGCGAACGGACGACTTCCCTTGTTAGATCATAAAGGGCATGGATGACCTGGCAACGACTGACACAATATCATGAGGGATAGGGGAAAGTGGGACTGAAGGCCATAATGTGCGACATGAGAGAGGGACCAAGCATTGAATGATGGATGAATATAACGAGATTCAAAGGGACTCGGGATAGGCTCCATGAATGCAATGATGACTCAACTTGAATGCTCTAAACAAAGGTGACTCGATGGTGCTGCCACACAGAAAAGGTCCAATGGGGACCATGAAAACATGAGTACAAGATGGTAACTCACGACGAAAGTCGACACGAGCGTGGACACGTATGGGGGAAAAGTGGTGCCCCTCAGTATGAGTATTGTAAGTCAAGAAATTCGATTTTGAGGAGGGGTGAAGTGAAGCTTGTTGGAAAAAAAATGTCGTGGTGAAGTATAAAATCACTAAAAACTAACAAATACCAATTTGAGGGCTCAGTGAGAGCTTTCAAATGATACAAACGATTTGGTAAATGGAGCTACGGTTGGGTCGCAGCGGGCGAAATAAAAAACGGGGGTTTCTCTTTTAATAAGGCGTTTTCCCTCCAAATTCACTCATTTGCATCTGGAGATGTGGTGAATGTAGAGAGGAGAGAAGGCCCTAAATCTTGCAGCGATCGTAGCGGACAAACCGACCGTTCGAATCGAGATCTTTTAGTTGCTAGTAAGAGGCCTAACCCTACTCTTTTTTTTCAGTGGATTAAAAGTTCAGATTAGGCCGCTAGTGTTACACCACTTTTTTGGTCATCTAACCCATTATCATTAGATGAACCCAAGTACACCATGTAAGACCAATTTTACCCTAAGTAAAATTGCTTTCACCATATAAAATAACATTCTTCCATATTTCCTAGTCATATTTAACCCAAAACAAGGAAATTGATTAAATAAATCATTATTTATTTAATTATTTCCTAGGAATAAGTTATTCAAATCATTATTTAATAAATTTCCTAGTTAAATTTGACTAAATCATTTGTAAATAATTAAATAAATCATTATTTATTTAATTATATTCCCATCATTTCCCTAAAATGATAAATAAATCATTTATTTATTTATTATTTATAAATAAAGGAATTGACCCTAGTCAATAACCCTTTTCCCCTCCAACAAATATAAAAAAATATTCCTAAAGGGTGCTTCTAGAATTCGATTAATAATATTTTATTCATGCACCGAGTTATAGAACACCCCAATATTTTGTTATAAATAGAAGGGTTTTCCCCATTCATTAGTCACCTTCATTGCATTAGATCACACTAGATCTATTCTTGGTCACCATTTTCCATTTTTGCTTTGTGAGCTCCCATTGAGTTCTATGTTTGTCAGGGTTTTCTACCACAATAAGAGAGAGGAATTTTAGATCTGAAACGCTGAGGACTTTCAAGAACCCATCCCATCGAGGAGAACTAGAAAACACCTTTCTTGTTTTCCTCTCAGGTGCCCCATTCTTTAATATAATACAAATCATTCTTTTAAACACTTTGTTCTTGTCTTGTCTATTGGATGCATAGAGCCATATTATATTTTATCTGCTTAATGTCTTTTTGTGCTTAGATCTGAATTTGTGCAGCAGACTTAAAGATATTTTGCAGCCATAATCGATGTTAGGGCTATTTGTTATGCGTAGCTAAAGTGATATTTTACGACGAAAGATTCATACTAACAATTGGCGACTCCACACGGGTTTTATTTTACGACCGCTATCGTTTTATCTATTCATGCATATCCAGCTGTTTCAGACCCTAGGGTTTCTCTTCAGTTTCCTATTTTTCCTATTTTTATGGTGCTTTTCACCTCTAAAACCCTCAAACAGTCATATTTCTAACTTCCGTGCATTTTTGGCTTTATCGCGCAGGTGACAGACATCAGCCGCAGCTGAGACGACAAATTTTTCTGAAATCTGCCGCCAAAAGAGCCGGATCTGCATGTCGCACTTATCGGCCCAAAAAGTGCGACCTGAGCTTGAGGACGCACTTTTCTGCCCCAAACCTATGACCTGGACTGAAAACAGGTCAGAACCTGCGACCTGCATTTCTTTTGCAATTTTTTCCGCACTTTTTCTGGGTTTGTCTGAAGCTTCTACCAGGATTTTCCAGCCTCCATCTCTGCCCGTTTAGACCTGTTTCTGATCTGATTCACTCAACTAAGAGGGAATATTTCCCCTTAGGGCTCTAGTACCCTCCACTTTTTGTGGGAGAGTCTTTGTTGTTTCAAAAGTCTGAATTTTTAGAGTTTGAGCCTTATTTTTCTCAGATCTGATACCTCCTTTTCAGATCCCTTTAGATCAGCTCTTCCCCCTCTCAAATCAGCTCATATCGTTTTGTTTGGGTTCATTTCCATGGCCACCACCTTGTCTCTTCTATTTTTAGCTGATCTCCTCCTTTTTAGCAGCAACCTTGCCTCTACTTATTTTCTATTCTTTGCACCACTTTTCAGCAGTTTTCTCCTTTAGATCCCAGTCCCTCCTGACGTTAGATCTATTGGCCTCCTTTTTGCGTGCTTGCCTTAGTTTTTCCCTCTTATAGACTAGTTTTGAGAGACCTGCCTTCTTGGGTTAAATTGATGCATTAGTAGCTGTTAATTTTCTATTCTTTTCATTTTATTTCCTGCAGATTTATTTTCAGTTACACACCACACTTTTTCTTTTACTCTCAAAACGTCTGGGTTTAAACAATTAAAATTAACGCACGCCACACAGTGAACCTAAGTGAAGAAGAGCCTGGTTAACACCATCTGGCAAAGACTTTAAAATATTTTGTCACTGCACCTCTCCACCCTTGACCTCACTTGATTTTATCCCTACCTTCCCTTGTCGGTTTTTCTTCTTCCCATCATCATTGCGCCCCCAAGGCGCTTCTCTCGGAGACTTTTTGGCCTTCACCCTCAGTTTCCGCTCAGTCGACTTCCTCCTTCCCGTCATCCTCGAGTAATTCCTCCCCTGAGTCCACACTCCGACTCTTATTCTTATTGTTCAGGTTCTCCAACTACTTCTGGTTCTCCCTCTTTTACCTTCACCATGTCTAATTTAGGACCTAGCCCTAACCCAAGTTCTACCACTGGGTCCATTTTTAGTGGAACTATTACGGGACCTACCTCGACTGCGCCATTACTCCCTTATATGGCCGGCCTCAGTCTCCCCAATTTCAATCAACTGATTAATGATCCTATTATCCACGATGTTAGTTGGCATGCTATGCCAACCAAGCTCCCCTCCGACATTCCCAAGTTCGAAGGCCTTGCTAGTGAAGATCCCTCTAACCATATCCGATCTTTCCACATGTGGTGTTCCTCCAATTCCATCACTGATGACTCCATCCGTCTTTGTTTGTTCCAGCGCACGCTTACCGACGAAGCTTCCAAATGGTATGTTGATCAAGCCACCTCTTCCCATACCACCTTTGCGACCATTGCCCAAGCCTTTTTATCCTATTTCCAGCGCCCTCTCCGATACGACACCGGCACAGAACTCTTAACTTCTTTCCATCAATCCTCTTCGACCCGCCTTTCTGCTCATGTCCAGGAATGGTGGCAAAGATGGAGCTTGTGTCGCGCTCCCCCCTTTGAAGATCGGGTTTACATGGACTGGTTCCTTCGCTCTCTCTTACCTCCCATTGGCAAAGATGTCGCATCCCATTTTCCCTAAACCAAGGAAGCTGCCCTCCAAATAGCCTTGAAATATGACCTTATCTACGCCCAATCTGGTTATGTTTGTACCGTCCTTCCTGACCTTCCCAAGCCCGGTGGCCCTAATGCCTCGGGGTAATCTCACTCTACCGACGGTATCGTTGGAGCCCTGTCACATACCTATGCCCAACATCTTCCGGGCCATGGTTTCCCTCCAGGGGCCAGCCTCTCTGGCACTTTTTCCCCTCTAGGTAGCATGTATTCAGGATACGGCATGCCTCCTCCTTTTGCCCACCCTCCTGCTTACCTCACTGCTACCCACCATACCCCTTATCCGTATCCGCAGCCTGGTGTCCCAGCCCCTCTCGCATTTGGACCTCCCACTCCCTTGCCTTTTCCACCCATGCAACTGCACTTACTACCCCCTCCAGGGCAAGTCTTTGCACAGCAGGGGGCACCTAATTTTCTTCCTTCTCAAAGAAAGAGGAAAGGAAATCCATCTTCCCCTGGTAATCATGGACCCAATCCTTCAAGTATTGATCCTCACACTGCTAACCAGCCACAGGGTTCTCAGCCCAAACTGAACAGACCACTTCGTACCAATAAGCCCTATTCATGTTGTGGTGTTTATGGTCATTACACTCATGATTGTCCCTTATTACCACAAATGCGGCAGATGTGGGATTCTCAGGCCACCGTATGGGGACAACATTCCTCCCCTACTGTCCCTCCCACCCCGGCTACTTCTCCACCCGCTGTGTTTACCGATCCTTTCCCTCAACAAGGATTTGTGGCCACTCAATCCACTCATGCCCCGGTAACCACTCAACCTTCCCCTTCTGGTTCCTCTGATTACCAAATTCTCATGATGGCCTCTGACCCACCTCTCACCGTCGACCTCAACCTTCAAACTCGGTCTCGTCAATCTTCCACACCTCCTGTTTCGTCTGTCTCTAAGTCTCCCTCATTAGGTCCTACAGAGCCTCTATCGACACCCAATGGTCCCTTGCAACTCCCTCTGCCAAAAGTTGAGGTTCATCCCAAGACTCCTAAGGGACCATTACGCCGAAATGTTGCCTCTGGTCGGGCTGCCCATTCCTACAGCATAGTAGATGATCTGGCCCAATCTCTTGCTGCCATTTCAACACTAGAACTCCTCCAGTCGTGTCCTTCTCACAAGAGGGCTCTACTATCTGCCATGGGCGCTGTAGATCCTGCTGATGACCAATTGATTATTTTCGACACCCGTTAGTCAGACCACCCCCCTCTTCCTCCTTCTGTTGCTTTCCAAATCCCAGTCAAAATCCGAAATGCCACCGTCGCTCGGTGTATTATTGATGAGGGGGCATCCACCTGTGTGATGTCTGCTTCGGTTTGGAAACAACTTGGATCCCCTGAGCTGGCCCCTTCCACAATCACCCTTCGTGCATGGGATGGCCATGCCTCCCAGCCCACTGGCCTCTTTCGTAATTGTCCTATCACCCTTGCAGGAAAAACTATTTGTGTCGACGTTGAAGTTATCGACGCCCCTCTTGACTACAACATTCTTTTGGGGCGTAGTTACACCTATGCCATGTCTACCATCCCATCCGCAGTCTACCACAAAATGTTCTTCCCTCATAATGGCAAGATTGTCACCATTGACCAGTTGACATACCATGAACCAAAATCTCAGACCTGCCCTGAGTCCACCATCTCTACTGTCACCAATAAACCAACTGTTGATTCTTTGACCAGTGTTTCCCCTGGCGTCTATAAATACTCCTCCTTGCTTGGAACCTTTTTAGACATTCCTCCCGTACCCAATCCTAGCATGGCGAATGTTTACATGATGTAATATTCATGGGCTGACCTCGCACAACCCATCCTAGCTAGTAAGCCAATACACCCTCACCCAACTCCACCAGCTCCTAGCCCTTCACCCCCACTAACCCACCTTCTTCCTTCGGAATCTCCTTCCCCGAACACTCCTCCTGGCCATTTCCCTACAGGTCAAATTCCTTTCCTTGCTCCCCCTCCTGGTGCTCATTCTGTCCCTATCTTGGCTACCCTATCCCTCCCCAACTTGACCTTAGGCATACCCGTCTGGTACCTAGACCCCCCAACCCCTACTCTGCCTAGCCAACCCAAACCTTATCTTTCTTTGACCTCGGTTCAACCGATACCCATGGCTTCTCCCGCTGCACCTGTACCTTAGTCCCCTCATCAGTAACCACTCCCTATGGCAAGCATGCCAGGTGCCACTAGCCAAGCTCGCAGGGGGGCATCTAAGGAAAAAGCTACCCTGACAACTTCTGCCCATCCTCGACCTCCAAAGCATCCCATCCAGTGTGCTTTGTGCGATATTGTTAGACATGCTACCCATACTTGTCATGAATTACCACATCTCAAAACCATGGTCAATGAGACGTTTCTCGAATCTGCTCTCCCTGAAGTCTCTATCACCATACCTGATTATCTTCCCAAACTTAAACACTTGCGCACCAATCACCCTTATTCTTTGTGCGATTTCCATGGACATTACACCCATCTTTGCCCCCGCCTTGATGAGTATCGCACTTCTTTAGTCACATACCGCCAATTCGAAGCTGCGCTTGCCCACCATCCTTCTTCCCTACCACCTGAACCCATGTCTCCCCCGATTACCATTCCTCCTCCTAATACTGCAATGACCAAAACTTCAGCCACTATTCTCTACCTTTCCTCATCCCCGCGTCTCCCGGCACCCGACCCCTTAGTGCCTTCCGCCGCCGGTTCACTCAATCACTCATCTGTTCACTCCGCTTTCACCCCTCATGCTAACATGCACATGCGCCTCCCCCCTCCAAATCAAGTGTCTCATATCTCTACCTCCTCTGATACTCCTCTTCCTCTCACCTTTCCCATCTTTCAGACCGATGAAGACATCATGGAAGCTATAACCGCACCTGATTTTCCGTGGGACGATATGCACCATCGTGCATAGTTCCTACCACACCAGTCCCATGACCAATATGCCCTCGATTCTAAAGACTTCATTCCCGATAAATTTGATTGGTTCAAAAACCCATCCCTGCACCTGACGCTTTCGAAGAAGGAAATATGGCTAATATCTCTCCTACCATTAAAATAGACATTTCTGTAAAACCTGGTATTGAAGAACATATCACCATGGGCGCCCAATGCACTCCAGAAGAAATTGAATCCTACACAAAACTCTTCAAATAATTCCGTGATATTTTCGCTTGGTCCTACTCAGAAATGCCCGGACTCGATCCTACTCAGAAATGCGCGGACTCGATCCTACTCAGAAATGCCCGGACTCGATCATGGCAGGCTGGTTTCATTTACCCCATCGAATATACCACTTGGGTGTCTAACCCAATTCCCGTCCTCAAAAAACAAGGCACCATTCGTGTTTGCACCGACTTTCGCGATCTGAACAAAGCTTGTCCCAAAGACAACTTCCCCACACCATTTATTGACCAAATCATAGATGAGTGTGCGGGGCACGAGATTCTCTCCTTTATGAATGGCTTCTCTGGATACAACCAAATTGTTATCCGTCGTCCTGATCAACTTAAAACCACATTCATTAGTCCATGGGGCACATTCGCATACTGCGTCATGCCATTTGGCCTTAAAAACGCTCACGCTACCTTTCAACGAGCCATGTCTTATTGTTTGCATGACTTAGCCCATATTATCCTTGCCTATTTAGATGACCTTACTGCTCGTTCTAAACATCGGGCACAACACCTTCATGACCTGCGTACCATTTTTCTCCGATGCCGCAAGTATAACATTCGCCTTAACCCATTGAAATGTGTCTTCTGTGTTCCCGCCGGTCGTCTCCTCGGCTTCATCGTGTCAAAAGACGAGATAAATCTCGACCCATTGAAAGTTCAAGCCATTCTTGAACTTCCTATGCCTCATACCTTATGCCAGCTACAAAGTCTCCAAGGCAAAGCCAATTTTCTTCCCCGATTCGTTCCTGACTACGCCACTACCGCACATGGTTTTCTTAGACTTCTTCGATCTCACACCCCTTTTGTCTGGGATACATACGCTCAGAGTCTTTTGATGCCCTTAAGCATGCTCTCACATCCGCTCCCTTGATCTGTCCCCCTGACTTTGACCGAGATTTCATCCTATACATCTCCGCTTCCACCTATTCTGTTGCTGGTGTCCTTATCTAGGAGGATGATAGAGGTATCGAACATGTGATATATTATGTCAATAAGAACCTTGTAGGTCCACCTGTTTCCTATTCGCATGAAGAAAAATTAGCACTAGCTGTCGTGTTCTCGGTCCAAAAACTGCGTCATTATATCCTCATGCGTTCCACCAAGGTTGTGACTGATTCCAACCCCATGGCTTTCCTATTGAGTCGCCGCATCCTCAATGGGAAGTACGCCCGTTGGGTCGTTATCCTCCAAGAATTCGACCTTGAATTTGCCACCCCAAAAAGTAAGAAAGGTTTAGTCCTCGCTGAACTCATTTCTGATCTGCCTAACAGAACGCAAGATACTCCAATTAATGATGCTCTTCTCAATGAACATTTGTTTGCCATCACCACCGACGATCCTTGGTACGGTGACATCCTTACTTATGAACCCAAAATTTTTCCCTTCATCTCGATCGAGATTTTTGACGACGTATCCGACACCAAGCATCTCGCTACCTTCTAATCGGTGACGACCTTTATCGTCGCAGAATAGATAATGTCCTTCTTCGTTGCCTCACACACGCTGAAGCCGAGCAAGTCCTAAATGCATGTCATAGCGGCGCTTGTGGTGGCCACCTCTCCGGCCTCGCCACTGCCCAAAAAATCATGTGTGCTGGGTATTTTTGGCCATCTCTCTTCAGTGATTACATTGAAGCAGTCAAACATTGTTCCAACTGCCAGCATTTCGCCCCCAAGGCACAAGCTCCTCCCGCTCCTCTCCATCCTGTCGTCACCGCCGGTCCTTTTTGTAAATGGGCCATCGACTTCATGGAATGTTGACCTTCATCTACTGGTAACCACAAATATATCATCGTGGCGGTTGACTATTTCACTAAATGGGCCGAAGCTATGCCAATTTTTAACAATACGGCAGCCACTGCAGCCCTCTTTTTCTTTAACCATGTCATTGCTTGATTCGAAGTTCCAAAACAGTTAGTCTCCGACCATGGACGAAATTTTAGAGATTAGATTCGGTAGGAGATATCCTCCCTATTGGGTTTTGAGCAACAATATTCATCTTCTTATTACCCCCAAGGTAATGGCCAAGTTGAAGCGGTCAACAAAATTCTTAATACCATGCTTCAACGAACGGTGAATAAGCACAAAACCAATTGGCATCTCATGCTCTTCCCTACTTTGTGGGCTTATCGTACTTCTGTTAAAACCGCCACCGGTTTCACTCCTTTCCACCTTGTCTTTGGCGAGGAGGCAGTCTTACCAATCAAGTGTGAAATCCCTTCCCTTCACTTGGCCGTTGAACTTCTCCTTGATACCCAACCTCTAGAACAATGACTTATCATGCTCGAGCGTGCCTTTGAAGACCGTCGTGTTGCATTGCAAACTCTTGTAGTGACCAAAAAGCGCACCAAAGCTCAGTATGACCGAAAAGTCCACCCTCGTACCTTTCACGAAGGTGACCTCGTTCTAGTATATGACCAGGCCCACGATACCCTCGGTCATGGGAAGTTCGACTCATTATGGCTAGGTCCTTACATCATCAGTAAAGACCTTGGTAAGGGGGCATATCTTTTAGAGGACTTTGAAAGCCATCTCCTTCCTAATCCTCACAATGCACTCTATCTTAAGAGATATTACCCCTAGCATTTCCCCTGCGAAATGCGGGTTTTCTTCTCTTCTAGATAGCCTGCATCTGTTTGTTTTACATTTTGTTACTTCACCAGGACACCTGTTGTCCACGAAGCATTACTTCACCTCCCCTCAAAATCGGATTTTCTCACTTACTACACATGTCATTGGAGGCACCACCTTGCCTCCATACTCATTCCTGTTTCTGTCAATTTCCATCATGAGATACCATTTTGTACTCATGTTCTTTACGATCCCCTTTGGATCATCCCTCATTCCATCATCATCATTAGTCTCTATCTGTTCATCTCTATACTCTTTTCCATCGTGCCTCGGTTGGGGTTTCCTTATTGCCTCACCTATGGCAGATCTACTTCTGTCGACATCAGCTCATTTACTCGAGAAGCCAGGTCTAGGGGGCAGTGTACTTTGGTTCGAGATCTTCTCAGCCTGGTCGTGATCTATACACTTGATGGTCCATTGATGCAGCAGCAGCTATTGGTGATTCCCGGGCATGTGTGAGATGTCTCAACCCTCATGAGGGGGTGGCTCCGCAGGTAGCCCCCCACATGCCCAGATGACTTCTTCATTTCCGTCCTTGATGCAGCTCCTCTCATTTGATGATATTGGCCTCAACCGCTTGCAGCGCCTCTTCGATTTGCATATATCAGTCAGATTTTATGAGCCCTTCCTCGTGTGTAGGGGGAATTTGAGTATATTTGTATCTCCTATACTAAAATATTCTTGTATAAGTCCTGAAGGTTATTCCAGGCATCACATGTATGTGAGATTCTTCATTTTTATCTGGCTCATGTTTAGGCCAGCACATGCTTCATTATTGCATTCCGTGGTTTTCCGGGCGCCTTATTATTTGTACTATTGTATCGGCGGGCATAGGTATGCCTACCCCACCGCCTTTAACACTGGTACTACTTCATCACCTAGAGACTTGTTGCACCTGTAAGTCTCATCTCCTCCAGGTCTAGTCCTTTAGCACATTTGACTACCTTACATTCCTCTCTCTCACTTCCCTCTTGATGCCTAGTGATTGAGTTCTTACAATGTACTTCGGTCATACGATTTTCTCCTAACACTCGTACGTTGAGGGGCAATCTGTTACACCATTTTTTTGGTCATCTAACCCATTATCATTAGATGAACCCAAGTACACCATGTAAGACCAATTTTACCCTAAGTAAAATTGCTTTCACCATATAAAATAACATTCGTCCATATTTCCTAGTCATATTTAACCCAAAACAAGGAACTTGATTAAATAAATCATTATTTATTTAATTATTTCCTAGGAATAAGTTATTCAAATCATTATTTAATAAATTTCCTAGTTAAATTTGACTAAATCATTTGTAAATAATTAAATAAATAATTATTTATTTAATTATATTCCCATCATTTCCCTAAAATGATAAATAAATCATTTATTTATTTATTATTTATAAATAAACGAATTGACCCAAGTCAAGAATCCTTTTCCCTCCAACAAATATAGTAAAATATTCCTAAAGGGTGCTTCTAGAATTCGATTAATAATATTTTATTCACGCACCGAGTTCTAGGCCGCCCCAATATTTTTTTATAAATAGGAGGGTTTTCCCCATTCATTAGTCACCTTCATTGCATTAGATCACACTAGATCTATTCTTGGTCACCATTTTCCATTTTTTCTTTGTGAGCTCCCATTGAGTTCTATGTTTGTCGTGGTTTTCTACCACAATAAGAGAGAGGAATTCTTAGATCCGAAACGTCGAGGATTCTGAAGAACCCATCCCATCGAGGAGAACTAGAAAAACACCTTTCTTGTTTTCCTCTCGTGTGCCCCATTCTTTAATATAATACAACTATTATTTTAAACACTTTGTTCTTGTCTTGTCTATTGGATGCATGGAGCCATATTATATTTTATCTGCTTAATGTCTTTTTGTGCTTAGATCTGAATTTGTGCAGCAAACTTAAAGATATTTTGCAGCCATAATCGATGTTAGGGCTATTTGTTATGCGTAGCTAAAGTGATATTTTACGATGAAAGATTCATACTAACAGCTAGGGCTGAGGAACAGACACCTACTCCTCCTTACGGCCCAGTCACACTTTTTGGGGCAAAAAGTGTGACCTGGGTAGCAGGTTTTGAGCAAAAAACTATGACCTATCCCAGGTTTGGGCCTAAAAAGTGCGACCTATCAGGGAGGGGTTTTCCGGTGTTGCTTTTTGGCCGAGTACTGGGTTTTTATGATGATATACAATATTTCCTATCTGTATTCTGACAAATATGATGGTTTTGTGTATATATGGCAGAATTACGGATCAACTGGAGAGAAAGAGACCTGGGCATATTACGGTAGGAGATCCGGGAGGATCAGGGTGTCCGCAGTGCACTGGCCAGTTTTATGGTTCTGAAGTTTGTGTAGAACCCTTTGATGAGAGCTGGAGAGCCCTTATTGGCCCAGATGTTTAGTTATTGGGACCCAGACCATGAGATATTTATAGTGTAGGGGCACCAGATTGAGTTGACGGTCCAGGATATATATTTCCTGACTGGTCTCCCACCACTTGGGATGGTAGGGAATACTCAGCTAGTATTATCACAGGGGCGGAATATCATAGAGTTTGTAGATCACCATTTTCAACCAGGTCTCCAAGTCAAGGGGGCTCGGATACCCATCGGGGATTTGGAGAGGTTAGAGACCCGTGCGTTGGCCGCAGCGGTGCTGTGGAACCTGGGCAACCAAGCACTTCATCACATCACTGGAGGGCAGATGATGCTAGTGGAGAGTGTTTTGAGTGGGACCTACTATGGGTGGGCCCAGATGATGCTGTTGTTGTTGAAACGACAGTTGTCGCTATGTAAGCGGTAAGTGAACCATGAATGTGCATATGGTATATTTTTGTGCTCATTCTTCTTTGAGAAGATCCTGACACTTCGACCTCACATACAACTCCAAGATGGGGGCCCAAGAGAGCCTAGGATGCGCCGATGGGGGCTTATACTATGCAGAGGAGGAGGTGGGGCGGTTGGACGGGTGTTCCGACCCGAGTTATTTGCTCATTGGGATCAGATGCCACTGTATATAGACGACTATCCCTATAGTGGGATGAGTTATTATGGGGAACCAGATTTTCCACTGCCACCTGGTCGGATATGGGGGCCTGATGGTAAGTGAAAAATTTCTAATATTTTATGTGTATGTAAAGGTCTAGAATATTTTATGTGGTACTAATTCTTTCACTTTTGGTATGCAGATACAACACTGGTAAAAATGCCCGAATATATGGGGCGACCTGCAGTATCGGGGACCGCGGGACCTAGTGGAGCGACGTCACAGCAAAATGAGGATGCAGTAGCCCTCCTGGAGGATATCTGTCATAGATGTGAGAGGCTTATAACCAGTGTTCCAGAGTGCGGCTGGCAGGACTTAGATGACCATTACGTAGAGCCATGTATTTGTCTACCCTATGAGTGGCGAGGGGTCATGCGGTGCATGGCGATGGCCAGACAGGATATGCGTGATCTATGAGCTGCGGGAGCAGAGCCACTGGCTCGGGATCCTCCAGATAGTGATTAGTGTGTAGGGGCAGGTGGTGCCCGCAGTTTTGAGTTTTGTAACATGCTATGGGCATGTCATATGTATCAGAGTGGATGGACTCTAAAACATTTTATACAAAACATATTATGGATATGCATCGTTTTTATATTTTTATGTTATTGTCTTGGGTTAAATGCATGTGCTAAATGCAAATCTAGAATATTGTTTGCGATTTTATCTACATAGTGATTTTGTGCTCTAGGTACATGACTGAATGTAATGATTTCAAATTCACACATCAAAATCTTCACTCGTAAATATCTTCTAAAATGGATAGGATTATGCACATGATAGACACCATTCAATTGCGTGACAAGAAGCAAGGAATCTAAATGAACATGAAGGTGGAGGATGCAATGTGAAAGGGAATCGGCTAATAAACCTCGTAATGCATCATATTCAGCCTGGTTATTGGTAGCAGTACCAATGCATGCCTCGTTCGAGAGAACAAGGGAGTGTGAGGGGGTAAAAATGGCCCAACCTGCTGAGGCTAGATTCTTGGAGTAGCGGCTTGCACCATCAGCAAAACCGATATAAGGTGTGGAAGGTAGGTCCATATGAAAGGTGCCACAATATAATAAATGGAAGGATGATGAACAAATATGGCAACCTGAGTGCAAAGTAGAAATCGAACGCACTCCATGGGAGGGAGTGTTCTGGGTAAGATGTATACTACTCACACGCCGATGGTAAGGTGGAGTGTGGGAGCTACGGGAGGTGTAACTTGTGCTGAGATCACGAAATTCACCATGGGCATGGGTGGTGCTATCCCATTTATGGGTGGGAAAGATGAATTCAGGGGTGGATGTGGCTTCCATGATGTCATAATCACAATAGAAAATGGAGTGACTAGAGGAAGGGAGACCACATGACGCGGTGAAGCTACCTGAATCATCATCATGAGAAGAAAGGTTCACATGTGCATTGTCATGGGGGATGACGGAAGAACAAGCAGATAAGGGATCTACTGATGTTGAGCTCAGGGTGATCGTTGAAGGGAGGTCAAGCAAAACAACAGGGGAAGATTCAAAGGGATATTCCACCCAAGGTCTCATGGATTATGAAAGGTAGAGGATGGTGGACGTAGGCTCCTCCATTTCGACATCAGCGGGAGGAATGTTAGTGGGAGCAGGTAAATCCTCACTCTGGCCTGCAGCATACCGCGCAAGTACGGGAGAGGTGGATTGGTTTTTTTCAATCTGGTACTCCCGAAGTACCTCTAATGAGGCGCAATAATGTGTAAGGCGGGGAAAATGGTGAGAATAATGGCCATGGAGATCACACAACGCACAAGGTTGGTTAGTGTGAATAGTTTTAGAATTCTTGGCTGCGGTCGAGGAAGAAATAGGGGCTTCGGGGACCATAGACTCAAGGAATGCAACTTTAACCATGGGCCTTATATGGGACAGTTCAGGACAGTTATGGGTGGCATGGCCGACGACATCACACAAAGCACCGGGCTTTGCGGGTGGGGGAGGTGCAGGGTCCGTCGGGGCAGCCCTGTGCTTGGAGGCCCTCTTGAGAGCTTTTCCCTTCTTACCCACAGCGGTCGCAACAGGAGGGGGTTCCTGTTGAGGTGGTTGAGGCATTGTTGTAGTGGAAGAAGTCATGGGGAACGGTTGAACCAGGGTCAAAGCAAGGTAAGGTTTGGGCTGACCTGGCAGGGTAGCGGCTGGAGGATCAAGGTACCAAACGAGAATCCCAAGAGTCAATTTAGGAAGAGAGAGGGTGGCCATGACAAGTGCCATATAGACTCCTGGTGGGGGAGCTAGGAATGGTATCTGACCAGAGGGGTAATGGCCGGGCGGGAGAGCTCCTAAATGGTTAAGGCTCGGAGGAACCGTTCTAGGAGGGTAAAGAGGCTCATGAGCACCAGCTAAAGGGCCAAGAGGAGGAGGTCCAGAAGGCTGAATCGAAGGGATGGGAGAAGGATGCGGAAGGTGAGGAGGCTACTGAGTAGCCGAGGCGGGCCGCTTGAGGGCAGTCCGAGACTTTTGCATCATGCAAAAATTCGATGAGATGGGATCAGAGATAGGAGGATGAAGACCAGGGAAAGTACCAAGAAGTGAGGAATATTTGTAGACTATAGGTGAAACATTGGTAAAAGGATTAACATTTTGCTTGTTGGCTAGCGAAGAGACAGGGGACTCAGGGGAGGTCTGAGACTTCGGTTTGTAATATGTCAACTAGTCAATGGTGACTATATTTTCGTTATGAGGGAAGGACATCTTGTGGTGGACCACAGAAGGGACAGAAAACATCACGTAACTGTAGCTACGACCGAATAGAATGTTGTAATCTAAGGGGGCATCTATGAATTCTATGTCAATGCAAACAGTCTTGCCCGCAAGAGTAATGGGACAATTTCGGAATAAGCCAATCGGCTTGGAGGCATGGCCATCCCACGCTCAGAGAGTGATCATGGAAGGATCCAACTCAGGTGATCTGAGTTGCTTCCAAACCAAAGAGGACATCATGCAGGTGGATGCCCCCTCATAAATAATGCACCAGGAAATGTTAACGTTCTGGATCTTGACTGGGATTTGGAAGGTGAAAAAAGCAGGGAGAGGAGGATTTTCTGACTGGTCAACATCAAAGACAATAAATCGATCGTCGGAAGGATCTATAGAGCCCAAGGTAGATAGTAGAGATTTTCGTTGTCAAGGGCACAACTGGAGGAGTTCCAGCATTGAAATGGCTGCAGGGGGCTGTGCCAAATCATCGACTATGTTGTACGAATGGCCAGCTGTCTTGTTGATGTGCGGGCCGCGTAGGGCTCGTATGCCATCAATGACTCATGAAGCATTAACGAGACGTGGAGTGTGAGCCCTGCGAATGGTTCCCTTTTGATAGTTCAAAGGCGTGGGAATCGTCATTCCCAGTCCTTGGCCTTTCTCGTTAATATGACGGAACAAACCATTCAAACCTACAAAATACGAAAAGAATTAAAAAATCCTACATTTGTGGGTTTAATTGCTGCAGAGGAGGTGGGGAGGAGCGTATCCGTTGGATGGAAATCGTCCAACGGTGGAGATTTATTTAGAGGAGGCCAAAGAAGAGTGGAGGAAGAAAAATGTGAGGACTGTCGATCGCGCAGAGACCAACAGAGGGGATTACGTGTTGGAATCCTCTTGGCAGAAGGTAGAAGGAGATGAAATAATGCGGGAATGATCTGGGACGGTCTGATCTAGACATGTGGACGGTCCAAATCAAATCAAAGGATCACAATCGGTGGAGGAATGATGTTATAGCGATCGGAAAAAAACTTGCGATGCGATGTAGCGTGGACCGTTGATCTGAGGATCAGATCAATGGTGGAGAATGAATCGGAGGGTTAGATGATCGGAGGGAGAAAACAAAGGCATGCGATGAAAAAATCCGATGCGATTTAGCGCTGGCCATTTGATCGGCTTACGATCAATGGCAGGGATTTCGTTTAAAGCGAACCGGCAAAAAACCCTTTAAAACTTTATAAAACTCAAAGTTTAATATTATACGAAGTTTTTTTGGTTTTGGGGGCAGGTTTTATATATGTATGAAGTGGATAGGTGCCCAACTGTGGTGCCTTTAGTTATATGGAACATGATGGGCCTGGGGCATATATATCAAAGAGCTAATCGCAATCGGAGTCTCAGGCTCGGGCTTTTCAATCAACCCATTGGAATTTTGCGATGCGATTTGAGCGCCTTGGGATATTTAACACCTAGTCCCAGGTGAAAGTTATATGGAGTAGGAAGGCAGGGGGGGAGTTTATGTATATATGACCCAATCGCATCGGAAATTTTGATGCGGGTCTTTCAATCAACCCATTGTGAATTTCTCCGATGCGATTGCACGATCGGGTCATTTTAATCTAACAATTTTCATTTAACACGTAACTTTGGCACATTTAGATCAAAACTTTGGATAAATGGGTTTTATGTCCTTACAAAAAAAAAAAAGGTGATCAGGAATGGATTATTACAAGGTTTTACACGTGGAAGGCGGGCTCATGGTTTATATAAAAAATAATATGATCGGGGCTTATAAAACACGAGGCTTAATCGCATCAGAGTTTTTGTAATGGTACAAAGACTTGCTCATTTGGATGTTTGCGATGCGATAAGCACCGAAAAGGGTTTGTGCTTGGTTCCAGCCCCAAATCATATGGTGGGGAAGTGGTAAGGACTTAGCCCAAGGGGGCTTAAGTCCATAGCAATAAAAAACTTATTTTTTATGAAATTTTTCAGACTTTTCAATGGATTTGGGGGGTTTCGGTATAGTTTAAAAATGATTTTTTAAACTATGTAAAGAGGGTTTTCATGAATGGGAGAAGGGGAATCATAAAAAATAGAAGTATTTTATGAGAATGAAAGGGGTAAAAAATGAGGTTGGTCTTGCAGTGGAGGGAAAGGAAAGATGGCCTTTGGAGCAATATTTTATCTTATCGAAACAACAGAATTTCAGAGTATGAAATGGAAATAGCAATGAAGATTTGGGCAGAGGAGATGACATTTTTAAGAGTATTAAAGAGATAGCACTTTTTAGCAATAAATTCTTTTCCTTGAAGGCTCCAAAAAAAATGTTTTAGCCACCATTTGATATGACAAATTTTATAGGTGGCTAACAATGGCTCCACTTGGGGATGGTGCCTTCTTGAAGGTATCAAGAACTTCAGACTTGCATTCTCTGGGAGGTTGATCAGTGCCTCATCCTTTGGGCTGGCTTTCTTTTGCTGGGATGATCTTCTTTGAAAACATATTTAGCAGCCATAAAAACAATGGATCTTTCATCAACAAGCTTTCTACCTACCCAATCCTACAAATCTAACATTTTTTCCTCATTTAGAGTGCACTTGGATTGGAAAACTCTTTTACAACATTTTATTCTTTTTGAAAGTAGGAAATCTAATCTATTTCTACTCCTTATTTCTCCATGGAATCAGTTTAAAAAGTTGAGCCTATATGATTTTCTACCTAATCTACCAATCTGTTAGGATTAAACAGTCTAACAGATTTTTATTCTCTAATTTCTAAAACAGAAATTTAAAAACAATCAATTCAAGATTATGTTGTTTGACTTGCTGTTGATTCTATGGCATGAAAAACAAGCTGCACATAGAAATTATTTTGCAGAAAATTAAATCAAAATGGAAGGCATAAATTTTGAAAGTTCAAAGCACTTCCTTCATCCTTTTTCAGCTCTGTTTTTTACTATTGTGTGAGCTTTTTTTTGCTTGTTTTCTAGTTCAGATTTTGAGTTGATTAGAACCAGTTTTACTTCTGTTTTGACTCAGAATTTGAAACAGATCTGAGTCATTCTTCTCTTTGGATATTTAGGTTCATATTTTGAGCATTTTTGAACCTTTGTTTTTCTATCCTAATCTACCTTACTGATAAGCCAAGATTGAGTTGTTTGGAAAATCTAATTCACTAACCTATCAGCAGTAAATTGAAAACTAATTAGTCATTATTAGGTTGTATGACTAACTAGGAGTGTGTTTTTTAGGAGTGGCATTTGAGCTTGCACACTTTCAGATTTTGTTTCTCTTTTTGGTATGGGGCTATACCTTTCTTGTTTTACAATCTACCCTCTTTTTTTTCTTTTTCCTATTGTTTTTAGATTTTTCTTTTTCTTTTAAGACAAAAAATCAACAACTAACTAAATGCTCAAAGCTGAGATTTATTGACATTCCTATCTAATGTACTCTAACTTGGAATATTTACATGTTTTAGCTAATGAACTCTCTTTTCCAGTAAAACCAATCCATTAAATGATTCCATGATTGGTATTTCTTCATCTCCTTGGGCAAGCTGGACAAACAGGGCCACTCCCATTCCCTTTGTTTTTTAGCAGCAGTGCTAAATAATCCTCTTTCTTTTGGTAATATACTACTCCTAATAACCTTTATCCCTTCTTCAAATATTTTCAAGAAATGAGCATAGGGATCTTGAAATAATACCTGGTTGTGAGTGTTTGGAAGATATGTTTCAACCAGGATCATCTCTTCTTTCTCCACTAGATTAAGGAAAAGATTCTTATGAGAAAGAAAAAATTCCTCATCTTCATTATTATCTGAACTAGAGGATTCATCATATATTGCAGTGTTGTCCTCTTGTAGTCCTGGTATGCTCTGATTCAGTGGACTGTGCTCTGTGAAGAGATCATCATGTTCTTGAGCAGGGGTATCTTTTATTACCTCAACCCTTTCAGGAGGAGGCTCCTTATATGCATCCTGTTCAAGAAATTCCTCTTTCTTCTCAACCCCAACATTACAACTAATATATAGTTGATTCCCAATTATGTGAAAATTATTCCTGATGAATTGGACTGGCTAATTGCTACTTTCAAGCTGATTATAATGAAATTCATGACACCAAATGACTTCTGGTTGCCCTGCATGATTAGTTTCTGTTTGGAGCTCATCATTATCATCAGATTGAACAGAAGTTAAAAAATCATTAGTATAAACAATTTCACCAATCAAGCATATTGGGTTATCAGTTTTTTTTTTTAGCTGATCTACAAGTTTATTTTCTGTTTCAAGACAACAAGATTTAGTAGGTAAATGAGCAGAAGTGTTTTTTTCTAATAAAGAATTGAGGGCTGGCTGTTTATCTAATATCTGATCAATTTCTTCCTCTGTAAAAAGAGAAGGAATTTTCTCTTTGCTTTGGACAGAAGAACAACAGTCCTCTCCCACTTGTGTTAATTGTTTTTGAGGCTGGATGTCTTCTTGAGCCTCTTCTAGGGAATGATTACTTGTGCTTGTAGGGGAATTTTTAGGATTATCTTCCTTTTCCTGATCTATCTCAATTTCAAACAACACCTCATGATTTTCATGGCAGTCACTTTGAATGTAAAGTTCACGAGTTGTTTCAAGTATAATGTCAAGATGCCATTCTTCTTTAATAATCTGAAATGAGTCATAACATAAAGGCAGAAACTCTGGTTGTGTTGTCTCTTCTCCTATTTCAGATTTTGTGGGTTCAAAATGGCTTATGTTTTCCTCAAGGCACTGCTCACTATTAGTTTTTGCAATCTGGTCATGAAGTTCTCTTAATAGCATGGTACAGATATAGGTAGATAACCGGGAATTTCCCGACAACCTTCTTCATTTCTTTCTTTGTAATCTTGTTTATCGCACATATCTTGTAATGTTTGGGTTTTTTCTTGATTTGAAAGGAGTATGGGTGGCTCTAGATCATCAATATTCAAATTAGCCTCATTCCATTCAATTCTTTTATCCGGTATGTACATTATTTTCCCAATTAGGTTCAATAATGTGTTTAGTTTAGCTTCTCTGTCCATACTTGGATCCATGTTTGTAATAAGAGGTTACTGTATCTTTCTAACTAGTTCAAAATCCTTTACCAGTGGAGTCATTAGGTCTTTTGGGATTGTGGAGTCGCCAGGTGGAATATTTTGAACTTTGTTGTCCACCAACAACATGATTGGGTTTGCTCAATGCATTCCCAAGGGAGTCTACAAGGACTAGAAAGGTAATAGACCTTTTAGAGGCCAGTGGAGTCACCAGGTGGAAAATTTTTAGCTTTTGTAAAGGTAAAATGTTTTATGGTTCCACCACCATGTTTATTATGAAGCCAAGCTAAATTTTTTTGGGTTTTTCTGAGTTTCTATGGTTGTTTGAAAGACTAATGAGCTTATAAGAGCTTGCTAGACAACTATGAACTCAATTTTACCACCGTGATTGCCATTATGTTGGTGTCCCATGTTTTGATAGTTTTGAAAATCAAAAGACAAGGCAACATCAGAACAAATCTTTAGAGTCCTAGGATCTAGTCCTATTGTTCTTAGAGAGGGATCTCTCGAATGTTTGTTTGAAAAGTTTTATCTTGTGTGCTTTAAGTATTGGTTTTAGACTAGTTATTAAGTGCAGGTGTTTATTTTTTTGTTTGGTTGGATTGATACAGCAGAACATGAAAGGTCTAGGAAAGATATATAGAATGGAGAAACATCTGGTTCATTGGGAAATAGAGTCAAGAAGAGGTCATAACATACTCATCAATGGATATGGGATATCAGAGGGAAAATCTAACTTGGCCACAAGATCCTTTGGTTTTTGGAATGAGATGGACATCAATGATTTGGAAAGAGGAGTTTAATTCTCAAACAAAGGGAATTTGAAAACACAACTTGAACAATAAAGGGCTATTTGGTAGACAAGGCTAACCATAAATTATACAAATCACACCTTTAAGAAAATAATGATTTCAAAACAAATTTTAAAATGAAATCTAAGATTTGGGGAACACCCTATTTCCTCGAATATTTTATTTCAAATGACTTAGAAAACATAAAAGATTCACTGATAGTTGCGGTCATAGAAGAGGGAACACCTAACACATCTATGATTACAACTATAAAGACCTTCAAGGCAACTGTTTAAGCAAGGACAAAGGGAAAGATCGGAACATGCCTCCTTGATTCACTGTAAACAAGAAACTTCAAAGGGAGACTTCAATAACAGTTTTTAAGTGGCAACAGACAAGCAGGGAAAACCATAAATCATGCTAAAACCAACTATTCAAACTATTAAGGAAATAAAGGAGCATGAAGACTAAAGAGAGAGATTAAAGAATCTAAAATACTTCATCAGAAGAAAACATAGAACAGTGAAGGATGAACAGGTCTAAGGTGCTTTCAAGAGTCATTTCTTAGCCTAAAAATTTCAACCTACCGTAGTAAGAAATTATGGAACAAAATGAAAACAGGAGAAAACATTAAACAGTTCAGAATACTTCACCAATAGCCAAGCTCATGGATCCAATGATAGAGCCTTCTCAGGAACAAGCATGCAACAACATCATCAAGGCTTCGAAGACTTCAATTTCTTCTTCAACTTCAACAAACTATGTATTATTTCAGAGAGTTTCAATATTACAACTAGTGATCAACCAACAACCAGCCCCTATCTCATCTTCTTCAGAAGTATTTATAGAAGAAATGAGGAGGTGGAATGGGATAAAATATCTCCCAAGATAATTAATATAGATTAATGACTTCTCGACCTTTGAGGGGCTCGATGGAGAAGTTTACAGGTGTTCTCACTGTATTAATGGATTTACATTGAGGTTTAAGCTCAGTGGGAGTTTTCATTGACTTTTGAGGCTCTGTGTCATGTTAGAGTAACTATGCAGATATTTTTCGCATTAAGTTCTTTGCAGAAGTAACTCTCTGGTTGTGTTGAGGCGAATATCTGATTTTGCTCAATAACTTCAGCCTCTGTTTAAATAATGGTGGCTACAGGTGGCACTTGTGGTAGCTGAGAGGAATCAATTCGCCTCAGATGTGGCGGTGGAGGCCTTTCTGTCTGTAGATAATTATTATTTCCTTTATATTTGATTTAATTTGGAGGATTAGGCTTTTGATAATCAATCTTAGCCGTAATCCCCCAAATTTGTCTTCAATCTTCTATTTTGCTGTGTTCTGTCTTCAACACTGATACTCTTTTAATGGTGATTTAAAATCACAGTGCCTTGTTGATGTGCAGGCCGCGCAGGGCTCGTATGGCATCAATGCCTCATGAAGCATTAATGAGATGCGGAGTGTGAGCCCTGCGAATGGTTCCCTTTTGATAGTTCAAAGGTGTGGAAATCATCATTCCCAGTCCTTGGCCTTTCTCATTAATATGATAGAACAAACCATTCAAACCTGCAAAATACGAAAAGAATTAAAAAATCCTACGTTTGTGGGTTTAACTACTGCAGAGGAGGTGGGGAGGAGCATAGTCATTGGATGGAAATCGTCCAACGATGGAGATTTATTTAGAGGAGGTCAAAGAATAGCGGAGGAAGAAAAATGTGAGGACCGTCGATCGCGCAGAGATCAACTGCGGGGATTACGTGTTGGAATCCTCTTGGCAGAAGGCGGAAGGCGATGAAATAATGCGGGAACGATCTGGGACCGTCCAATCTGGACACGTGGATGGTCCGAATCAAATCGGAGGATCGCAATCGGCGGAGGAATGATGTTACAACGATCGACAAAAAACTTGCGATGCAATGTAGCGCGGACCGTTGATCTGAGGATCAGATCAACAGTGGAGAATGAATCAGAGGGTTAGCCAATCGGAGGGAGAAAACAAAGGCATGCGATGAAAAACTCTGATGTGATATAGCGCTGGCCGTTTGATCAACTTACGATTAATGGCGGGGATTTCTTTTAAAGAGAACCGGCGAAAAACCCTTTAAAACTTTATAAAACTCAAAGTTTAATATTATACGAAGTTTTTTGGTTTTGGGGGAGGGTTTTATATATGTATGAAGTGGATAGGCGCCCAACTGCGGGTCCTTTAGTTATATGGAACATGATGGGCTCGGGGCATATATATCAAAGAGCTAACCGAATTGGAGCCTCAGGCTCGGGCTTTTCAATCAACCCATTGGAATTTTGTGATGTGATTTGAGCACCTTGGGATCTTTAACAGATGGTCCTTGGTGAAAGTTATATGGAGTAGGAAGGCGGGGGGGGGGCGGATTTTATGTATATATGACCCAATCGCATCGGAAATTTTGATGCGGGTCTTTCAATCAACCCATTGTGAATTTCTCCGATGTGATTGCGCGATCGTGTCTTTTTAATCTAACCAGTTTCATTTAACACGTAACTTTGGCACATTTAGATCAAAACTTTGGAGAAATGGGTTTTATGTCCTTACAAAAAGAAAAAAGGTGATCGGGAATGGATTATTACAAGGTTTTACACGTGGAAGGTGGGCTCATGATGTATATAAAAAATAATATGATCGGGGCTTATAAAACACGAGGCTTAATCACATCAGAGTTTTTGTAATGGTACAAATACTTTCTCATTTGGATGTTTGCGATGCGATAAGCACCGAAAAGGGTTTGCACTTGGTTCCAGCCCCAAAGCGTATGGTGGGGAAGTGGTCAGGACTTAGCCCAAGGGGGCTTAAGTCCATAGCAATAAAAAACTTGTTTTTTTATGAAATTTTTCAAAGTTTTCAATGGATTTGGGGGTTTCGGTATAGTTTAAAAATGAGTTTTAAACTATGTAAAGAGGGTTTTCATGAATGGGAGAAGGGGAATCATAAAAAATAGAAGGATTTTATGAGAATGAAAGGGGTAAAAAATGAGGTTAGTCTTGCGGTGGAGGGAAAGGAAATATGGCCTTTGGATCAGTATTTTATCTTATGGAAACAACCGAATTTCAGAGTATGAAATGGAAACAGCAATGAAGATTTGGCCAGAGGAGATGACGTTTTTAAGAGTATTCAAGAGATAACACTTTTTAGCAAAAAAATTTGTTCCTTGAAGGCTCCAAAAAAAATGTTTTAGCCACCATTTGATATGACAAATTTTATAGGTGGCTAACACACACTTTCAGTATTACTATTTTTTGGGTATTGGGTTGTACCTTGTCTTTTTAATCTGCCCTCTTTTCCATTTTTCCTATGTTTTGGTGTTTTTCACTCTTTTGACTTTTTCTTCACACAATGGTATGTACAATGAGTGAAAATTTTAAAGCTAAGGATCTTGACAAAAGTAGTGTTTGAGCATCTTGTCTTCAAAAGGATCTCCTAACATCTTTTTTCCATTCAGCTCTTGAAAATAGAAAACATAGTTACCTCTATATGACAACATGGTATAAGGATTATTCCAAGAGTTTTCAGAAAATCCATGATCCCCTTGGTGCTTCTTCTTTGACCTTTGCATCTCAAATCTGTTTTTCTCAAAGATCCTCTTTAAGTAGGCAAGGTATTCTTTATCATATTTAAAACAAATGATGAAGTCACCCATGTACACCATAGTAGAGAAATTTAAAACTGAAGACATAGTTTTTCAAAAAGTATCTCTAGCACTTTCTAGCACGGGAAATGTTTGTTTAAGCATGCAACTGTCCCAAGGAAATTTGAAAAAATATTTGAGCTGATTGATCTGAATTGGTATCATCTAATGGTAACCTGGAAAACTATCATGCAATGAAATTTGGTTAGAAAACCCTACCCTTTGTAAAGTATGATATTTTTTGGTAAAAAGGTATTTTTCCTTTTGGAAGGGTTCCTCTTGGTACCTAAAATCTATACAAAGCCTATGTCCCTTTGCCTTCTTTCTAAGTGAACTCAGCTGCTCAAAATTTTTATGATTCTTTTTTAAAGGAAGGCTTTTTAGAAAAATGGCTGTGTTACAAGGTTTTAGACTAGCCTGCCTACACACATAAGCATTTTGAAATTTTTTGCACAGTCTTGTATTTCTTTGTTTTGTGTGTAGTGATAAAATTTTAGAAAACTTAATTATTTCAGGCTTCTTAAGTTTACCCATGCTATCATCCCCTATATCAGCTTTAGCAAAGATCTCTTTGGGATTTATAGCAATATTTGTGAAAATTGACAAATTTTTTGAAAGGGAAAAATTCTTCGATGATGAAGTATCTAGCTGGTAAAGTAAAAACATTAGACTGTCTTGTTCCAAATTCCTAGAGATTTGTGTTGTGTGAGGGTATTTCATTTTTTCTGGATTAGAAAAAGGATCAAGTTGTATTTTTGTGGTTTTTCTTTCCTTTGAGCAATCTGTTTCCTGTCCTAAACTGGTTTTTGTTTCTGACATTTCATTTTCAATTTGCAGAAAATCAAGTTTAGTTTTGTTATCTTGTGGTGTTTCAGGGTCGTGATAGTTTTGACTGTCGAAATCATCATAGAGGAACTAATATGATAGTTGTAATGTGCCTAAATCTTCACAACTTTAATTCACTTGCTCATCAAGGTTATTTTTATTATACAAGATGAATGAGTCCAAGTCTGAATGAATGGAATAGATAGGGGTGTTGTTGGGTCTATCTAGGTTTCTTACCATATAATTCATGTGAGATTCCTGGTAGAGTCTTCTTGTTTGGTTAAAAATTGGGATGGTAGCATAGGATATGTCAAGTTGGAGGTTCCCCAGAAGTTTGGCTCCCCAAGATCGGGACAAAAGCATGCCATATATGGGGGGAATGTCAGCCAAAACTATATCCATGACCAGGCTCTTAGTAGGGGTTTGTGTTAGTTTGACACATAAGTCTTTGATCAGGCCCAAGCATTTAACCCTACTTGAATCGAAGGAATATAGATCTTTGTATGGCTTGGTTATTTCTAGGCCCAATCTTTCCATCACTACCTTCGGCATGAGGTTGTGAGAGGCACCAAAGTCTAGCATGGCATTATGTAGGATTTTTTCGTGTATGTTTAGGCTAACATAGAATGGGGGAATGGCTCCTTCTTGGCATTTTACATCTACTTTGGGTCCAAACAGTAGCTCTGGTTTATCATCTGTCAAATTCAGAGTATTAGTATCATTTCCTATGTTCAAAAATTTCAAAACTTGGGAGCGGTACATATCCTGAGCTACCAGTTCAGTAAGAGGGATGGTTATTTTGATTTTAGCGATATATCCTTCAAAACTGAAAGGTACTTGAGTTTTAGACATATTTACATCATTTTTATCAGCCATAAATTTTTCCACATTTTTAATTTGCTGATTTTGATTCGGGGCTTTGGTCAGTAGATTTTTCTGAGGGCCACTAGAAAATGTGCTAGGATAGCTTGTGTCAACACCTGGTTGGCTAGTTCTATCCTTGTTAGGATCAGTTTTATTAGCCATGGCACTGTTATTTTCAGCTATTCTTTTAACGATGTTTTCAGGAGTTTTCTTAATAGCAGTGCCTGAGTTGTTTTTCCTAGAGTTGTCTTGGTTTTTATTACTCCTAAGGTCATATTGTCTATGGAATTCCATTATGGAATTTTGTAATCCCAATTCGTGGTCTTTGGAATCTTCATAGCTCGTTTCATCTTGGTTTGAGGAGAAAAAACCTTGTTCTTCTTCTGTGAGAAAAACCTCACCCTCACTATCAGAGCCTATTAATTTTAGATGATTTTCATGTTGTTGTTCAATATCTCTTTCCCCTTCATCAACATAGTTATCTTGGAAGGGTGGCCAGATTTGTTGATCATTTCCCCTTGGCGTGTTTTGAGGCGGGTCTCTTCTAAAATTTTGACTTTGATTTCTGTTTTCTGGATTTTTTTGGTTGTCCCTGGGGGTGCTCTTTCATTTATGCTTATTCTCTCCATCATTCTTTCCATTGTCCTAAGAAGGTTGTCCATCTTGGAATCAGATGAGGAGGTGGAGGGCATGGTGTCATCTTTGTATGTTACCCTCTTTTCTGATCTTAGCCTAGCTCTTTTTTCAATTAAGTTGGCCTATACACTTATAGATCCTTTTTTCATGTCTTCTAGAGTTAGGGGCTCTCTTTCTCTTAGTTGATAGGCCATGTCGGGGTCAAAACCCTCCGGGAATTTAGCTAAGGCTAGGCCTAATGGGGGTTTCATGTTTGGCAGTAGTGCATTGTAAACACTATTGAACCTAGTGCAATAGTCTTGGACACATTCCCCCGTGTTTCTTTTAAGATTTCTATATTCCGAGAGGATCTGAAGAGTTTTTTTCTTGATTTCCCATTTGTTTATGAAATTTTGGTAAAGGGAAGGGAGATCATATATGCTGTTGGGAGTTAGGATTTTCAACCATTTCTTAGCTTCTCCTCCTAGGCTTTGGGAAAACATCCTCATTTTCATGGTTTCCTCTTCTAATTACATGTAGTCAAAAGCATCATTCATTCTATCTACATGTTGTTGGGTAGTAGTGGATTCAGCCTCGGTGAAGTGTGGGTTTCTGGATTGGTAATCATTTGGCAAAGGTACTAATGGTTGTGGTAACACAAGGGGTGCATACCATGCTGCCATGGTAGGAGCTAATGGTGGATTTACAAGTGGAGGATTTTTGCTATGAGATGGATTGGTTTGCACAGTGCTGGTGTGAATGGGTGTGGCGAAAGTGCTTGGACCAGTAAATTGATTCTGAGCAGACTTGGGGTGAAAGGAACCAAAGTGATAGAGAAGTTGGAAATCAGGTGGTGTGGAAGGAGAAATTTCTCCACTAGGACTCTGTTGCAATTCTATGGGCTCAAGATCGGTATGGTCGATTCTACTTTGTGACTTGGTTCTGAAAAGGTTTCTAGTATGGTGCAAATCAAACTGGGGGTCTTGCAATGTTGTAAGATGTTTAGGTACAGATCTTGCTTTATAAATGGTCCTATTAGTAGCTAATTTTCTAGTTTCAGAAGTTTGCCATAAAATCCTTTCTGGGTCATCAACTATACTAGGAGGGTTTGGGTCTAGATGAGATCTGGTATTGATTCTTCACAAAGCCAGATTTCAAATTCAAAATTTAGAGAGGCTGAAAGTTTTTTTAGATTTTTTTTCGAAAATTTTGCCTCTTCTATGTTTGCTAAACTCACACAGTGTGTGACTAGGGTTCTAGATTTTCTAAGATTGTTTCAGCACCATCCTTTAGGAGCCTAAGGACATTAGTAAATTTATATGGCCTACTAGAGGTTTAGTGGAGTCGCCAGGTGGATATTTTTAGTTGTTTTGAAGATAAGTTTCGATGGTCCACCACCAATACTGGAAAAAACCAATCTAGAAATGTTTTGGGGTTTTCTAAGTTTCTATATGCATCCCTTAAGATATGTAAGATTCTCCTATAGATGAGTCATCATTTTGCTGGGATGGTGAAAAAGATAGATTCTACTCTTAGGCTATCAGTTAAGTTTCTCCATGATTTGACGAAGGTTACTGAAGTCCTAAGTGATAATTAGATTGTCACTAACATTAGAGGTTGAATCATGATCACCATTGTGTTAGTGATAGTGATGAGATAGTTAAAGATCATAGGATTTCAAAGTTTAACTGAGGGTTAGACGAGTGTATATGATTTTATTAGGCTACTATGTACTCGGTCCCACAGTGATCGCCATTATGTTGGAGTCTCGTAATTTGGCAGATTGGTAAACCAAATGACAAGGTAACATCAAACCAGTCTTTGGAGTCCTAGGACCTAGCCTTCTTGGACTCAGAGAGGGCTCTCTCTATTATGCGCGAAGGATGTGAACTTGTTCGCTTTGGGTGATTGATTTTAGGCTAGTTGTTAAGTGTATTTTTGTTTGTTTGTTTTGGGTTGGGGTAAGATGACTAAGTAGGATAGGTGGAATGAGAGGTTATCAAATCAATAGGGCTATAGGGTCAGATGAAGTCAAGGGTGTCTAAATGATGAAACATAGTGTATTGCAGGGCCGATTTAGCAAGGTTAATGGATCCTTTGGGTGATGTATGAGGTGTAATGAACATCAAGTTTGGGAAAAAAAACTAAGAGGTCTTAAACATATATAGTCTAAAGAAATAAATCATGAGTTAGGGTAAACCATTAATCTCTACAAATAATACTCAAACTGATAAACATGTAAGATGAACAGTCCAGTGAAATATAGAAGCATTAGAACGCCTAACTTTAGAAATTCACCTTCAGCTTTTGGGAAAACACATAAGATAAACAAAAAACTCAATTTATGGAGAGGGAACTCCTAAGAAACATATATCAAGTTATTGGGAACTCTGAAATAAGTTGGTAAGCATGGGAAAAGGGAAAGATCAAACGAGATCTCTTTGTCTTAACCTAATTAATCAATATTTCATAGAAAAGCTTCAAGATAGGGTTTTTAAAAATTTAAATAAGCAAAGAATACCATGAATCATACTTATAAGCTATCATACTAACCATTCATGAAATAAAATCAAGTTTTAGTGGGCCTAAGGAGTAGTCAAGAATTCCTTAAGATGACTAAAAGAGGAAAACATCAAGGCTATAAAAAACAGGAGGTTTGAGGTGCATCCATGAGCATGTCTCAACCTATACTTTTCTGATCTATAGCAACCAAGAAGAATGAAACATAAATGAGGACAAGAAAACATTAAAAAGTTAAGAAAACATAACCATTCACCAAGCTATGGAATCCTACAAACATGCTTCTCCATCATCAAGCCAAACAAGCCATTCATTCACTTCATAAAACCAATTTCTTCTCCAAGCTCATAAAACCATGTATTGCTCTTAAACACATAAAGTCCTAATGTTTAAAATCAATACTCATGCCTTATATAACAAATAAGGAGAGGAGATCCTACGAGAGCATCTAGAAGCCTATTGGCCAAAAAGAAATATCCTAACTTGTCCTTGAGGCCTTGCAAGGCCCAAGACACAAAAATATCCTACAAATATCTTTTCCATCCCAAAATAGTAATTATATTGACTTTTAGGCTCTGAAAAGCATGAGAAAACTTGCCAAACGCACATTTTTCCCACTCATCTATAGGTGTGTAGCGCACTGTGTCAAATAGTGAAAAAATGGCAAGTGCGTAGCGTAGAAATAGGCCTTTTTGCAGCAGTCGTTTGGAGGTCTTCCCGACACAGGATTTGGCTCCGTGATGGCTCGTTGGAAAGCCTGATGAGTATAATTTCCAAAAATGTTTAATTTTTAATGATTGGATGCCATTTACCTGCTCAAAAATCAAATATACCAACACTGCTATGTGCGTAACACTTGGTCTGAAAAGGAGGCAGAAAGGTTAAAATGTTGATGTTTTTTGACCTTTTGAGGGGGTAAAAATGCTCCAAATGATCTGAAAATTGGTGAGTAGACTTTTGGTGATGTTAAAAATCAAGAAATGTAAATTTTGAGAGCTGAATATGAACCAATTTTTTCCATAGCGCCTAGGGTGTTGCGCTCCCAAGGGTCAAAATTTGGAAAAAACAAAAATTTGTCCAATCTTCCTCAAAATTTGTGGAGAGACCCCTCAAGAGGTTTTGGAGACCTGTTGAGAAGCCTCAGCCAAGAATCCAAGGCTATCATGCACTTTGGCTCTTTTTAGGTCTTTTAGTTCAATGAGGGCCTTCTTTAGCTTGGCACTAGCAAGCATGCTTTTCCTTGCATAATGTTTGGCCATTTTCTTTTGTAGGGCAAGGCCCCTCTTGACCTCCTTGAAATGCTTATGTTCCTCTTTGTAATAATGGATGACCCTTTGAGCCATATCAAATTCCCTTTCCCACTCCTGAAGTTGTGCATCTTTTTCCAAGAGGAGCAACCTAGTTTTCATCTCCTGATCCTCATTGTCACTATTTAGATCAATGAATTGAGACCCTTGAGAAGTCTTCTTGATCCTTTTGCTCCTTCTTACCTGTACCTTCTGCTCACCTTTGTCCATATTTCCTTTTCCTTTGTCTCAATGCTTGATTGCTGGAGGAGAGATGGCCCTTTGCCTTTTTGAGGCAGGAAACACATCTCTTCTTCCTTTGTGATAGGTTCATGTAAGAGGATTGATGATGGTGTTTTTACCTTTGGAGGTGCCACAAGCCTTTTAATCTTTGTCATGGCTTTCATGAGTCACTTGATGCTCCATAGGGTCACTAATTTCTTGACCTTTGACCTCATCATCATCCTTTCTTTTCTCATTGTTTTCTTCACTGTCATATTGACTCTCAAACTGACCACTACCCTCTTCACTTACCTCATTTTGGCTCTGTCCTTCCCTAAAGTCTTCTTCTCTGTCATTTTCTACATGGTCACTTTGAGTTCTTTGGTCATTTGAAGGAAGATTAATGTCACGAAAATCATGACAACTATCATTGACTGTCTCAATTTTGTCACTATCTTGGTCAATGTTTTCACCCTCATCCCCTGTTTCTTCATATTCACTTTCTTCATTTATTTCAGCACCTTGTCACTGTGATTGGTTTCATTTTCATGCTTAAATTAATCATTTTTTTGCTTATTATCTTCATTACCTTCATATGCCTCCTCCCCACTGTCTTCATATTTTTTTTTAGTGTCATCTTCTTCATCATAAGACCCACTATTTTGGATCTTTTGCTGATCATGGGGCTCATTGATTTCAACTCAGTTTTCTTGCTCATTGTTTCCCTCTTTAGAAGCTGCCTCTTTTTGGTCATCATCACTCTGTTGTTCTTATTATTTAAAAAAAATTTCTGTCCCATAATCTTCATCATTTTCACCACTTTCATCATCTTTATCAAGCTCTGCATTTTCCTCAATGTTTTCAAATGTTGCCTCATTTGTATCTTTCTCATGATTTCTGTTGTCATCACTTTCTTGTTTGTTGTGGCTATTATCACTTTCCTACTCACAATTGTCTTCTCCTTTGTTTTCTTCATCTTCCTTAGTTTCTAACTCATTTCCTTATTCTTTGTTTTCTTCATCTATCTCAGTTTCTACCTCACTGTCCTCTTCCTCATTATTGTCATATGTTTGTTCTTCATTAGAGCCATTGTCAGCTTCTTCACTTGGTACATTAGGAGAAGAGATAGGAGGTGAATTTCTGTGTGGAGAGGGCATATGGAGAGATGATGGAGGAGTGGAGGTAGGTGGTTGTGAAGTGGAAGGTAGATTCTGCTGAATGAAGGCTTGGGGGTTTGTAAACACATCATGTGAGATGAAGACTTCCCAAGGGATTCCTTGCTGCTCCAGCTACTGTAAGACAATCATTTTGATCAAGGAGCGGTGGAAAAGGCTCGACATTTGGTGGTCATAGCTTCTCTTCTTAACAACCGAGGCCATCTTTTCAATACTTTGGAAAAGGTAGTATGGTAGGTTCGTCATTTTGACTCTGGTGAAGTGCATCGGTAGCCTTATATGATATGAGTAAATCCTGGAGTAGGTCCCCTCACAGGTGAAATACTTGATAATCTGCCTCATCAGTAGGGCATGTTAGGTCTCTGTAATAAGAAATATTGGCAAAAGTCCGATCATAGAGTTAACATCGTTTCAACCAACTTTGGGATTCTAGGATCTAGCCCTCCTGAATCCGGAGAGGGATCTCTCCAATATGTACAAAGATGGATTTGTCTTTGAAGTTTAGGGTAATGATATTAGGCTAGTTATGAAGACCAAGGGTTTGTTTGGTTTTTTGGATGGTTGAACATAGTTGCTGTCTGAGGCGGAAAGATCTATATGCAAATAGGTTCAAAAGTGAGAAGTTGCAAGCAAAAAGAGTAAGCTTCGGTCAAGAAGAAAGATGATGGAAGGTTTTCGATCCATTGGGCTATGGAGTCATAATAGGATTTAATTGAAACAATCAGGTCCAAGAGTGGTCTATGGGGCAAGTCATCTATGCCTAAGGATCTCTTTAAAGTTTTATTTATGGAATGGAGTGATACAATAAGAAAGGGAAATGACGGATGCATAACAAAGAGCAGCCTAGGATCTGGTAAGTACTTTGAAACTAGCCAGCCTTTGACCAGGCATTTAAGAAAAACATAGAAGAAAACTAGGATCTGGTAAGTACTTTGAAACTATCCAGCCTTTGATACACTTCTGATAGAAAAATATATAAAAAGAAAAAGGGAAACTCAAAGATAACACAGAATGGTCTAAGATCTGATAAGTACTTTGAAACTAGTCAGCTTTTAACACACCCTAAGGGAAACAGACAAATAGTTGAGCAAATAAGAAAGGGACTCAGGGCTAACCTTAATTTCCTCAGTTCATCTTCACACAACATATATTGAAAGTAACATTTAAAAATAACATTCAGCTAAGACAACAAGACGAGGGAATGCCAACATCCCTGTACTTAAACTGAATTAAATCATTTTCAAATAACACAGTTGAGAGAAAACATTTAAATAAAGGTTTTTCAGCCAGAGAAGGTTACTGATATACAGTAGGTCCTAACCCTATTTAAACTGTTCTTTATAGTGGAAAATGAAACAAATTGAAAACAAAAACAAAATACAAGTTACAGTGAGAATAACATCACCATCAGCATAGACCAGGATCCCATAAATCAGCTTGTATTGATGCTTCAAACCAGTTACAATCTTCAAATATAGTGTTTTAATCCATCTCTCTTCACAACCTAACCTATATGTTACAAGCAGAGCTCCAAGAGCCAGTGAAATCCTATCTACAATCAAGAGTGTTCAGCTCAGTGACAATTTCAATGCTTCATCAATTACATTAACAACCAACCCCTCACTCATTTTCTACTGAAGTATTTATAGAAGAATGAGGAGGTGAGATCTGATAAAAGATCTCCAAATCAATTAATACAGGAATAAATGTCTTTCTTGGCCCTTGGGAGGCTCAACGAGGAACTACACAGGTGTTCCACTGTATTGAATGGTTTACACTCATGAATTTAGCTCGGTGGGAGCTTCATTTGACCTTTGATGCTCTGTGTATCAATAGGGTTGCTCTGCCGACCTTCTGTCATTAATTTCCTAGAAGAAATAACTCCTTTGGTTGTGTCGAGGAAAAATACCTGACTTTGATCAATAAATTCGGTTCTTGATTGAATCCTTTGAGGCACAGGTGGCGCTGTAGTCGCTGGGAGGAATCAATTTGCCTCCATTTGTGGCGGTGGAGGGTTTTTCTGATAAAAACACTTTAGATTTTCCTTAATCTGCGTTTGAGAGCAGGGATTAGGCGTTTGATAACTGTCTTGGCCTTAATCCCCATAAATCTGTCCACTTAAGCTGTGATCTGGCTCATTTCTGGTCTTCTACCACTGATACTCTTTTTCTGCATCGATTTTGACGGTTTTCTCTGTTGTGCGGGGCTGCGCAGGTGGGGAAAGGCATCAATGCCTGTGGAAACATTGAAGAAACGTGAAAATTAAATATGTAAATGATTTCCTTGGAGAAATCGAAATGCAGAGGATCGTCACCCTCCTGGTCTGAAATTTCCTTTTAAAACACAAACAAATGACCTTAACCCTGAAAAATACAAAAAACACGTAAAAAATCCAGTTTATAGGTCAATATTCTTTGGGGAATGTGTGGAGGGACGCGGGCCGTTGGATGGCATCATCCAACGACCGAGATCAAATCTGGGTGGTCGTGGAAAAGGGTGAAGAAAGATTAAATCAGGACCGTCGATCTGTAGAAATCGACGGTCGAGATCGGCCAACGGGAAGTCAGCAGGAAAATGTCTGACCGGGCGATGGAATCAGGAGGATGAATAATAGCCGTCGATCTGCAGAGATCGACGGTGGAGATTGAATCTTGGACGCGCGATGGATGGGTTAACGGCTGTTCATGTCCGTTAAAGGTCGAGCAAGTGAGGCGATCGGCAGCCGTCGGATGGGAAGTCCCAGATCGAACGGTGGGGGTGGATTCCGCTGCATGGTTATGGTGTGAAGTTTAATGCGCGAAATGAGGTGATAGCACAGCGGTTTTGAAATAGTGCCGAGGACACGCGTCGACCAGCGTATGGAATCGCTGGCCGACGGGAGAAAACCACCACCCGGCGAAGAGTGGTGCGGAATGAAACCAGTGGGATTTCAGAAAACAACGCGGGGAGTGGGGGCCACGGGCACGTTGCGTTCCGCTCCGTCGGATCTGTGGAGCAGATCGACGGCCCAGGTTGAATTTGCGGAGTAAACCATGCGACTTAAATATTTCACGTTAAAACTTTATAAAATGGGTTTTTTTCGGGTTTTCAAAGGGAAATGAACGGAGGAAAATGGTATTTTCGGTTTAGCGCCTAAGGACTGAGCAGTTGGTCCCGGCAATCGGGTAGATGGGGGAAAAATCCAGGGGCTTAGCCCGTGGGGGCTAAATACCTTTTTCATAAAAATTATGCATTTTTCATGGTTCTTTCAATGTTTTCAAAGGGAAATCAAGGTTCGGATAAGGTCAAAAAGTGGGTTTCTTAACCTTAGGGGATGGAATTTATGAAGGGATAAAGGGAAAACATATGTTTTTGTGGGGTTTTTATGGAAAAATGGAAATGGAGAATGATGTAAGTTGGAAGAAAGAGAGGGGAAAAAAGGGGAATGCAGCAGTATTTGACTTGGATTTTTGTAGGATATCAGAGGTTTGAAGAAGGAAAGAGCTGTGGAGAGCAACCAGAAATATGAGTTTCATCAAAAAGACTTCAAGCACCAACAATTTCAGGACTAAATTTGTTTCTTGAAGGCTTCAAAGAATATTTAGCCACCAGCTGATATGATAGGAAAAATATGGGTGGCTAACAGCGGCTCCACTTGGGGATGGTGCCTTCCTGAAGGCATCAAGAATTCAGACTTGATTTCTAGGAGGCTGATCAGTTGCCTCATCCATTAGATTGTTCTTCTTTTGAAAAATAACATTAGTCATGAAAGATAAATGGACTTTTATCAATACAACTTTCTACCTACCCAAACCTACTGATCTAACATTTTTTCTTCATCAGAGTGCACATGGATTGGCAAACTCTTTTCAAAACATTTTATTCTTTTGAAAGCATAAAAACTAATCTAATTCTACTCCTTATTTCTCCCTAAACTCAGATTAAACAGTTGAGCTCAAATATTTCTCTACCTAATCTACTGTCTGTTGGGATTAAACTGTCCAACAAACTTTCATTCTCTAAATTCTACAACAGAAATTTAAAAACAGTCAAGTCAAGATTGAGCTGTTTGACTTGCTGTGATCTATGGCATAAGAAAAAGCTGCACATAGATTATTATTTGCAGAAAATTAAAATAAAAAATGGAAGGCTTAAGATCTGAAAGTTTCTCATCATGGCCTTCTCTTTTTTTCACAGCTCTGTTTTTGCTTTTGTTTGAGCTGTCTCTTCCTTGATATCTGATTCAGATTTTGGGCAAATTAGAACCAGTTTTTCTCTTTTATGACTCAGAAAATAAAACAGTTTTGAGTCATCTCTCTTTGGAAACTTTGGTTCAGATTTTGATTTTGTTTGAACCTTCAATTTCTAACCTAATCTATCTACTGATAAGCCAAGTTTGAACAGTTTGGCAAATCAAATTCACTATCCTATCAGCAGAAAAATTCAAAAGCTAATTAGTCAAGATTAGGATGTTTGACTAACTAGAAGTGTGTTCTTGAGGAGTGGAATTTGAGCTTGCACACTTTCAGCATTTGTTTCTATTTTTGGCATGGGGATTTTCCTTTCTTGTTTTCATTTCTTCCCTCTTTTCATTTTTTTTTCTTTTTTTTTGTATTTTTTGATTTTTCATAACTTTGAATGCAAAGGGGGATGGATTATTCATAATGGAAAAAAGATAAAAAGGCTTCAAAACATGAAATGGATCAAGAGAAGTAATGCTTAAGCATCCTGCCATTGACAGGACCCCCAAACAATTCTGTTCCATCCAGTTCCTGTAAGGAAAATGCATTATTACCAGCGACTAAATGAATAGAGTAAGGGCCAAGCCATAGATTATCAAATTTTCCATGCTTTCCCTTGTCTTCCCTCCTTGAATCCGACTTCAAAACTTTGTCCCCAATCTTGAAATTGCTGGCCTTCTTCTATCAAATATCTTCTTGATACTGTCTTGTTTCTGTAATGCTTTGTTATACACCTCCTCCCTAGTTTGCTAAAGATGAATGGTTTGATTTATTCTTTTGATTAGGTCATTTTCTTCAGTCTGCAACTCTTGAATTAACTTCATAACTGGTACACCAAGGCTGTTAGGAAAAATTGCATCTGTACCATACACAAGCTGGAAGGGTGACATACCAATAGATTTCTTTAAAGTTAATCTGTCAGCCCAAAGTGCATGGGTCAGCTTTGTGTGCCAAGACTTTTTATTGTCCTCCAACAGTTCCTTGATTATGCTCACTAAGCTTTTGTTGGAAGATTCTGCAAGTCCATTACCTTGAGGGTAATAGGCTGTGGAGTGTCCCAATGTTATCTGATACTTGTGACAGAATTCAACCATTTTCTTTGATCCAAATGCTGCTGCATTATCTTTGATGATCTTGGTAGGACAGCCAAATCTGGAGAGGATGTTAGTCTCCATGAATTTTATGATAACTGAATCATTGGCCTGCCTACAAGGAATGGCTTCTATCCACTTAGTGAAGTAGTCTGTGGCAGTAAGAATCCACCTATGCTGGGCAGAAGATGGTGGATGGATTTCTCCTATGAAGTCAAGTCCCCACTGTTGAAAAGGGGCTTCAACAGTGATTGGATGCAGAGGCAGGGGTAGTAATTTTCTCTTGCCTTCAAACAATTGGAATTTATGGCAAGTAGTGGTCATCTTATGTATATCAGGAAAAAGAGTGGGCCAATAGAAACCAACCCTTAGAATTTTGTTGGTTGTTGCCTTCCAGTATAAATGACCTCCACACTCTCCTTCATGGAATTCTTGCTTAATCTTTTCTGCATCAAACTCAGGCAAACATTTAAGCAATACACCACTTGCATTTTTCCAATAAAGACATTTATCAATAATGCAATAGTTTACAGCTTTTAACTTTAGGAATCTTGCCTTTGTTTTTGATAAACCAGGAGGTGTATTCAGATTAAGCAAAACATAAATAATATCAGTATACCAGGGAGAATTTACAAAATGGTCTTCAATAATGGGAGCTGAGAATTCTTCTTGGTCATCCAAAGCATTAATCATATTAATATCAAGAACTTCACAATTTGATTCAGCAATTAATCTAGCTAGACCTTGGCCTTTGATGAGCTTTGTGGGTTTTATCTCTAAATCATATTCAAGAATAACATCAATCCACTTACCTCTCTTACCATCTGGGTCCTGTGTTAGGATGTCTTTAACCACTGAATTTGGGACAAAGGCAATAATGTGTGAGTGGAGGATGTATACTTTGAAGTCTTTCAAAGCCTTTACCAAAGAAAAAGCCTGCTTCTCCATAATGTTATACTTCAAAGGGGAATCCCTTAATGCCTTGCTAAAGAATGCAATAGGCTGCTCTTGTCCTTGTGGATTTTTCTGTAAAAGGACAGCAGCTATGGTATGTTCTGATGCAAATGAGAAGATATAAAAATCCCTTGAAAAATCAGGACTTATGAGAACTGGTGTTTTGGTTAATGCTTGTTTTACTAGCTCAAAGGATGTCTTTGCTTCCAAGGTCCACTTTACCCCTTGCTCCTTATTTAACATATTTGTGATATTCCTAAGGAGCTCAGCCAAGTTGGGGATGAACCTTCTCAAAAAGTTGATCTTTCCAATGAAATAATGCAACTCTTTGATGTTTCAAGGATGAGAGATTTGCAATATATCCTCGATCCTCTTTGGATCTATCTTTATACCTTCTTCTGAAATGATGTGCCCAAGAATTTTACCCTCTTGGAGACCAAATAAAGTCTTCTTAGGGTTCAAAGATATTCCAAACTTCCTGCATTTCTCGAAAACTTTTCTCAAATGTTCTAAGTGTTCTTCATCTGTTTTTGAAAACACAGTTACATCATCAAGATAGATAATGATGAAGAAACCCAATTCTTCCGAGAATGCTATGTCCATGGCTCTTTGAAAGGTTGCTCCAGCATTCATTAGACCAAAAGGCATTTTCACATACATGAAGGTGCCCCATGGTGTAGTAAATGTTGTCTTTAATTGATCATCAGGGTGGACTAAGACTTGATTATACCCTGAATAGCCATCTAGCAAAGAAATTCTTTTAGACCCCACCACCCTTTGTAAAATATGATCCATCTTGGGCAAAGGGTAGTTGTCTTTTAATGAAGCTTTATTTAAATTTCTAAAGTCTATACAAAGCCTGATTTCTCCAGTCTTTTTCCTAACAGACACCAGATTAGATACCCACTCAGAATACCTAATAGGGACAATAATACCAGCATCGTGCATCTTCATGATTTCCTTCTTAACAATGGTAACTGGATAGGGTTTATTCTGCGCAGTTTCTGTTTGAATGGTTTTTGGTTTTCTTTAAGAGGGATTTTGTGCTGGATTATTTCAGTGTCATAGGACTTAAGATCTTGGTAACTCCATGCAAAAACATCAGAAAAATCTTTGAACAACTCTATGTATTTGAGTTTAATGTGAGCAGGAAAAATTTTGGACAGTTTGATCATTTTCGGTTTTTCCTCACTGCCTATATTGCATTCCTCCACTTCAGTTTCTACAGGTTCCAGTTTAGGTTTATTGGCCACATCATTAAAATAAAACAATTCTTCTAGAGGGGCCAAACCCTTGGGAAAACTATCATCCTTAGAATGCAGAGTTTCCAACTCCTCTGTTTCAGATTCTGCACTCAACTCTGTTTGGTTTCTGAGTTTGGTAGTCTGAAGGTTAATATATACAAGCTCAGGAGACGGTTCTTCTTCACCAAGAAAATTTTCTTCACTGCAGTCTGTATCATAGTCTGAGTCTGAGCTATGGAGTTCAAACTCATTTCTGAATTGCATGAAGTCTTCTATTTGTTTATCTCCATCAAACACCTGCCAATATTTCTTGTTATCCGGGGCAGCTGGTCTGAATTTAATCTGAGATGTGTCATCATATAGCATTGGGCAGGTTCTAGCAGCAAAGGCTAAATTGTGGGCTGCAATGTTTCTTTTCCTTGGGACAAAGCTTAAGTTGGATTCCTCAAATGTTTTTAAAAGATCCATGACATCATTCTTGTAGGCCCTCAGTCTGGGGTGATTTGCATTATACTCCCCATTGACTTGCCTAATGATTAATTCAGAATCCCCATATACATTGATCCTCTTGGCACCTAGCTTTTTCAAGAGATGCAAGCCTAAGAGAAGGGATTCATATTCTGCTATGTTGTTGGAACACTGAAAGTTTAATTTACATGAAATACATTCTGTATGATTGTTTTCAGTGTTAGTAATCCAAACACCTGCACCAGCATTTGTTCTAGTGCATGACCCATCAAAATACATAATCCAGAGAGGATCATTTTCAGTTTTATCAGTTTGGTGCATGTCCTTTGTATGATTTGATTCCTCAAGTTTTTCATCGGGTTGAGGATTGCTCTCTTGACTGTCAAGATTTAAGTTTAATGGATTGATGATTCATAGTTCAAGACTTGTGTTTGGTTTGCTAGGATTTTCAGATACAGTAAACTGTCTTGATAGTTCAGCGTTGTACTCCTCTTCCTCCGTTTCAGCCATTAACCTTGGTAAAGTGATTTGTTCTGTGAGGGCTTCATCATTAAACATGATAAAAGAATCAAGGCTCGTAATTATAGCATACAGAGGAGAGTTTTGAGGTCTGTCTTGACTTGTAACTGTGTATTGCATGTGGGACTCCCTGTAAAGTCTTCTAGTCTGATTGAAAATAGGGATAGTCGCATAGGTCATGTCCATTTGCATGGTCCCTTGTAACTTAGCCCCCCAAGATCTTGATAAAATCATTCCATACTTTGGGGGGACATCAGCCACAACAACATCCATGACCAAACACTTGGCTAGAATTTGGGCTAAATTAACACAGAGGTCCTTGATCAATCCTAGACATTTAACTCTGCTTGAGTCAAAGGAGTACAGGTCTTTGTAAGGTCTGGTAATTTCAAGACCCAGGCTTTCCATCATAGCTTTTGGCATTAAATTATGGGAAGCGCCTGATTCATGCATAGCATTGTGCAAAATTTTGTCATGAACATTCAAACTTACATAGAAGGGAGGGACAGGTCCCTCTTGAAACTTACCTTCAATCTTTGGACCAAAAATAAGCTCTGGTTGGTCATCATTAAGATTGAGTGTATCCTCATTTTCTTCTAGGTTTAAAGCCTTCAAAATTTTGGACCTATATACATGTTGGGCAGCTAACTCAGTCAAAGGAACATAAATTTTGATCTTTGAGATTTCCTGTTCCAAACTGAAAGGAATTTGATTCCTTAAGGTGTTGGTTTCAGCCTCGTTTACTGCCACTTTATCAACAACAACAGCTTGCTGATTTGTTTTATCTACAGTTGACATAGCGGTTATAATAGGAGTACTAGCTGAAGTGTTAGTACTACTGATGTTTGCACTCTGTTTATCAAGATTTTGAGTGTCTTTCTCTTTATCTTTACCAAAATTATCGGCCACTGTTTTGTCTTTTTGTTTGACTGTTTTAGGCTTGGTTGTAGTGTTTTTTTGAGAAGGTTTTTCAGAGGTTTTGTTGTTGGGGGTTTGTTGATTAGATTTACTTCTGAGTTCATATTCCTTTGAAGGCTCTATGACGGAATTTTCCATGTTTTGATAATAATTTTCATTATCATCACTTTTTTCGTCGTAAGGTGTATAAAGACCTTGTTTCCTATCATAATGAACCTCGAAGCTATCATCATCTACCCAAAATAAGTTTATATCATCGTCCTCTGTTATTTGATCCGCTTCCTCAACCTCACTTACATAGTTTTGATGAAAGGAAGGAGTGATCTGTTGATCATATTCCCTGGGTCTGTTTGGAGGTTGATTCCTTCTAACATTCTGATTTTGGTTTTGGTTTCTGTTTTGAGGAGTGTTTTGATTTAGACTTGCTTGCGCTCTCTCTAGAATGCTCATTTTTTTCATCATTTCTTCCATCATTCTTTCCATTTTTGAGCTTGAAGTAGTAGGGGTGGATTCCTCTCTGAAAGATACTCTCTTTTCAGCTTTCATTCTTTCTCTCTTCTCCATTAAGTTTACTTCCACAGAAAGAGCACCTCTTTGCATATCTTCAAGGGTTGCAAAAAATCTTTCTCTGAGTGAATAGGTCATGTCGGCATCAAACCCTTCAGGAAACTTGTTTAAAGCTGAGCCCTGTGGAGGTTTTAGTTCAGGAGAAAGTGCATTATACACACTGTTAAATCTGGTACAATAGGCCTGTACACTTTCCCCTGGGTTCCTATGGAGATTGTTATAGTCAGCAAGAACTTGGAGAGGATTCCTCTTTACTTCCCATTTGTTTAAGAATGTTTGATGGAAACCTTGGAGATCATTAATACTATGGGGGGCTAAACCTTTAAACCATTTCCTTGCTTCTCCCCCCGGAATTTGAGAAAATAGTCTAAGCTTGACAGAATCATCATCAATTTCATTTCTGTCAAAGTAGTCATTCATCTTGTCCACATGTTGTGATGCTGTTGTAGTATTGCTGGCATCATACAATGGGATTTTGGACAGATAGTCCTGTGGAAGATTGACTAATGGTACAGGAAGGACTAAGGGAGCATACCATGCTGCCATGATAGGCGGTGGGAGTCGATTTCCAAGAGGTGGGGTGGGCTGAAATGAAGTGGTTTGAGCAGTGGATGAAAGATGAACAGAAGTGGATGGAACAACAGTAGATTGTTGAGCTGATCTTTGATGAGAGACACCTAGATTATGTAGAAAATGTAAATCAGGAGGTGTTGATTCTCTATTCCCAATGGGTTCACTTGTTTCCGGAGATGAATGTGAAGACTCAGAATCTAACTGATCTAAATCACCAAATGACCTAGTCCTAAATGGATTGACTAAATCAGCTTGTGATTGTTGCAGAGCTGAAATATTTTCAGGGACTAAATTAGCTCTTAGGGATGATCTGAAAACAGTTGAAGATTGTGTCTTAGGAGACTTCCTAAGGATTCTTTCTGGGTTATCAACTATCTCAGGTGGATCAGGGTCAGGATGGGCTCTAGTGCGAATCTTTCTAGGAGCCACTATGCTATGTTTTTAGACCCAAATAAACAAGAAAAGTTCAACCAAATATGACAATATTTGAGAGGTTAACTAATATGTTTTCACAATTTAAATCCTACAGCCTTCTAACTGAGTTTGAAGGATATTACAATGATAAGGGTTCTTCCCAGTGGAGTCTTAAGGTCTGTTTAGGATTGTGGAGTCGCCAGGTGGAAAGTTTAGAGTGTGTCCAAAGAAGTACACTGTCCACCACAGTGCTTGTGAGACATCCCTTTTCAAGGCTATCCCAAAACACAACGAACTCTAACCAGAGATTGACTGGGAGGGCATTCACCAGATATGTCACCCCTAAAAGAGGATGAGATCCGGAGGCTACCTGGCCCTTTCCAGACTCTGTCTAAGAGTATGAAGTAAAACACATCCAATGGTAAGTGAAATGTATGAGCAAGTGTTTTACTACCAATCTGAAATTCTTTTTGGTATTTTCTGAATTGTTTTTATTTGTGGTTTCTAAGAATAAGCTACCTTTTCTTCAAAACTTAGCTACTGTTGTGAGACAAAGATAGTCTACTCTTATGGCTAAGCTAGCTGATTTTCCAAGGCTAGATAAGAACTTAAGAGAAGCCTAGAGTTAACCTAGTTTGTCACTGATTCAAACAAGTCTCATCATGATTACCATTTCTTGGTAGTGCTTGAAAAGGCTGCTTTCACTCTCAAGTTTTTCTTGAATAAAAAGGTTTTCTGGGGTCTCTAAGGTCTTATACAAACACTCATTCCCCAGCGGAGTCGCCAAAAATGTTAGGTGACTCCAGCTGGTTAATAAAGCAAATGCTCTATGAACCTAATCTCTGATGTTGTATGATTATCTTTAAATGAAAACGATTCGGGGTTCTTCCCCAGTGGAGTCGCCAGAAATGTTAGGTCTCTGTAATAAGCAAGATTGGAAAAAGTCCGATCACAGAGTTAACATCGTTTCAACCAACTTTGGGATTCTAGGATCTAGCCCTCCTGAATCCGGAGAGGGATCTCTGCAATATGTACAAAGATGGATTTGTCTTTGAAGTTTAGGGTAATGATATTAGGCTAGTTATGAAATCCAAGGGTTTGTTTGGTTTTTTGGATGGTTGAACATAGTTGTTGTCTGAGGCGAAAAGTTCTATATGAAAATAGGTTCAAAAGTGAGAAGTTGTAAGCAAAAAAGAGTAAGCTTTGGTCAAGAAGAAAGATGATGGCAGATTTTCAGTCCATTGGGCTATGGAGTCATAAGAGGATTTAATTGAAACAATCAGGTTCAAGAGTGGTCTATGGGGCAAGTCATCTATGCCTAAGGATCTATTTAAAGTTTGATTTATGGAATGGAGTGATACAATAAGAAAGGGAAATGACAGATGCAGAACAAAGAGCAGCCCAGGATCTGGTAAGTACTTTGAAACTAGCCAACCTTTGACCAGGCACTTAAGAAAAACATAGAAGCAAACTAGGATCTGGTAAGTACTTTGAAACTATCCAGCCTTTGATACACTTCTGATAGAAAACATATAAAAACAAAAGGAAAACACAAAGATAACACAGGATGGTCTAAGATCTGATAAGTACTTTGAAACTAGTCAGCTTTTAACACATCCTAAGGGAAACAATCAAATAGTTGAGCAAATAAGAAAGGGACTCAGGGCTAACCTTAATTTCCTCAGTTCATCTTCACATAACATATATTGAAAGTAACATTTAAAAATAACATTCAGCTAAGACAACAAGACGAGGGAACGCCAACATCCCTGTACTTAAACTGAATTAAATCATTTTCAAATAACACAGTTGAGAGAAAACATTTAAATAAAGGTTTTTCAGCCAGAGAAGGTTACTGATATACAGTAGGTCCTAACCCTGTTTAAACTGTTCTTTATAGTGGAAAATGAAACAAATTGAAAATAGAAACAAAATACAAGTTACAGTGAGAATAACATCACCATCAGCATAGACCAAGATCCCATAAATCAGCTTGTATTGATGCTTCAAACTAGTTACAATCTTCAAATCCAGTGTTTTAATCCATCTCTCTTCACAACCTAACCTATCTGTTACAAGCAGAGCTCCAAGAGCCAGTTAAATCCTATCTACAATCAAGAGTTTTCAGCTCAGTGACAATTTCAATGCTTCAGCAATTACATTAACAACCAACCCCTCACTCATTTTCTACTGAAGTATTTATATAAGAATGAGGAGGTGAGATCTGATAAAAGATCTCCAAATCAATTAATACAGGAATAAATGTCTTTCTTGGCCCTTGGGAGGCTCAACGAGGAAGTACACAGGTGTTCCACTGTATTGAATGATTTACACTCATGAATTTAGCTCTGTGGGAGCTTTATTTGACCTTTGAGGCTCTGTGTATCAATAGGGTTGCTCTGCCGACCTTCTGTCATTAATTTCCTGGCATAAATAACTCCTTTGGCTGTGTCAAGGAAAAATACCTGACTTTGATCAATAAATTCGGTTCTTGATTGAATCCTCTGAGGCACAGGTGGCACTGTAGTCACTGGGAGGAATCAATTCGCCTCCATTTGTGGCGGTGGAGGGTTTTTCTGATAAAAACACTTTATATTTTCCTTAATCTGCATTTGAGAGCGGGGATTAGGCATTTGATAACTGTCTCGGCCTTAATCCCCATAAATCTGTCCACTTAAGCTGTGATCTGGCTCATTTCTGGTCTTCTACCACTGATACTCTTTTTCTGCATCGATTTTGACGGTTTTCTCTGTTGTGCAGGGCTGCGCAGGTGGGGAAAGGCATCAATGCCTGTGGAAACATTGAAGAAACGTGAAAATTAACTCTGTAAGTGATTTCCTTGGAGAAATCAAAACGCAGAGGATCGTCACCCTCCTGGTCTGAAATTTCCTTTTAAAACACAAACAAATGACCTTAACCCTGCAAAATACAAAAAACACGTAAAAAATCCAGTTTCTAGGTCAATCTACTTTGGGGAATGTGTGGAGGGATGCGGGCCGTTGGATGGCATCATCCAACGGCCGAGATAAAATCTGGGCGGTCGTGGAAAAGGGTGAAGAAAGATTAAATCAGGACCGTCGATCTGCAGAAATCGACTATCGAGATGGGGCAACGGGAAGTCAGCAGGAAAATGTCTGACTGGGCGATGGAATCAGGAGGACGAATAATAGTCGTCGATCTGCAGAGATCGACGGCGGAGATTGAATCTTGGACGCGCGATGGATGGGTTAACGGTCCGTTAAAGGTCGAGCAAGTGAGGTAATCGAGCGACTGTTGGAAATATTATCGTGGTAGCAAAGGAGGTAGCGCTCAAGCAAAGGAGGCGGTCTTTGAAGCAAAGGCGACGAAACGAAATGAAGACGGAAACGAGCCTAATGAGGCGAAACGTTATCCTGGCTGTCGAGGCGGACGACGAGACGGCGAGAGGCGGAGGTAGAGCGAGCCGTTGTAAAATCCCGGGAATCGCACTCTCCAACCCGGCGTAGCAAGCGGAAGATAGAGTCGAGAGACGAGAGGTAGAGAGCGTATAACTTATACAAACATTATTCCGGGAATCGCTTCACTCCAGCGGCAAAATATATAAACATATATATCATTTATATGCAAGTGGAGCACATATAACATATACAAACATAATTCCGGGAATCGCTTCACTCCAGCGGAAAAATATATATATATAATAGTTATATACAAGCGGAGCGCTTTATATCTATATAATCAAAGGTACTATCAAAACGAAATGGCTTATAAGGTGGGACCCCTCACCCAATCACAATCGGAGATCACAAGAGCAGCGTAATATGTAACCCACAGGAAATTGCGATTGCGATGAGAATCCGGACCCGATGGGTCTATAAACCGCAATTGATAAATCTTGGAACTTAAATAAACAGAGAATTTGCGAATACAATGAAGCCCAGAGCATATAACCAAAGGTCCAAGGTATATATATGGAGCGTACAAAACGAAGTTTTATATGGTGGGACCCCTTCCCAATCGCATCGGAGGTAAACAAAGCAGAGGGGCTTGCAACTCAAAGTTGCGATTGCGATCAATCGCAATCGGAAATCGCAAGGGGATCAGAACGTGCAAACAAAGAGTTGCGATTGAGATTGTACAGCCGGCGTAAACCATAGATTAACACTGTAGCGAAACCATGGGCCCAGCTGAGGATGACATCATGTATTCCGAGGGGGTCTCCCTCCTCTATCTGCTCGAGTCTGCTACCCCATCGGAATCTTACCGCCTCTGAATTAATATGTTGCATGGTTCAATGTATATTATGGGGCGTTGTGAGTTGATTGATATATATATATATATATATATATATATATATATGATAAGGCGCATACGAATGGTTGAGTGTTGACTCCACGTTGGCATATGAGTTGTACATGTGGGTCCCAAGCCAAAGTTCTAATTGATCGGGACTGTTTGACTAAGGATTGCGAGTTAATAAAGGTTTAATCGTATTGGCAGCCAATCCTTATGGACGTCGGGTTATTTGCAAATAAATTGCATATATTATATATGTTGAATAACGTTTGAATATGATCCGGGGGCATAACACATATGATATATAATGGTTATTGAGTTATATATATAACACAATTGCGATAAGCCGCGTGGTCTCTAGACCCACGGACCTTAGCTTTACGGGAGGGCGATTATTAACGCTTGTAATATATGTATGTTCTGGCCTGCGGAACCTGCCACATCAACAAGACACTAATGGCATAAAAGGGATTGGAATTCCTCCAGATTTACAGTCAGCGGATATAAAAGGCACATTTACACATATGCAGCAGTTACACCACAGCAGAGGACAGAAGAGCAAACTGATCCGAAAGAAGATAAAACACAGTCACAGAAAAGACAAAGACAGCCAAAGAAAAGACAAATGCGTACCAATTCAAAAGACTAAATGAGTTGAGCTGGAGTTCTCATTTAAATTTGAATGTAAATGTTTTATTTAAATTTTTATTGTTTGTGATGCATTGGCAGGTCTCCGAGAGAAAACAAACTCTTATGTCTTCATTGACACCTACGATTTATAATTTACAGCGAAATGGGCGATAAAAGGATTGAGAAGAGCGAAGGCAAAGAGTTATGACTTTCAGCTCGAATTCCAAGCGAATACAAACGATCATGTGAGGAAATCTATATAGAGCTAGCTTCTGATATGCGAGAGAGAGTTTATATGAGAGCGAGAGGAGAGAGTAAATAAAAAAGCGAAATCTGAAGAGTAATGAAGAAGATAAGAAAGAAAGAGCGAGAAGAAGCTACGGAAACCCAGGCTGATATCGAGTAAATAGTAACTGAAAATGATTTGATAAATTGAGGAAGTTGGAGCTTCCCTATCAAGTTGAAACTTGATAGCTGTCAGTTGTAGCTGAATGAGGTTGGAGCCTCCTGTAGGTTGGTGCCTGCAGAAAATTGAAGGGAGTTGGAGCTTCCTTGCAAGTTGTAGCTTGCAGAATTGAGGTTGGAGCCTCCTATAGGTTGGTGCCTGCAGAAAAACAGTGGTGAGAGGGAGTAGGAGCTTGCATTTGCATCACAACAATAATAAGATGTGGTTTTCTCCCTTTATGGGTTTCCACTTACATCTGTTGTCTCTATGTGTGTTTCTTATGTGTTGATGTGATTATTTCAATCTGCTTAATTTCTTGCTGCTTTCAACTTAAGTATGGTGTCACAATAAATTAATATTGGCTGCAAATAAGATTGTTCACATATTAAAGCTGTAAATAACTCTGGTGAAAATTTAAAGGCTAATGCATGTATTAAACTGATTCACCCCCCCCTCTCAGTTTAATCAAAGATTCAACAATTGGTATCAGAGCCAAGTTCCTTTGTACAAGTCTAACAACTGAAAGGAGATCCTAGGTTCCCAAGATGGCTAGTAAAGAAGGATGCTCAACCAATAAAGCCTCTTTCTTCACTGGTGAAAATTATGCTTTCTGGAAAATCAGAATGAAGACATACATAATGTCTCTAGGAATAGAAGTCTGGGCTACTGTGGAATTAGGATATGCCCCGAAGTCAACTGATACAGAAAAAGAAGTTAAAGAAAGCTTTGTAGCCAATGCAAAAGCCATGAATGCCATCCTGAATGGATTATGTGAAGCAGAGTTTATTAAAGTAATGCACAAAGACACTGCCAAGAAAATATGGGATACTCTTGAAGGCATACATGAGGGAGACCAAAAAGTAAAAACTGCCAAACTTCAAGTATATAGAGCACAGTTTGAAAATTTAAAAATGAATGATGATGAAGATGTTGACAACTTCTTCTTAAGAGTTGCAAAAATTGTTAACAATATAAAAGCTCTTGGAGAAACCATACCAGAAAGTTTAATTGTACAAAATATTATAAGATCTCTTCCACCCAGTTTTAACCCCAAGGTGTCTGCAATAGAAGAAACATCTGATTGGGAAACCTTGACCATGGATCAACTGCAGAGGGAAATCTTCGCCCTGCAAGATGAAACCCACGAGGAAGAAGACAAGGGAGACAAGCAGGGAGGCAGCAGTCAAAGCGAGAAAAGAAAGAAAGGAAGACATATGCTCTGCTGATGAAGAAAGACTCCAAAATTGTCAAAGTTGGATAGAGGCTCGGTGAATGCAAAGACAAAACTTCTTCAAATGAGTTTTAACTGTACTGAAGAGTTGGGCCTTATCTTTAAATGTCCTCACAGAAAGTAAGAAATCAAGATCAGAATCGGAAAATTACATCTCAGAACTAGCAGAAAGGAAAAGTGGCAGAGAAAATATTTTCTGTACTTCTCTCATTCATGATGTCAGGCTAGGATATTCTCAAGTGAAGAAGGAACCTCAGAATTTATATTGACAATATATGAAGATGTGAGGACTCCTACCAAGATGAAGAAAGAAGAAGATGGGTATGGGGAGAACTAGAAGTACTCTAGAGATGAGACTCAAACTAAAATGCAGAAAACAAAAAGAGATTCTCCTAAAATGTGTGAAAGAAGAACAAAATTCAGAAGTCCTCATGCAGTTGAAGGTAAAGCTTGAAGAAGCCAAGAAGATAGAAGATATGTTACTTCAGCAAATCAAAGATAAAACTCGAGAACAAGAGAAGCTGGAAGAAGAAATTCTGTGTCTGAGAAAGAAATTAGAAAAAGCTCAACAGAAAGTTTCCATATACCCTTCTCAAACAACAAGCTCTATTAAGTTGAATGAAATTTTGGTTGCTCAAAGATCCCCTATGATAAAGATTGGAATACGCTACGAAGGAGAATCAAGTAAAGGAAAAGAAAAGGTTGACAGAGAGATTATTTTTGTAAAAGCAAAGAAGGATGAGGAAGTAGCTCAAATAATTCCTACAAAAGAAGAAATCTTCAATAAGAGAGACAGAGAGCAGAAGAAACCTCTAGGTAACTCAAAAATGCAATAACTACTAGAATGTCAGAAAAAAGGATCATATCACAGTATGTGTTGAAGCCATCAAAGATTCTTCCCTCTATGAAAGATACTAACTTATTATGCATATAAACGGAGACTTATTCTTTGCATATTATAAACGGAGAATGGGTCAAACCTTGACAAAGAGGCAAGCATGGAAGAGGCAACCTTACATCGGGTATGCAATGAAGCTCTATGGTTATTGTTTTATTATACAAGGATTTTAGCTGCAATTATTGAATGTAGAAAGTATGGACAAAGGCGGTAATACCTCGAGGAGGTTTATGAGTCAAAGAAATTTGTTCATAACTCCTGCAAGTCTTGCAAAACTATAATCAAATGTTGTATATGCAATCAAATTGGGCATATATCTTCCAGTGTTCTCTAAAGATACTAATTCATCCCTCTAAAGATACAAAACAAAAGAGGCCTCCGATGGATAAGAAGGTGAATAAATGTGACTTGGCTTTAGCTGCTCAGATTTCGAAGAGTATTGTCCTTTGAGACAGTGCTTTACTCTAAACACCTGTGAGGAGATAAAAACAAGTTTCTAACTCTTGACGAAAATAAATCGGGCAATGTCACTTTTGGAAATGACAAATCGAGAAGAATCAGGAAAAGATCAGTCGACATAGACAATGGCGAGGAAAGGCCCAATATGTATTATATGTAGATAGGCTGAAAGAAAAATTCTTCACTGAAGTGTCGATTGATGAGATGTGTGATAAAGGATGCCGAAGTTCTCTTTAGAAACTGGAATTGTAACAATCGAGATCAAGCACAACGAGGAAAAACTCTACTCCAAAAGGTGTTCGAACGAGAGAGTAATGTGTACATAGTGAAAGAGGAGGATGGCTTTGCCATCATAACCAAACTCGAGGAGTCATGGTTATGGCAGGAATTGGGACATCTTAGCTTTGACTATATGTTAGGGCGAGTAAGAAAAGCATGAGACATCTGCAGAAATAAAAGGCCCTCAAACACAATATGTGAAATCGTATGAGTTGGGGAGGGAAACAAACTCGCACATCCTTTGTAGAAATCTAAAGAAGAGTTATCAACAAGAAGACCACTGCAACTTGTGCACATGAATTCATGATTTTGCAGGAAACTAAAACACTGATGGAAAGTCCTACTTTATGATGATAATAGATGATTTCTCCCGAATGACATGGGTTGCTTTTCTCAAGAATAAATCGGAAGCTGCGGACAAATTCAAAACATTTTAAACATTAAACGAGAAAAGAAAATCGGACGGGATGCAAAGTGAAATGCATCGAGATCGAGACGAGAGAGGTAGTGCGGTCACCGACAAGACCCTGTCTCTTAATGAACATGGAATAAAGCAACAATTTACTATTGCGGGGACACCTCGAGCGGAATGGAGTAGCAGGAAGGAGCAAAACTGAGTCTATCCCAGCAGGCAAAACTGAATCACAGAGAATAATATTGCTCAAACTATGCAGGCGGAAAAGTGCACACGGCGGTAACATATCCTTAATAAAGCTCACTTAAGGCCAAGTAGTGACAAGACTCCCTATGAACTATGGCATGGAAAGCCAGCCTCAATAAAACATTTCAGAATCTTTGGAAGAAAGTGTTACATAAAGAATAATGATGAAAATCTTGGCAAATTTGATGCAAGAGCAGATGAAGGGATATTTCTAGGATATGCTTCCAAAAGCAAAGGGTACATGTGCTACAACAAGACCCTTCGGAAGATAGTTGAAAGTATTGATGTGAGATTTGATGAAGAACTTCCAAACAATACTAGAGATACAGACTGCTGCAGTACATCAGACAACAATGAAGAAGAAGACCAGAATGATGATGAAACCAGCAAGACAACAGAAGATGCAGAGCTGAGCTCAAAAAACCCCTCAAGATACACTCAGAAGAATCATCCTGAAGATCAGATCATAGGAGACAAGAAAGCAGGAGTCCATACAAGAAGGCAGCTAACAGAACAAACAGAAGAAGTATACATAGCCATGTTATCACAAATAGAGCCAAAGAAATTTGAAGAAGCTAGCAAGGACAAGTATTGGGTAAAAGCAATGAATGAAGAATTGGACCAAATTGAGAAGAATAATACCTGGGAACTAGTTCCTAGACCTATTGAGAAAAATATCATTGGTTCAAAATGGGTATTCAAAAACAAAATGAATGAGCAAGGACAAGTAATCAGGAATAAATCCAGGCTGGTCTGCAAAGGATACTCACAAATTGAAGGACTTGAATATGATGAAACATTTGCACCTGTAGCCAGAATGGAGGCTATCAGAATGTTCCTGGCATTTGCATGCTACCAAGACTTCAAGGTATATCAAATGGATGTAAAGTCTGCTTTTCTTAATGGTGATCTAGAAGAAGAAGTGTACATGGAACAACCAGAAGGTTTCTCATTGACATATAAAAAGGACTTTGTATGTAAACTGAAAAAGGCCCTATATGGATTGAAACAGGCTCCTCGTGCTTGGTACTCAAGACTGGATAAATATTTGCAAAAACAGGGTTTTAAAAGAGGTGGAGTAGACAACAATCTATACATAAAAGTGCATGAAAATGAACTCCTAATTGTTGTAGTATATGTTGATGACATTATGTTTGGGAGCAACAGAGATGAGCTAGCAAAAGGATTTGCAGAAGAGATGAAATCAGAGTTTGAAATGTCCATGATTGGAGAGCTCAGTTTCTATTTAGGACTTCAAATTCAGCAAAGGAGCATAGGTACATTCATTTCTCAAGAAAAATACTTAAAAGAAATGCTGAAAAAATTCAAAATGGAGGACTGCAAACCAGTGACAACCCCCATGATCACGCGATGCAAGGTGTGTGCTGATGATAGGTCTGCAGATGTAGATAAAAAACTCTACAGATCCATGATAGGAAGCCTGCTATATCTGACAGCTTCAAGACCAGACATCATGCTAGCAGTAGGACTAGTGGCAAGATATCAAGCAGCACCTAAACAAAACCATCTTCTGGCAGTAAAAAGAATACTTAGATATCTACAAGGAACCACACAATATGGGCTTTGGTATCCTAAAGGCAAAAGCTTCACCTTAACAGCATACACAGATGCAGATTGGGCCAGCTGTGTGGATGACAGGAAGAGTACAAGTGGAGGTGCATTCTATCTAGGAGAAAGTCTGGTGGCATGGCTAAGAAAGAAACAAACATCCATATCTCTGTCTACTGCTGAAGCAGAATATATAGCAGCAGTAGCATGTTGTACACAAGTCATGTGGATGAAGCAAACTCTTCAAGACATGAAGGTAAGCATTAATGAACCTATCTCAATCAAATGTGATAATACAAGTGCTATAAGTATATCTAAAAATCTTGTGCTTCATTCAAAAACTAAACATATACCAATCAAGTATCATTTTCTCCGAGAACAAGTGGCTCAGAAGATAGTTAAACTGGACTATGTATCAACGAAAGAACAGATAGCATATATATTTACCAAACCACTTGCCAGAGAACCATTCGAATACTTGAGAGACAAACTAGGGGTAGTATCTGTAGATACTATTCTCTAATATGAAGAGAAAGTACAGTCTCAGGGGGAGAACAAAACGAAGATATCATTCTAGGGGGAGAACAACCAGCAAGATAAGCATAAAACAAGTCCACAGGATCAACATTATCAATATTATCAGCATTCAGAAGCAACAAGAACCTTTCAATCGTAAAATGCATCATCTCTGTCTGCAATCTAGCACATATTACAGGCACTACAAATGAAACACAGCATAGTCCAATTTCGGCAGAAGAGGACCTAATCGTAACTCAGAGAAAGGAAATACAACGACAGAACCCATACGGAGGGATGAGGAGTCATCCTTTGCCATTGATGTCAAAGGGGGAGGAAGAACAAATAGCAGGAGGAAGAGCAAGCAACAAGAGAAAGAGAAAGCAAACAGAGAAAGTGGATTTCCATCAATGCCAAAGGGGGAGACTGTTGGAAATATTGTCATTGATGGCAAAGGCGGCAGCACTCAGGCAAAAGAGGCAGCGCTGAAGCAAAGGAAGGCAAAAGAGGCACAATGAAAGCAATAGAGGCAGCAAGAAGACAGTCAAAATGTAACAGTCATAGAAGCACAGTGAGACAAAGGCAGAGTGACAGAAGCAGAGACAGAGGCAGAGAGCAGTTACAAAATTCCGGGAATCGCACACTCCAGCGAGCATTATACATATAATATAACACGAATCTTATTCTGGGAATCGCAGACTCCAGCCGGGCGTTACACATATAATACAGAACCATATTCCGGGAATCGCACTCTCCAACCGGCGGAGCACATATAACATATACAAACATTATTCCGGGAATCGCTTCACTCCAGCGGAAAAATATATATATAAACATATATATCAGTTATATACAAGAGGAGCACTTTAACCAAAGGTTCTATCAAAACGAAATGGCTCATAAGGTGGGACCCCTCCCCAATCGCAATCGGAGAAAAGGTTCAATCGACGGAGTTTTGTTATGTGCTCCGATTAAAGGCCGGACCCGATTGAGCTATATGCCACAGTTTATTGCTAATCGCATCCGAGTTCCCAATCGCATCGGCATTGGTCAATCGCATCGGAGAACATGTGAGTTGCGATTGCGATTGGAAGTCCGGACCTGATGGAGGTATGAATTATAATTCAAACATGTTTGAAGTCCTTTCCCAATCGCATCGGCAAAATACAATGAACAGTGGTCAATCGCAACACATATTAAAAGACTTGCGATTGCGATTAAGAGTTCAGACCCGATGGGTGTATAAACGATGGTTTATATATATTTGAATTCCGGCTAATCGCATCGGAGATTATAAGAGCGTCGGAACATATATGAAATGACTTGCGATTGCGATTAAAGCCCGGACCCGATGGACTTATAAACTTTGATTAATAAAATTCAAGTCCCAATTGCATCGGCAAAGAACAATGAACAGTAATCGATCGCATCGGAGCAAGGCAGCTTGCGATTGCGATTAATCGCAATCGGAAGAACTTAAAAGTGACTCAATCGCATCGGAGTATTTGAAGTTGCGATTGCGATCAATCGCAATCGGAGCAGGAGCGATCAATCGCAATCGAAGGAGAATCATTGCATCGGAAAGCGTGATATGTGGGCCCGGGGTGGAGTCATATATAATGAATTTGGTTTAATAAAGGTTTAATCGTATTGGCAGCCAATCCTTGTGGACGTCGGGTTATTTGCAAATAAATTGCATATATTATATATGTTGAATAACGTTTGAATATGATCCGGGGGCATAACACATATGATATATAATGGTTATTGAGTTATATATATAACACGGTTGCGATAAGCCACGTGGTCTCTAGACCCACGGACCTCAGCTTTACGGGAGGGCGATTATTAATGCTATACGGTTGTGATATATGTATGTTCCGGCCTGCGGAACCTGCCACATCAACAAGACACTAATGGCATAAAAGGGATTGGAATTCCTCCAGATTTACAGTCAGCGGATATAAAAGGCACATTTACACATATGCAGCAGTTACACCACAGCAGAGGACAGAAGAGCAAACAGATCCGAAAGAAAATAAAACACAGTCACAGAAAAGACAAAGACAGCCAAAGAAAAGACAAATGCGTACCAATTCAAAAGACTAAATGAGTTGAGCTGGAGTTCTCATTTAAATTTGAATGTAAATGTTTTATTTAAATTTATATTGTTGTGATGCATTGGCAAGTCTCCGAGAGAAAACAAATTCCCACTGTAATGTTAAAATTGACACCTACAGTTATAATTTCTGAGTAAGATGATAAAAGGAGTGAGAAGGCAGAAGGCAAAGAGACATGACTTTCCATTTCGAATTCCAAGCAGAATACAAACAGTCATGTGAGGAAATCTATAAATAATATCATCTTGATATGCAAAGTGAGTTTTTTTTTTAAATGAAGAGAGAGTAAATCGAGAGAAGGCAGAATATAGAAGAGTAAGACAGAGAAGATTAAGAAAAGCAGAACAGAAGGAGAAGCTACAGAACAGAGCTGATATCTGAGGTAAATCAGCAAACTTTCAGTTTGATAAATTGATGAAGTTGGAGCTTCGCTATCAAGTTGCAGCTTGATAGTCGTCAGTTGTAGCTGACTGAGGTTGGAGCCTCCTGTAGGTTGGTGCCTGCAGAAAACTGAAGGGAGTTGGTGCTTCCTTGCAAGTTGTAGCTTGGTGCACTGAGATACCTCCGTAGGCTGGTGCCTCGTAAAACAAAGTGGTGAGAGAGTTGAGTTGGCTGCATCACAACACAGATGCTTATAAATGGTTTCCACTTATATCTGGTGTCTCTGTGCATGATATTTATGTATTGATCTGATATGTAGCATTTTCTTAATACCTGCTGCTGGCTAACGAGAGCGCGATGAGAAAATAACAATTAGACAAGCCAAAAAACCCATGTACCAGAATCAAGCCAATGGAGAGAGGCGCGCTTTGTTACAACACTCTTACAAACACAGACACCTCAAAAATTTGAAACAACAAATGAAAACATTGTCTCCAAAATGGCATTGAGCGGTACACATGAGATCTCAATGTTGACTCCTCATTATGAACATGAACAAAATTCACACAGATTTTGTTCGTTTTAAACAAAAAAATTGGCAAATTCCATACCAATCATTTTCTGATTAATTCAATGGAGTTTTCCAAGAACCGGTAGTGCCGAAATCTCCTCCTTACAGCATTATCATAGCTCTAATACCACATGTAGATTCAGAAGTGTCCCTAGACACATACTTTTATTAATCATGAAAAAATATTACATAATAAATTACAGGAGTTGACAAACGTAAACTCTCACTCTCACTACACTACCATTACAATGAAATTAGGAAACTAACCTATTTATAAGCTCTATGTTCTAACTTAATTTAGTTATGGATCACTTGGAAAACCAACAAGTGTCCATTTACAATAAATGACCTTCTAACCATTCTACTAATTTTATTCCTATTTTAGAGCCTAGGAAACGACTCTATTCAAGAGTCCTATTTTTACTAAAAAAATACTATTTCTAAGTATCTCTAATATTTATTAAATATTATAATTTAATAAATATATTTATCCTAACTTTACATTATTTAATTTATGTATTTTTGGATTTATAATTTCCTTTATGAAAGAGGCTAACATAATAATCCGACAATAAACAACAACTTATTCTCTTGGAGCACTTTATTTCAGTGAACAGATTTGGAAAATTAGTGGGCTGAAGGAATTACGCAATTACTAAGGGTTTACTGGAGTTCATGCATGAAGGACTCAGTTAGAACTCAAGTGGAAAATTTATGACAGAGTTGGAAGAGTATTTCATAGATTTGTATTCAGTTTAACTCAGTTAGACTCAGTTGAGCTAGTTGTATCTAGTCTAACTGAATGATACACTAGTGAGAGTGGAGTGAATTAATTAGTTAATTAATGCACAACTAATAACTCACTAACAACTGAAAAAATACAATATTTAACTACAGTGCATGTCAGATCTAGTGGAGACCCAGTGCAAAGATAGGTGAAAGGGTGAGATAGACTATCTGTTGTGACTATTAGTGATGCATGGATTGCATCTACATATACATTGGAGTTGCAAATGATAATCACGCAGTCAAGGAGATTGGGATTGCAATGAATTGGTATTTGTAATCAGCTTGGATTGCGCATTGGAGGCAGGCTAGCACGAGGGTAGAGATTGGTGCATGGATTTGCAGATTTCTTCTATGTTAGTGTGTGACGATTGTATTGTACTAAGAGCTTGATGTACTAAGCTTTGTATGAGGATCGTTACATGATCTCCATGTTACATAATATATGATAGTTGGGGTTTTCAGCTTCAGGATTTCCCGTTAAACAACTGTGTTATGTGTGTTTTTATTGCTTCATGTGTTTTGCAATTGTTGATTAAATTTCTGCAAGAATTATAGTGGAAGGATTATGTATTTAGCAAGAAGATAAATATTGTTAGATCAGGAGGATCCGGATGTATGCATGATTATTGTATACTAATTTCTACATATGTAACCATAATAACAATAGAATGAAAAACATATAAGTAGCCCTAATGCTTACAAAAACCATGAATCACCTACTTGCATGTCAAGCATACAACCTTGTATGACGATCTTCTCTTACTCCAAAGTCCATTGTTGTAACTTCACTTTAATGGTCTGCATCTCTTGCTCTATCTTAGCCAACACATTAGCATCATAACATACCAATATCATCATGATGAACTAATTGCATACAATGACCCTATGCACAACAACCTTCACCAAACCAATGCAAACTTGACCATATGCACCCACTTGACAAGTATAACCAATCATGAACAAAAGATGCATGTCCCACATATAGCATCACATAAGAAATCATACACGGACAAAACACAATCATGAGTAATAAGTGACCTAGCATAAATAAGAAATGCATGTACAATATGTAACAATATGTAAGAAAACGTACAGACACAATACATAAACAAGAACAACACACAATCAGACATATATTCACAACAACATGTCGCCAATAACATTATCAACACTTACATGGAAACACCACTGCCACCATGTCCAACACAACGTAGATTCATTAACCACTTACAACATAGGTATGAGAATACATAAGAAATCAACATAAAATCATGACCAACACACTAGCCATCTAGTTCGAGAGTTTAACCATGCTCTGATACCACTATGTAACAACCTCTTCCCACATCTACCCACGTAACTGACCAACTGGGGTAAACATGTGACTAGAGGCTACGAATATGAGATTCAACCTCATATATGAATTTGAGGAATTGGAACTAATGGAAACCTGACAAACAGACCTTACACTGCATCATTGACATCCCTAGAAGGTAACCTAACCTTCCAAGGCCCTATTCCCTGAGGGGGAACTGATTTTTGACCCATTTGAGGCTTAGCCATGGGCATGTAAGGGAAAGGGAGTGGTTATAGACCCTTAGTTGCAGGCTGGAATTTTCAAGGTCATGGTTATAGCCCGAAAAGTTCAATAATGTGTCTGGAACTCCGGGATTCATGCCACATTTTCAGCCCCTAAGCCCAGGTCACTTCCCATAACTTCTTGTAACTTCAGGAGAGGGTAAATAAAATTAAAAAAAATACATGGAAACATTCGCACCATTAGGAACTCATATGACCCCACTCATTCATGACATGATTTTCTTCAAACATGTCACAAACACTGCATCTACATGTATAAACAACAGATTTAAACATGGAGGTTTTTTACAACTCTGAGAATAGCTAAGAATCATTTCTCCCCTACATCATAAGCTACATTACAATTCATTTGACCATAGATACATTGTGTATTCATTTCCAGGAAAAAACATAGATAGTGACATACATCATCACTAATTAAATACACGCTTATAACCAGCAAATAAACACCATAAATAAAATGGATATAACATCAAATAAATCCATACATAAGCCAATAAATTTTCATACCAAATACCATAGGAATGATCTCTTCATTACTGAATGTAAAAACTAACCGAAGATGGGACTTCCATGTTCCACTTGACCATAGATTGTCTTAGCCAAATCTCTCTTCAGTCAATCACCCTTGCGCCATATTCCAAGCATGAATGTGGGACTCATAACCAACCAAAAAAGAACCAAAAAATCATGGATTCTACCAAATTTATCCACCTACACCATGAGGAATTTGAGTGCCTACTAGTCTCTTAGGCTTTATCGTTACCTACAGTCTGATCCAGGGGTCACTAGGCCCTACACCGAGACCATCTCTCTAGGCTTTACCGTACATCCCATCTTGGGACTACTAGGCCCAACAGAGAGGAATCCATACACCGACAATGATTCCTAATCCCACCAACGCCATAATCTAGCTTTACTGCAACCTAAAGTCTGGCTCAGGGGTTACTAGGCCAGTGACTTTACTGTGATTCACAGTCCAGTTCAGGGAGCACTAGGCCATGTGTTTTTCATTTTGGAGATCCACCTCACTCATCTTCGAATCCATCCAAAAATATATCTCAATCGAAGTATGAGAAATCCAACTCATAAAATCTATATGGAAATGGCAAGGCTAGGTTGAAAAACACTGTCACACATGGAAAAACCCATGCAAAGACAACAAGAAGCCACATTAAATACCATGCATTCTAGATCTAGAAAGGAAATCACATATGAAAATTGATACCTGCAAAGAATCCTGTTGTAGTTGCTTCATCTTGCTCTTCCTTTCTTGCTTTTCCTTTCTTGCTCCAATGTCAAAGTGCTCCAAGAAAATTATAAGTGTCCAAGAGTGAGAGAGAGAGAGAGAATAATGAGAGAGCTCCAAAAATGTGAGAAACATCTTGCCAACTGATCCTTAGGAGCCTTTTTATCAATGAGGCCTCTATTTTATTTATTTTCCATTATCTTCCTTCATTTTCCTCCTCACATGAAGCCAGTGACATTTCATCTCCATTCTCTCCTAATTTCCATTATTTTCATAAATAAATGTGTCAAAATTAATTTTTCCCTCTTAATGCCTTATCCATTGTCCTTTCCAATTTCCTTTAGCCAAAATAACCGAAATGAACACACACTAGGATGTTTTTCCCACTACTCATCTTGGAATACGTGTCTCGTCAAACGTGGTTATTATTTTTAAATTTTTTACATGGAATTTCACCAGGGTTGTTAGACTCCCTCTTAGGCTTCTTTCTATTCACACTATGATTTAGTTGTCCCTTCAAAGTAGCTCTGAGACTATGTTGAATTTACCTTACACACTATGTCTGGTCTATGGCTCCCCAAGCACACATACACTATAGGAATGTTCAACCAAAAAAACATTGCAGAGTAAAAATATAATAGCATTGAATGAATGAAATACAAAATACAAATATATGGTATAAATAACTTCTTACTATTCCATCAAAAAGAAATTCATAGAGATCCCATACCAAGGATCATGGCCTTTTTACACCCTGATATAATAATAGTATACAATAATCTACACTAGGGCTTGAGTTCATCTCCTTTTCATTTTCAATCTTCCCAAAAGAACAAGAAAAAAATTTACCAACTTACTTGATGATGTAGTCCCTTCAAAACTAACCCTTTAAGTCCATATTTTCCCTTGAGACCTAGTTGTCATCTTCCTCCTTCACACAAATATTAGGCTCCTTTCTGATCTTTGTCCAACCAGCTACTCACAAAGGTCAAGTCTATCATACCACTTGCATAAATCAACTCCAAAAAAATAGTTACTCATAGTGAACTTGTCCCATAAATTCATTGTATAAATTAGACTTCAAAATTGTTGTTCAACCCTCCTTGGATAAAAAGCTTCAATTATTATGCTCAAAAACCTTATACATAGCAAAAAAACTCCTCGTTTACCCTTTGTTAGCCTACTTTTCTCATACCAGCCCTGTGCCACCCCCGTGTTGAGCTATGACTACCCTTATCGAAAACAAAAGTAGGCTTGGACTACCTCCTTTGGTTGCGAGTCACTTCCTGTGACTATGGCAAGCTTATTTTACCCTGAATAGGCCCTTGGTCAATCCTAACCGAGCTTCAAGTTACCAAAAAATATTCCTCCACAGTCAACAAGTATCCTCTAATTCTATGACCCTTTATAGGTTATCTATCGGTCCTATTTTAGCTAACAGGTAAGACCTTTAAGCTTCCTCGGCCTCCAAAACATAAACATACTTGAACTCAGTCTCCTTGTGCTAACTACAACTCTCTTCTAAGGTTTATTATATTCAAAAGATGATTTTTTATTGTGTTTTTATAGCTCTCATGGTTTCTCATATAAATATTTATCTAATTAGTGCCTTAGGATCCCTTAGATCCATTTAGGTGTCTCCACTACAAAAAATAGAAAAAAAAATAAATATCTTTGGTTCTCAGGCCCATGATTTTGTGTTAAAAACCACGGGTTTGGGTATGTTTCCCACAAAGTGACTTAAATACTCACAAGCCAAGTACCTTATACTTGTGGGAGTACCTCCCAAGCTAAAATTTTCAACAATTGTATTGTACCCCTTAAGGTGAACTAGTCTTACAATCATCAAATATTATCTTGTATATTGTATTCATTGTAAAATAATATTTCCCCCTAAAAGAAGACTTTAAATATTGGTTTGCAATCATTTTTAAGCCATAGGGATCATAATATTTGGTATCAGAGCTCATGATCCTAGGGTTTTTCTTCTTCAAACAAATCATCGTGGAATTTTTTAGATGGTGAAACTTGGAGAATATTGAGAAAACATCTTAGGAAATATCTAGTTCAAATTTCATATCCTATTTCACTACATTTTCGGAGATATGTTCCAAGGAAGTTAGGGTTTTTGAATGCTACTAAAATCTGTCTCAAATAGGTCAATTCAACATTTTTGTTATAAAAATTTTCTATGAGGTTTCAAATCATGAAACTTGGGACCATGTTGATTCAAAATAGTGTTGAATATTTGGTTCAAATTTCAAATCTTGGTCCGCTATAATTTCAGATATATGCTCTAAGGAAGTATAGGTTCATGAATGCTCCTAAAACCAATTTCCAACAAGTCAGTTGGAATTTTCACAATAAATTTGTTTATGATGTTTTATATAGTGAAACTTGGACCATAGTAAGGAGAAATATCAAGGAACATCTTATTCAAGTTTTAGAATTCAGTTCTCTATACTTTTGAAGTTATACCCTATGGAAGTTATGGTTTGTGAATATCGTTGAAATAAATTTTATATAGGTCAACTTGTGTCTTTGTTATATCTTCCTGTCTAGGACTTTTTAGACTATGAAATTTTCAAGGCTTTCAGGAGACATACAAAAGTACCTCGGGTAATTATATTTGAATAATTGGACACATGAAACACTATACAAGTTTTCTCATGGGAAGAAGAAAAAAATAAACAATTTTTTGGAAAGTAAATTTCACTTGACACATCAGTATTAGTTCGCACATATGCAATTTCATAAAAGACATATCAAAGTATTACAAAACAAATTTTGAAATCTAGAAGGGATCAAATATTGGAGATATATCAATAAAAATTCAGCCATTTTGATATTCTCCAAATTAAGGTACATAACTTACTAGTGACCTAATTGTTGATTATAAGATCCATTTTTTTTCAGTGATTGAAAGTTGTGATAAAGAGGAGTGTTATTATTATTTTCCACCATGGCTCCAAATAAATCTACTACACCTATTAAATCTACAGAAGGCTTATCCTTGAATCATGAAGAAAGTGAAGACTTATAATTTAGGTTAGAGAAGAAAATTAATGAAATGGAAGCTAGTATGTTGAAAAAGGTGGATTTATCATGTTCTCAATAAAAACTTAAAAGAGAACTGGAAAAGAAGATTAATGAAAATGAGGAAGGAATTAAAAAAAAAAGAATGAAAAAATAAGGAATAAAAAAAAAAAATGAAAGTAAGGAAGAAATAAATAAATCCATGATTTCCATGGAAACTATTCTCTTGAAGATGCTTCCTAAAATGGATGTGGAGGTTCAAGGAAATCATTAACATAAGGAGAATCATGTCGTTGAGAATCGATCTCATATGGGGAGTATGTTATCAAAATTGGAGGGCACGAATATTGAATCAGAGAAACTCAAACTAATAGTAGAAACAATCATTGAAACAAGGATTAAGAGGCCAAGTAACCTTATAATTATGGAGCACATCTTAAAATAGAAGAACCTACCACTAGAAGAGATGACATGGGAATATGCCTTATTCTCGTGGAATCTTTAGTAGTTAGTCAAGTGTTGATGACATCACGCGTTTGAAGAGGAGGGAATGTTAAGCCCTATGTTAATCCTAAAACCCTTTATTAAGACATATATATTGAGTGATTAAATTTCTATTATTAAATTTCTATGTAGTATATAACCCCTCATGGTCCCATTTTATTATAATTGTATCCATTGTTTCCTATATATATATATATACCAAGGAGACCTAGTCTTTAATCATCAAATATCATCTTATACATTGTATTCATTGTAAAAGGAGGTTTTCCCTTCGAAGAGGATTGTAATTATTGGTTTCTTATAATTTTTAAGGCACAAGGATATGTTATCACTACGAAAAGCACCCTCCAAAATTTTTCCTACACTTGAATTTTGGAGCCTACCAATGATCTTACGCTTTTTCGTTCCCTAGTCACTTCATGGAAGGCTCATATTTTGCTAAGTAAGCCTTATTCTTGGATTGTAAGTATCAAATCCACATTCTCACACATGTTTATTCATTGATGAATTCACAAACAAATCTTTATAATGCAAGCTTAAGACAAGCATTGTGTAATCCTTAAGGGTAAGGATTGCGCAGTCTCTAGAAATAGATCTTGCACAATACTTAGTTACAGTACTTGCGCAGTCACTATTGATACTGACTGCGCAACACGTATGGATAGTGAATTGTGCAACCTATTTCGACATTCAGTGTGTAATATCACTTGGCAGTCCCTCTCATTTTGGTTGCAATTGTGATACTATTCCAGTGAGTTTTCTCAACTTTCATTTTTGCGCACCTTTATTTTTGCAAGTATCGCTTTCACTTTTGCGACTATCATTTCTACTTTATTTCACTTTAAAAAGTTTCATTTTCACTTTAAATTCTCTTTGGCACGTGTCTCTTTAACTTTATTTAGCCTTTGCAAGTGTCATTTTCGCATTTTCTTACTGTCGCAAGTGTTTTCTTTTGGTAAGGGAAGTGTCGCACTTTGTGCAAGGGATTTATAGCTCATATTTAAGAAGAAAATTTGGTATGAATGGGTCCTATATATATCATAAAGACATGTACTATACTAAATCCAAATTTTGTTTTTTTTTTGTCATCACTTATGTCGTAAAATGTATCTTAAGTGTTGCACTTAGAGGTAAGGGTCATTCTTATGTCATTTTAATGGGAACATGTTGATTTTGGGTGTTAAATATTTCATTTTCGAGTGGTTGATCATTTGTGAACCATTTTCTCTCTTGAAATACATAATTCATATTCTTAGGCCCTAGTTAGCAATACCTACCTTCTATAACTATGCACTACATAGTCTCTGCCTCCAAGCACTGCACACTACGCAACCATAGTGCCCAGTTCAGCCTCCTGCCTTTTGAAATTGTGAAATTCCTCCTTCTAGATAGCCTTTCACTTGGCATTGCACAGTTTCAATCAATAATCAAGCCAATATCACTCATTTATTTCCTCAATTGAACTGTTATTGGTCTCCCAGAACTACGCATTGCACAATCACAATGAGTAAGCCCTCCATGTCTTCCTCCTTGACTTGCTCAACTACGCAATTCTCAGGCATTGGCCTTCCTGAACTGTGCACTGTGAAATCACAGTGATTAAGCCTTCTTCACTATCTCACTAAGTTTCCCAAATACGTAGTCTTGTCCCTCCTTCCTTTCAAAACTATACACTATGTAGTTATAGTGAGAAAGCCCTCACCTCTATCTCACTAACTCCCCCAAATACATAATCTTGATTCCCTGACACTCAAGAACTACACATTGCACAAACACATTCACCATAGCTCCATCCCTAGCCTCTAGAAGTTTTCAATGCGTAATCCCTAAGCCTACTCCTTGGACAAATACCGTATTCACAGTCAATCAGTGAATTTCATGAAGAATTAGATAAACTAGGAGATTTTTGAGTTGATGTCATCTTGTCATGATTGAATTCCATATGCAAGTACTAAACATTCACATGACATGATGATTATTAGTAGATCATGCAGAAAGAAACTTGTGAAGTTGGAACCATGAAGATATCATCAAGTAAGAATATTAAGGGACACACGATCATGATAGATGATTAAATATCAAGATCACATAGAGACTCCATATCGATTGGCCTCTTGGAGGATGAAGATGAAGCAAATGCGAGATTAGTCATGAAGATATCAAGTAAGCAAAAATGAGAGAATATTGGCATTGATACATAATCATGAAGATCCAAGTCATATTTTATGAATTCATGGCTTGTGTTATCACTTATAAAATTGTGAAACATTACCTGACATGGTCATACAATTCATTTATCAAAGGATAAGGTCTCCTTAAGCCTTTCAAGTTCGTATAGGAAAATTTCATTTTTTTTACATATTTAACCTATCCTAAGGTTCAAGGCCACCTCCATTTAGGTCATGTCATGCCCCATTAGTCATCATATGCTATTATTTTTCATTCCCTAAGCATTTAAATTCAAAAATGGCACTTAAGGTAGTTTTACAACTTTTCGTAGCATTGTATATAGCAAAACAGTAGTTTTCGCAATGAAACTACCTAATAGTTTCTTAGCGAAACTGTCAAAAGTTAAACTAATCACGCTACAAAAAACTATTTTCTTATCTGTCTTGTCAAACTCAATGAGAAGTGTCAGTTCATGATTGGAGGAGTTAGGGTGGAGGTCATTCGAGTCAATTAGGGTAAATTCAAAGGTACAAAGCCATGTCTAAGGTCATCATTACCCTTTTTAGCATGCATGTGTCATGATTAATGCATGAGTTGTCATTTAAACCATAAATACCTTACCCAATTACTCTTTTCTCATACTTCGCTTTATATTTTCATGTAATTGGATTTCTGGAGAGCTGCTTCATCGAGCCAAGAAGGTTTTTGGCAGGTTTAAACTTTTTAGGTGTCATCAAGCAAGCGAGGCTGAGAAGATATAAAGCACCCATGGCTGCAAGGAAGAACACAAGCAAAGGTGGTCATTGCCACAGGTATGAGCCCATTGACATGAATTTTCTCAATGAAGACCCAACTTCCATGGAGGTATTCAGAAGAACAGGTTGCTTGCAATTCTGTCAAAGGTTGCAAGGTTGTCATCTACAGGTTTCCAAGGATTTTGCTAACAGTTTCAGAGGAACAGCTTCAAAAGTGGGAATTTTGAATCTTATAGCGACACCAGACAACATTTCAACAACAACGGGAATACCTAGAGGAGGGGAATAGTGGTTTAAAGGCATCAAATTCAAAATGCAGGATTGTAAAGAGTTCATCAAACCAGAGCATAATGAAATTGATCTGAAAAATGTTATCCCTAGGAGTTTCATGAAGGACAAATATTCAAAGCTGTTGATGATCATTCAGAAGTATTTTACCAGTGAAGGAATATTTCATATGGTCTACTCCTACCACCTTAGGCTTCTTCTGCATTTTTTGGGTAAGATGTCACTTTACTTGCCCTTTTATTTATACAAAAGTCTAGGTAAAATGTCAGATAAGGCTCAAGTTAAAACAGAGGGCAATGAAACTTCTTTCTTTCACCATTATTTGATTAAGTTGTTGGTGTTAGAGGAGTTGAAGGGACTAGATAGATATTGGACTTATTTTATGTTCATGAATGGTTTTGAAATTGATGCTATCACTCCTAATAAAACCTCCAAACCTAGAAAAATTTCATCACCAACAGTGGCAGAGGAAGTTGAAGAAGAAATAGATCATCTCCACTAGAACCAGTGAGCATGGAGGTAGAGCCTTTGCAAAATATTGACACACCCAAAACAACACCTGCAAAACAGAAGCAAACAAAGCATCAAGAGAGTTACTAGGAGCCAAATAGTGGTTAAGTGTAACTTAGAGGACATCTTGCATGCAATTGACATTGAAGAAACTCCCATTGTCCAAGCTAAAGACATTGAATATGGAGGAAGAAAGCTGAAGAAAGGTAAGACAACTAAAACATTAGACTTTGCAGGTGATGATGCTGGTTTCATTTTTCAGCCAAGGAAGCCAATGACTAGACATACAAGAAAGGTCATGGAAAGAAGCAAAGAGACTCAGAAGGTCAGTGAAACTTCTCAGCCACCAAGCATCATAGATCTATCTTCACCTTCAAAAGAAGAGTTGGTTATCAAACAAAATAAGGTTAAAGAGAAAATTAGTGAAAAATAAGAAATTGAAACCCTTAAGGAGTAGTTGAAGGAGGTAGTTAAGGAGATATCAGTCTTTAAACAAGAAGCAAAGAAGCATAGAGCTGAGAAGGTTCAGTTTGAACAAATGAAGAAAATCTAGGAAGATCAAGTCACAAGTGTCTCAAAGACCTTGGACAATACAGAAAGGTTGATAAAGTGGACTCAGCCACTAAGGGGAGAATTCAAACACATCAAAAAGATAAACTTGCACTTGTAATCCAAGAACAGGGCATTAAAAGACAAAGTGCAAGATCTTGAAGAGCAATTGGAGCTGATTCATGAGGAGTTGGAAAAGAAAGGATTGAAAATGACTGTGGTAGAAGAGCCCATTAGTCAACTAATTGTAAATGAGGAAGAAACACCACAAGTAAGAATTTGAAATGGAATATGCCTTAGGAGGTTCATTACATGCATAGAACCAAAATTTTGCAGCTGCAGAGCAGTTTTTGAAGATCATTTTGAAAGGAGAAATTTCTAGTTTTTTACACAGTTTCGTAGTGTACCTTAGGCTTGAAGCCAGAAATACGCTATGAAAAAACCTGTAGGAGCCTTTTTACATTTAAAGTCAATTTTTGCATGTTTTAAGGAGAGGGATCCATGATTGTAAGTTTTAATGACATGATGAAGATGTTGGAACAAAAAAGAAGTGAAGAGGATGGATGGAAAAGCCAATTTTCCCACGCTACTAAAACTCGCTACAAAACTGTCCTATTTTCATAGCGAGCAATTGTTGAAGGATTTTGAGCATCTTAAAATAATTTTTTGCCAGCTGGAGATCTCCAGCATGTCAGAGGACCTTATTAGCATATATTTATGACTCAAAGGGAGTGCCATGCAGCCAGGTCATTAGTCAAAACAACATTGAAGATGAAGGTCATTCATTCCTAAAAGTTAGGGTTATGTTCCACAGATCTAGGGGTGCTTTAAATATGTAAAGTGGCAGTGAACTTGGTCATGTGTCCTTCGAGCATGTGATATTAATTGTGTAAGCATCATGTAACTATTTCACAAATAGGATAGAGGAATGTAATAAATAGGAGATAGAGTCCTATTAGGAGTTGGTTTCTTTAAAAGGTAGCTGTCAATTTTTTGTTGTAAGTTATTTATTTCAGTTATGAAAGGTGTCATAGGATAATTCGAGGATCTAGCCATAAGGAAAATCATCCATATTGTAAAGAATGTCTATTTATACGAAAAACATCGAAGAAGCAAGGGGTTGGAGAACATTTGCACCAAATTGTTGCTTTTATGTTTTTTACTATTATCAGTAATACAAAGTGACATTCTTCTTTCCAGACCCGAGATTCTCATGAGGTTTTTTATATCTTATTGATCTATATCTTTATGTTTTATCACTTGCAGTAGATTTCATCTCTAATTACTCAGAATTCATAATATTATGCTATGAATTCCTTTAGTGGTGAAATGACTGTGTTTTCTTATGTTGCATGTGTGAGTTGCCTCTGTCTAAAACCTTTATCTGCCTCATCTTCCATGTGAATATCTATTGTCACTAAAACTACTAATTGTTGACTCCATAAGCCCAATGGTAGCAAGCCTGCATTTTTCAACCTGGAATCATACAAACAAGTTAAAATTTCTATAGAGTTAGCCATATAGTGCTATCCTTATTCAAAATCATAAACCCCCATTGGGAGAGCCCTCTCAAACTGAAGAGGCTAATATTTAGTTAGAAGTGGTTTTAAATAGTTACACTGAGTTGTTTGATGAGCACACAATAAAGATTAATTTGTGATAACAGCTTGTACAAGTGTCATCACAATTTCATATGTCTCAATGGGTCTTGCCACATTATGTGCAATGCAATTATGTGTTTCAAAAATTAACAAAAATGTAAATGTGTGGAATTCCAAGGGTCACATTTCGAATATGAAAAGTCGCATGTAGACTAAAGAGTCACTAGGAAAAGTCCAAGAGTCTTGTAGAAGTTCAAGAGTCACTTGGAAGTCCAATAATCATGATGGAAGCTCAAGATTCATGAGGGTTTTAAAGGCCATTCCTCTTGTTGTAAATAAACCCTCATAACTCAATAAAAGGGATTTTGGAGGATTATGATTTGTAGAGTTAGCCTTGGCTTCTCTAGCTTGGAATATGAGATAATACCATTCCTTAGAGAAGCAAGAAGTGAATTAATGTTCCACTATTGGAGCTAGTGTCTCACCATTGTAACTATGTACTTGGATATTTCACTTAATAATCAGAAGCTTACTAAGCTAACACATTTTCATGCATGTATTGTGAATGTTGCAATATTATTCTTTAAATGTTTGCAGTAAATTTTATGTTCATATATACTAAGGAATTTAAACTGCTCCATTGTATTTCAAATTAGCGGAATTTTGAGGTCTAAAATGGGCCTCCTAAGGAAATAATAAAATATAGATAAATCAATAAAATAATATTTATGAATTGTCAATTCACTTTTTGCACCACAATCGATGTAAACATGGTTAAATTCAATTCAAAAGTTGTACCAAAATAAAATTAATAAAAAAATTGTATTGATGTGACTATAAATAATAATGAGTGTTTCAAGAAAATTTCATTATCATTGAACAACTAATGCATTTGTCCTTTCTACTTAAATAACTTAAAATAAAATATAAATATAAATTCTTAATTATATAATATTTTATTAATTAAAATTTATATTATTTAAATTGTATAATAACATGTAATTAATGTACTATGTAAAAATAGTATAATAAATGTAATATATTATTTTATTTATGAATTTTATTCAAAAAGTGTGAAATGACATTTATTATGAGTACTTTTATTGTTGAATGTGTGTTGTATTTTCTTTAATGATCATTGTTTCTATGTGAAATATTTTGAAATGTAACTAATGAATACTTTTTTGTTCTCATTTTCCTCTCCTAGGATATTACTATTAAAATCCTCCTCGAGGCTCACTCTCCTCTCCCCCCCAGTGAAATTCTTTGTTTATGCATTGCAATTGGTGTTTCACAGTGTCAAATTAATTTCTGATTAGGATATGTGTGTAATATCTTATTTTATTCATTATATCCAAGGTAAACCTTAGAGTTATGGGGTGGGGTTGATACTCTGGATGGGGTTAAATTGTTGCTGCCACAACACCCTACCAAATTTTGCTACTTTTGAATTTCAGAGCCTAATGTTTGTCATATTACGTGTCTCTTTATGTCACTGAATTTTGTTTCATGTTATTTCATATGTTTCAGGTGTCATTTTTCTTTCTTGAGTGTGTTTTCATCATCAAGAACATCCACAATGCACTTAACGGTCTTAGTACACTTTTATTCACAAAACGACACTTTTGGTTGCAATTTAACATAGTTTATCCATTATACTTTCAAAGTGCTTGTAAACTAGAGTTTTGACATATACTTCTTAGTATTGGGTTTTGTCTAAGTTTTACTAATGAGTTTGTATGTGTCGTATTTTTGTTTTACTCTAAACTCATTTTTTTTTCCACGATTTACCCTCAAATCTTCGACAAATTTTGGTTTCATAAAGCCCGCCTACTAGACAAGGAAGAGCGCATAACACATTGACAGTGGTCATTAGGCCTTCCTTAAGACTTGAAACTGCACCTTGCACCATCATCTTATCATATCGTACACCAACATTGAAAAACAAACCTCCTTTAATCCATGGCACTGCACCATGTGTCCTCTTTGTGACTCAGACCTCCTTAATTGAGTGCATGGTGCATTAGAAAGAATCGTTGAGCCTCCTTGTCCCTTGATATTATGCCACACGCCCTTCATTAAGCCTCCTCTTCCCAGTGGAGCACACAACACACTCTTAGTGCTCAACACATAGCCCTTGTCTCTTGATAGCCTACTCGGCACCTAGAAGCTTTCCCTTCCTTTCTTAAGCACATTATTGATTCACAATTAGAAATTTTGCATGAAACATGATAGAATAGGAGATTTTTTGGGTTGATTAGTACTTTCCAAGAGTGATATTACTTGGAATTTCTACTATAAAATATAACAAGCAGGCATGAGAATATTTGTCAAATGATTCAACACAAATAAGCATTCAAATAGAAAGAATATTTGATTGCGACAAGTGAAAGAACACCATATTCTTATGACCAAAGTGATCCATATATACTTCATACATCTCAAGACCCTTTGGAGGGTAAATGGAAACAACAACAAGGAATTTGCATCAAGATATGAATACATAGGTGGAAGCTTTGTCAGTCCCAATCACCAAGGGTCCAAGTCATCAATGTTAGTGACTTGTATTGTAGTTTCCTCATCATCGTGTGGAAATAGTGATGTAATTATCTGAAATATAAATATGTGGAAGTCAAAGATTCATGTATGGACAAAAAATCGACATGTGGAAGTATAAAGGAAGGAGTCCAAAAGTCATGTTTAAGGTAAAAAGTCATTTGGAAACCCAATGGTTATTTAGAAATCATGTCTCTAGTTATAAAAGAGGCTTGATTACTCAAAGAGAGAAATTTTCACCTTAGCTTCTCCCACAAGGCATTAGAGAGATGGATATAGTTCTTTTGGAGAGAAATTTGTGGCTTTAACGCTCCACTATTTGGAGGAAGTGGTGTTCATTGTGCTCATGTATCTTGGAATTTTTTCTTAATAATTGAAGCCCATTGTTGTGAAACCAGCTCCAAAAATAGAAGAAAAGAGATATCAACGCTTTATAAATAAGCCACTTTGAGGGGGCAGCCTCCAATACATGAAATTAATGAACAATTCTTGGATGATGCAATTTAAAAAAACCTCCTTTCTATATATAGGAGTCCATGGGGCCATAATGTAATCCTAGTGGGCCACAATGTAATCCTAGCCGACCTAACAATAATAATTTAAGGGCACAATAATAACAAAATGGGGGTTACAAGGGTACAATAATAACAATAAGGATGTTACACTAACAACAATAAGGGACTATACTAGTAATATAGGGACCTAACATGCCCCTCTCCTTCAAAAAAGTGTTGTCCTCAATGCTTGAGTAGCTCTGGGTGCTTCTGTATAAAATTCTCATCCTCCCATGTAGAATCTTCGGTGGGTAAGTTCTTCCACTTGATGAGATACTCTGAAATTGATCGATTCCGTAGTTGTCGGGTTCTTGTTTCCATGCCCGCTTCAGGTTCCAATATGATTTTTCCTTCCTCATCAAGTTCTGGCAATATTGTTTGAACTGGAAGATTTTCACCTATAACCTTCTTTAAGCATGAAACATGGAAAACTGGATGTACTCGCGAAGAAGCAGGAAGTTCCAATTTGTATGCCATAGAACCAATCTTTTGCAACACCTTGTAAGGACCATAGTACTTTGGTGATAATTTATTATCCTTCTTAGCTTGCTTGAGGGACATTTGTTTGTATGGTTGTAGCCGTAAAAATGCCCAATCTCCTACATCAAAACTTCTCTCGCTGCGATGTTGATCTGCCTGTTGTTTCATTCGATTTTGTGCCAAATTCAGGTTATCCTTTAAGAGTTGGAGAACTTCTTGCTGATGCTCGATGTGATCTTCCACTACTTGAACCTTTGAATTTTCCCTTAAAGATGATGTGATGGATGGTGGATGATATCCATAAAGTGCCATAAATGGGGTCATTTTTGCTGCAGTATGGAAGGAAGTGTTATACCACCATTCAACGAGAGGTAACCACTTGACCCATTGTGTTTGTTTGTCAGATACAAAACGATGAAGATATCCTTCCAAAAAATTATTTTTTTCTCATCATGAGTTTCTTCTACTATCTTTTCGCCATTAGGAAACATTTCTTATATCAACTTTGTCAAACCTTCCATGTCTGCTTTTAGATCATTCTTCATGTTTTCCATGTTGTCTTTCATGTCATCCATCTTAGCTTCCACGCCTTTCTTCAAACCATCCATATTCGCTTCCATGCCTTTCTTCAAAACTTCCATTTCATTTTTTGTTTCTCTTTGCGAGAGCGAAATTTGGTGCACTTGCTCTTGTAATTTTGATAGATCATGTTGCAAATATTCATTTTCATGAGTCATAGTAGAGCCTTCTGAAGGCTTAATGGGTGTTGAAATATTTTTACAGGTCATATTTTAGAACCAAATACTGATATCTATTCTACAATATGCCCTTGGAATCAATTCAAATTGATTCTTCAAACAAGACTTATGCAATTCGGAAAAAAATACAAACCTTTTTCTTGCTTTTGAGGAGCTAGATATTGAAATTGGATTATCTTTGTGATTGCAATTCTTCAATATTTTAAATTTGGCACTAACGTATCCCTCTAAATTATCTTTCTAATGCCATAGGTATGACCTGATTTGGATTCTCCAAGAAAAATTTGTGTCCAATATCCCACAATGACCTAATTATGGACTGGTTCAATAGAGCGAACTTGTACGACTTTCCACGTGTCACTGTTTCGTCCTTCAGCTCTGACATTTATATCCAAGAAACTAAAGTCCGTGTAATTGCAACCACTTTTTACGGAACTCCAATCTGATGCTCAGAGAGGAAGTTATCAGTCTTTTCCCACGATCACCTCTTTGAGATGAAATTCGGGAGCCTGAAAAATCACTACCTTCCACAGATCATATCTCCGAAAATATTCTGAAACAAGCTATGAAATTTTTTGACGCGTTTCCTCAGGATTTCAGATTTGCACCCTAAAAATTTCATATTTTTAACCTTCGTATAAAAAACGTTATAGCGAAAATGCCACGATGACCTGTTTAGAGAAAATTGAGGAGCTTGCAAAAAGACCTAAATTCCATAGATAATATCTCCAAAAATATTGTGAAACAAGATCTGAAATTGTTTGAGGATTTTCCTTAGGAGTTCAGCTTCACGCCCTAAAAATTTCAGCTTCTAAAACTTCGTAGAAAAAAAATTATAGCGAAAATTCCATGATGACCTGTTTGTAGCAGCGAAACCCTAGAATCCAAACCTCTCATACCAAATGTTGTGAAACCAGCTCCAAAAATAGAAGAAAAGAGATATAAATGCCTTATAAATAAGCCACTTCAAGGGGGAAACCTCCAATACATTACATTAATGAACAATTCTTGGATGATACAATTTACAAAACCTCCTTTCTATATATAGGATTCCATGAGGCCATAATGTAATCCTAGTGGGGCCACAATATAATCCTAGCTGACCTAACAATAATAATTCAAGGGCACAATAATAACAATATGGGGGTTACAAGGGTACAATAATAACAATAAGGGGGTTACACTAACAACAATAGGGGACTATACTAGTAATATAGGGACTTAACACCCATTGGGCCAACACAGTTTCATGCATAGATCGTGGATGTTTTGAGACTATTATTTGAATTTTTTTGGTTTATGTTGGCATTATTATGTATTGAAGACTCATCAAAATATTTTATTTCATTTGGTGTTTATCTTATTGAAACTGTGTTGTAGTGGTTATAATTATTGTTGCACTTATGTGAACTATTTTTCTTGATATCTAATGATTCTTTTATGCATACGCTCGTGTGTCTTCACTAGATCAGTACTAATACTTTTCTCTTGAAGGCTCACCTTTGTTCCTTTCAGTGAAAGAACCTTGATTCTACAATTGGACATTTCATAAGGTATAATTTCTCGCTCATTCAAAAGTGCATGTGTGTTACTCTCTTATGCTAATTACTCAAGCCAAGGAAAATATTTAAGTAAATGGAGGCCAAGCCATATTTTTGGATGGGACTCCTATATAAAATTTCATGAATTCTAACTAGGAATTCATATCAAGGAGATCCACTATATGTTGGCGGGATCCAACACCATCAACATTCTAGTGCTAGAAGGAGGGCATCCACCTTTTTATGGCCGAAAATTTACCTCACCTGAATAATAAAGCATATTTGAAAGGAAGTAACAGTATGAGTTCAACTCCAAATCCTCTTATTGAGATTGTAGAATCTTCTCATCTTGGTACAAAAAAAACTTTTGAAGTTAGCTACGATCAACTTTGAACAATCTGACCAATTACTCATCATTTTAGAAGAGCTCTTAGACTACTTCATGTGTCTCATAATATTCATCATAGTCCAAGAAAGAAAGCTACAAGTGATACTAGTGTATTGGTTTCATCATTAGAATATTTTGTTATTTCCACCCTTGAAGAGTTAGAAAAACCTTCAGAAGATGCAATTCAACAAGGGCATATTCCACCTATTGACGAAGGTGAGGAGGGAGGTTTTCAATTTTTTGATGAATAAAAACCAAGGTACGAAGTAAAACTTGATTATAACAAATATTTGAATGGAGAAGGAGAAGACTCTTCATATTCCGAGCAAGAGGAGGAAGAGGGAGAAGACATATCTAATCAAGGTTTGGATTGGATGGCCCAAGGGCCACTTGATCTTCCAGATAATCTTCATTGCATGCCTAAACATTAAGAGAATTTGTTATCAAAGTTTGATCCTAAAAATAAGAAAAAATTTAAAGATCATATTGACAAATTCTACATGCATTTGTGAATGCTTGAGACACGATTTGATGACGTTGCTTGTATAATTTTTCCATACACCTT
>CM076584.1:335272487-335505016 GCA_034641835.2 Pinus albicaulis
GGTTTGTGATATGCAAGTCTTCTAATGCCTCTGTTCTGAAAAAATTTCCTAATGTTACTGCTGATGTTTGCCTAAGGTTTGAGAAATTTTCTTGATGGTACATAATGGTTTGTGCTTCTTGCTCTATCCCTGTTTCAAAAGGAACAAACTCTCTTTCCTCAAGACACAGCTGCTCATGGTCATGATAATTTTGAGCTTCTAGTTCATCATAGAGAACTTGGGGAAGCTGATGAGGTGGGTCTAATTTTGTTTCAAATACTTCTGACTATTATTCAATGTTCTCATTAGTGTGTAATATGAAAGAGCTTAGATCAGAATGCAAGGAATACATCGGGATGTTATCTGGGCTTTCTTGACTACTGACCATATATTTCATGTGCGATTCCTGATAGAGTATTCTAGTTTGGTTAAACACAAGAATACTGGCGTAGGACATATCAAGTTGAATATTTCCTTGAAGCTTAGCTCCCCAAGTTCTGGATAAAAGCATTCCATACTTCAAGGGAATTTTTTCTACCATTATGTCCATGATCAGGTGTTTTGCAGGTATTTGGGCCAAACTGAAACAAAGATCTTTGATCAAGCCTAGACATTTGACCCTACTCGAATCAAATGAGTATAAGTCTTTATATGGTCTTGTGATTTCTAGGCCTAATCTTTCCATCACAACCTTCGGCATGAGATTATGCGAGGCCCCGGAGTCTAGCATGGCATTGTGTAAGATCTGGTCATGGATATTCAAACTGATGTAAAATGGAAGAGTGGTTCCTTCTTGGTATTTCCCTTCTATTTTTGGACCAAACAACACTTTAGGAGTGTCATCATCTAGATTAAGAGTGTTTGCATCATTTCCTATATTCAGGACCTTTAACACTTGGGATTTATAAGAGCTTTGGGTGATAAGTTCAGTGAGAGGAATGGTAATATTTATTTTGGCAATTTCTCCCTCAAAACTGAAAGGTGCTTGTAGTTTAGACATGTTTTCTTCAGTTTTTTCAGCCATGACGTTTTCTATGTTCTGAGTTTGCCGACTTTGTTTCGGGATTTTGTTTGACAGAGCCATCTCAGGAATCTTTGTGGAGGTACTAGGAGCATCTGAGCCAAGACTTTTTTGAATAGCTTTATCTTTGTTTTGGTCAGTTTTCTTGACCATGATTTTGTTGCTATCCACTGCTTTTTTAAGGATGGTATCAGGGGTTTTAGCAGTGTCCGAGCTACCTTTCTTGGAGTTGTCTTGGTTTTTTCTACTTCTAAGGTCATACTTCCTGTGAGCTTCTATTATGGCATTCTAAAAATCTATGGCAGGATCTTCGGGATCTTCATAGTTGGTTTCATCTTGATTCGGAGAGAAAAATGCTTGTTCTTGTTCTGTGAGGTAAACCTCACTCTTGTTATCAGAACCTACAAGGTTCAAATGATTTTCATCAATCGGTTCTGTATCCCTTTCATCTTCTTCCACATAATTTTCATTAAAGGGTGGCCTAATTTGTTGGTCATTTTCCCTTGGTTTGTTTTGAGGCTATTCGCTCCTAAAATTTTGGTTCTAGTTTCTGTTTGGAGGGTTTGGCTAGCTATCCCTAAGAGGTATCTTTTCACTTATCTTTTCCCACATTTTTGCCATGGATCTAACCAAGTCATCTATTTTAGGATCTAAGGAAGGGGCTGAAGTGGAGACCTCATCCTGGTATGTGACTTTCCTTTCTGATCTAGTCCTAGCTCTCTTTTCTGCTAAGTTGGCTTCTTCACTTATGGCCACTTTTTGCATTTCCTCTAAGGTAGGGGGGTCTTTGTCTCTTAGTTGATAAGTCATGTCTCTTAGTTGATAAGTAGTTGATTTTGAATGCTTTTTCACTATTTCTATCTATGTCCTTTAAAGGAAAATATTTCACAAAGTCAGCAACCCTGTCATTGTTTGCCTATATCTGCTCCTTAAAAGAAAAATTGCTCAAAAAATAGAAGAAAAGAGATATCAACGCCTTAGAAATAAGCCACTTCGAGGGGGAAACCTCCAATACATTACATAAATGAACAATTCTTGGATGATCCAATTTACAAAACCTCCTTTCTATATATAGGAGTCCATGGGGCCGTAATGTAATCCTAGTGGGCCACAATGTAATCCTAGCCGACCTAACAATAATAATTTAAGGGCACAATAATAACAATATGGGGGTTACAAGGGTACAATAATAACAATAAGGGGGCCACACTAACAACAATAAGGGACTATACTAGTAATATCAGGACCTAACATGCCCCTCTCCTTCAAAAAGTTTTGTCCTCAATGCTTGAGTAGCTCTGGGTGCTTCTGTATAAAATTCTCATCCTCCCATGTAGAATCTTCAGTGGGTAAGTTCTTCCACTTTATGAGATAATCTGAAATTGATCAATTTCGTAGTTGTTGAGTTCTTCTTTCAGTGACCGCTTTAGGTTCCAATATGATTTTTCCTTCCTCATCAAGTTCTAGAAATATTGTTTGAATTGGAATATTTTCACCTATAACCTTCTTTAAGCATGAAACATGGAAAACTGGATGTACTCGCGAAGAAGCAGGAAGCTCCAATTTGTATGCCATAGTACCAATCTTTTGCAACACCTTGTAAGGACCATAGTACTTTGGCTATAATTTATTATCCTTCTTAGCTTGCTTGAGGGACATTTGTTTGTATGGTTGTAGCCGTAAAAATACCCAATCTCCTACATCAAAACTTCTCTCACTGCGATGTTGATCTGCCCGTTGTTTCATTCGATTTTGTGCCAAATTCAGGTTATCCTTTAAGAGTTGGAGAACTTCTTGCTGATGCTCGATGTGATCTTCCACTGCTTGAACCTTTGAATTTCCCCTTAAAGATGATGTGATGGATGGTGGATGATATCCATAAAGTGCCATAAATGGGGTCATTTTTGCTGCAGTATGGAAGGAAGTGTTATACCACCATTCCACAAGAGGTAACCACTTGACCCATTGTGTTTGTTTATCAGATACAAAACAACGAAGATATCCTTCCAAACATTTATTTACTATCTCAGTTTGACCATCAGATTGAGGATGATAAGATGAGCTATGAGCCAATTGAGTACCCAAACAAGAAAATAACTCCGTCCAAAAATTTCCCGTAAAAATGGGATCTCTGTCGCTCACAATAACCCTTGGGCTTCCATGTAGCTTTTGAATTCTGTCCACAAATGTAGTAGCAACTGTACTTGCTTTAAGTGGATGAGATAATGCACAAAAGTGTGCATACTTGGTAAGTCTATCAACTACCACCATGATGACATTCTTTCCTTCAGACTTAGGTAAACCTGTGATAAAATCCATTGAAATATCCTCCCAACGCTGACTTGGAATGGATAAAGGTTGTAGAAGTCCCGGGGTCTTAATTGTTTCCACTTTATTCTGCTGGCAAACCAAACATTCCGCCACAAACTTTTGAATATCAGATTTAAGGCCATCCCAAAAAAGTTCTTTCTTCACCCTGTGGTAAGTTTTTAAAAATCCTGAGTGTCCTCCTAAAGGATAAGTGTGCAATTCCAGAAGAATATTTTGCTTTAGTTAGGAATTCTTACAAATATATAAGCGATCTTTGTACCATAAGGAATCATTTTTGAAACTAAATGTATCATATGTAATAGGATCTTGCTACAACTTTTGAATCAGTGTCCATACATCTTTGTCCTTCTTCCATTCATCTCTTGCTTCGGTTATCCAATATGGTTGGATAATAGAAATGGCACAAAGCAATGCTTCCACCTCTTCATTCTTTCTTGAGAGTGCATCTGCAACCACATTAAGCTTTCCTTTTTTGTAGATTATTTCAAAGTCATAACCCAACATCTTTGTGACCCATTTTTGTTGCTCTTCTGACGATAGTCTTTGTTCCAAAAAGTGTTTAAGACTATCATGATCACTTTTTACCTTGAAGTGTCTTCCCATTAGGTAAGTTCGCCATTTCTTTAGTGCATGCAATATTGCTAACATTTCCTTCTCATAAATAGGTTTCTGTAAATACTTTCCTTTGATTGGACGACTTTCAAAAGCAATGGGTCTTCCTTCCTGCATTAAAACTGCACCAATTCCATTTCCTGAGGCATCACATTCCACAATAAAGGTTTTTGTGAAGTCTGGTGTAGCTAAGACCGGTGCTAGGCACATTGCCTCTTTAAGACGTTCAAAGGCCTTAGTTGCTTCAGGAGTCCATGAAAATGCATATTTCTTCAATAATGTTGTTAGAGGTGCTGCTATTCTCCCATAATTCTTAACAAACTTGTGATAATACATTGTTAACCCGAGAAATCCTCGCAACTTCTTTATGGTTGTGGGGACTTTCCATTCCTTAACGGCTTTAATTTTGTTAGGGTCTACTTTAACACCCTCGTGAGATACAATATGACCCAGATATTCCACCTCTTGTACTCCAAAGAAACATTTGGATTTTTTTGCATATAATTGTTTCTCCCGCAATAGTTTGAGCACCCTGTCAACATGTTCAACATGATCCTTCCAAGACCTGCTATAGATTAGTATATCATCAAAAAATACTAGCACAAATTTTCTAAGGAAGGGTTTGAAAATGGAATTCAACAACCCTTGAAATGTAGAAGGTGCATTGGTAAGGCCAAAAGGCATGACCAAAAATTCATAATGACCCTCATGAGTTCGAAATGCTGTTTTTGGAATATCTTCAGTCTTCATTCTAATTTGATGATATCCCGAACGAAGATCCAACTTGGTAAAATAAATTGCTCCATGTAATTCATCCAATAATTCATCAATCACAGGAATGGGAAATTTATCTTTAATGGTGAGCTTATTGAGCTCCCTATAATCCAGACACATCCGCCATGATCCATCCTTCTTGTGTACCAATACTACAGGAGCAGAGAAAGAACTTTGACTAGGTTGAATTATACCCGCCTCTAACATTTCTGCAATCATACGTTCAATTTCGCTCTTTGGAAGTAAGGATATCTATAAGGCCTGATGTTTGGAGGAACACTTCCTGGAATCAAATGAATAGCATGATCATGATCACGAATAGGTGGGAGTCCTTTGGGAGTTTCAACACCTTGGAATGATTGTCCAAGACTTGTTGGAGATCTGCAGAAATAGATGATTTTGATGTCGGAACTTCTAGAGAGCATAATTTTGCAATTACGCCTCGTTGTTCTTTCTTTAGAAGCTTTGTCATGACATTAGAGCTTATTATCCTTCCTGGCTTCCCTTCAATACCCCGTAATTCAACTTCCTTTCCTTCTGAAAAAAATTTCAAGAAAAGTTCTTGAAAATTAAAAGCTACCGTTCCCAAAGATTGTAACCATTGTACTCCTAGTACAACATCAGCACCTCCCATAGGAATGGCAAGCATTGGACTAGTCAATACATATTCCCCCATGGTTAGCTTGATATTATGGCATTTTCCTGAGCAATTTATAGTTCCTCCATTTGCAACCATCACTTGACATTCTGGTGCTGGGTATAGGAAACAATTTAATTCCTTGGCTACCTTACAATGAATAAAATTATGGGTGCTACCTGAATCAATCAACACTATTACCTTTTTATTCTTGATATGTCCTTCTATCTTGAGAGTTTGAGGAGTGGTAATTCCTACCAGTGCATTACACGATATGGTCGGATTCATTTCTTCCTCTTCTAGGGCTGGTTCCTTGTGTATATCCTCTTCTTGTTCATTTTCTTCTTCCTCTTCACAATCTATGTAAAATAATTTCTTCTCAGCACACTTATGACCTTTAGTGTATTTGCTATCACAACCGTAGCAAAGCCCTTTTGCTCTTTTTTCTTCCAATTGTTGTGGTGTCAACCTTGTAGGTTGTGGAAATCTAGGCATAGAAACACTTCCTTCTTTATAGAATTGAGTGGTAGGCTTCTTTGTCGCCATAATTTTACATTCAACTTTTCTTGCCAACCTGAATGCCTTATCCAATGAATCAGGTTCCAAAACACGAACTTCATGTTGGATGTTATCTTTTAAAGTGCCTATGAAGAGATCAATCCTGTGTTCCTCTGGAATATCAGTTACCCTTATATTCAATTTTTGGAAGTCCTCAATGTGCTGCCCCACTAAACCCTTTGTTTGAGATTTATCAATTGGCTAAAGAAGGTGTTGCTCTTTGTATCCTCATAATGTGCTATCATTTCCTCCGTAAAAATTGACCAAGTGACAATTTTTTACGAGAGCAAAGCCAACGATACCATAGAAATGTATTTTGTTCTAAATGTAAAGTTGCAATGCGTACCTTTTGTGTGTTTTGCACATTATGGAGATCAAAATATTGCTCCATCTGTAGTATCCATGTTACAAGATCCTTCCCATCAAACTTCCTCATATCCATTTTTGGAATATGGTGGTTCTTCCTGCCAACATTAGAGTTTATGAAATCGCGATTAACATTTATTTTGTTCTCATCATGAGGTTCTTCTACTATCTTTTCACCATTAGGAAACATTTCTTGTATCAACTTGGTCAAACCTTCGATGTCTACTTTTAGATCATTCTTCATGTTTTTCATGTTGTTTTCCATGTTGTCTTTCATGTCATCCATCTTAGCTTCCATGCCATCTTCTATGCCATCCATCTTAGCTTCCACACCTTTCTTCAAACCATCCATCTTCTCTTCCATGCCTTTCTTCAAAACTTCCATTTCATTTTTTGTTGCTCTTTGCGAGAGTGAAATTTGTTGCACTTGCTCTTGTAATTTTGATAGATCATGTTGCAATTATTCATCTTCATGAGTCATAGTAGACCCTTATGAAGGCTTAATGGGTGTTGAATTATTTTTACTGGGCATCTTTTAGAACCCAATACTGATAGCTATTCTACAATATGCCCTTGGAATCAATTCAAATTGATTCTTCAAACAAGACTTATGCAATTCGGAAAAAAAAATACACACCTTTTTCTTGCTTTTGAGGAGCTCGATATTTAAATTTGATTATCTCTGTGATTGCAGTACTTAAATATCTTCATTTCAGTACTGACATAGCCCTCTGAATTATCTTTCGAATGCCACAGGTCTGACCTAATTTGGATTCTCCAAGACAAAGTTGTGTCCAATTTCCCACAATGACCTAATTATGGATTGGTTCAGTAGAGCGAACTTGTACGACTTTCCACGTGTCATTGTTTCATCCTTTGTCTCTAAAATTGATAGGCAAAAAACTACAGTCTGTGTACTTGCAACCAATTTTTACGGCACTCCAATCCGATGCCCAGAGAGAGATTTATTGAACTTTTCCCACGATCACCTCTTTGAGATGAAATTCAGGAGCCTGAAAAAGCACTACCTTCCACAGATCATATCTCCAAAAATGTTACGAACCAAGCTCTGAAATTTTTTCACGAATTTCCTCAGGATTTTAGCTTCGCACCATATGAATTTCAGATTCTGAACCTTTTTATAAAAAATTTTATAGCGCAAATTCCACTATGACCTATTTAGGAGCCTGAAAAAAGACCTAACTGCCACAGATCATATCTCCGAAAATATTGCGAACCAAGCTCTGAAATTATTAGGAAATATTCCTGAGGATTTCAGCTTCGTACCCTAAAAAATTCAGCTTCTGAAACTTCGTATAAAAAAATTTATAGCGAAAATTCCACAATGACCTGTTTGGAGCAGCGAAACCCTAGAATCCAAACCTCTGATACCAAATGTTGTGTAACTAGCTCCAAAAATAGAAGAAAATAGATATCAACGCCTTAGAAATAAGCCACTTCGAGGGGGAAACCTCCAATACATTACATAAATGAACAATTCTTGGATGATCCAATTCACAAAACCTCCTTTCTATATATAAGAGTCCATGGGGCCATAATGTAATCCTAGTGGGCCACAATGTAATCCTAGCCGACCTAACATTAATAATTTAAGGGCACAATAATAATAAAATGGGGGTTACAAGGGTAGAATAATAACAATAAGGGGGTTACACTAACAACAATAAGGGACTATACTAGTAATATAGGGACCTAACAGTCTTTGTCTCTTATTTGATAAGTAGTTGATTTTGAATGCTTTTTCATTGTTTCTATCTTTGTCCTTTAAAGGAAAATATTTCACAAAGTTAGCAACCCTGTCACCGTTTGCCTATATATGCTCCTTAAAATAAAAATTTCTCAAAACCAAATAAATGATCATAGATGCATCTTTTGCATGATATTTCTCTTTGACTGTGGGTGAAACTCAGTTGCATTCACCTAGGTTTTACCATCATCTTTTTATCAAAAGGAACTCCTTTAAAAACCCCTCCTACAATCAAATGCAACAGCAAGGTATTTTACATGTTTTCATAAAGAAAAGGCATTTTTTTGTGACAGTGGCATGCTTCATTTGCTTTGAGTGTTGTTTCTGAATTCAAAACACTTTCCATATCCTTTCTTACACATGCTGTCTCTATGTGTTTATTTGCAAATCCTCCTTCAGAAGCCAGGCTTAGGTTACCATCTTGTACATTTTGATGAGTTTTTTGAAAAAGATATTCATAGACAGGAAGAGAAAAGTTTCTTTGAATCATCAACACATCACTCCTTGGCTGCTGCTTAACAATATTTCTCCATTCATAATCATCCAATTAGTTTCACACTGTATTTCAATTCTGTGTTTTAACAGTGAAACTCATGTAAGCACCTTTTAAAACACCATTACTTTCCCTCTGTTTTTAACACCATTTTTCTATTCATAAGCCTTCAATTGTTTCCCACTACACTTAGACTCTGCCTTTCAACTAGTGAAACCTTATAATCAATCTTTGAGACACTACTGCTGTGTTAGTGGTCTTCATCTATTGGAGACAAGGTGTTAAACAAGTTTTTCAGGAAGTTTGCATCATTGTTAGCTTTGTGCCCTTTAAATGAGGCCATACCTCTGTTCCTGGCCCTTTTCTTATTAGATGAAGGAGGCCTTTGTCACATTGCCAAACCCTCTGCTTGTAAAATGAAGGAGGTTTTCAACCAATGACCTGACCATCTGCTCATGTATGGAGGAGGTTTTCTCACTCTTTCAACCCTCTGCTCATGTTTGGAGGAGGTTTTACATAGTGATGTCATTTCATCTGCTTTCAAACAGTGTCATCTTTCCTTTCACTTCCTATCCATAGTTAAGCAAATAAAAGTGACAAATTAACAATATTCCATGAGGGGCATTTCTCTGAGACATGTAATCCTGCTGTTAAAAAACCTTTTTGCATCTTTAGACATCAGAAGCAATCTGACTAGTATCTACAGAGTATCACTTGTTATTCATAAGTCACTAACCTTTTGACTGTGTTTGCAGGAGCTTATTGAAATAACTCTCTGTCCTGTACTTTCATCCCAGGCTCAAAACCACATGAGAAGTAGTTTTCTTCTCATGTTAAGTTTAATAATGTCTTTTGGAACACTGGTACACTTCTTCTCTTGAAAAATACATTGAAACATTGTAAATCCACCTAATATCAGTTTGACCTATGGCATATGCACTGCTGAGGCATTAAGGTCTGTTAGTGGTGCGAATTAAGGGTGTATCAATATTTTTTTGCAGAATAGGAAGGTTATCTATGACTGGTTGATATTAGACAGAGTTTATTTTGGCTTTAGGATAGTTTTCCAAGGGAGGATCACCTAAAGCGCCACTACCTAACTTAAGGGAGACTTTTTGGACAGATTTGGAGTATTCTCTTTGGAGCTGATGGACAAGTTTGTATGACTGAGGATAGATAGGGCTTGAAAATTAGGCTTTATCTCATCATGGGTTGATTTTAAAAGGTAGGAGGGCAAAAATGTTTATGGGTGTTTTCCAGCTGGCAAATTTGACAAATTGGAGATCAACTGCTAGAAAACTTGGCTTTAAAAACTAGTCAACATCAACATGTGAAAAATACTGATGACTAACACAAGGCATAGAGTAGATTGAGGATGTGGGTGGACAGATTTGTCCTCAAATTTGCTGCATAAGCCCTCTTGCCCCTTTTTCCCCTCCAACCCTTGAAACAGAAAAGGGTGTATGCTCTTTTTCTTGAGATTCTCTTCCTCCTCTCTTCCTTCTTCTACCTTCAAGATATCACCACTTGGTAATGATAATACATTCTTCCAATGCATTGTGCCAATATTTTGATGTGTGAGACATTTTTGGAACTCCTTGCAATAATGCAAGAGTTTTCCTCCTTGGAGCAAGTGCTCCGTTATCTTCTTCATGAGGTATTTGAGGTGCTTTTGTTGTGACTGCATTGGTACCTCCTACCTTCTCCCCTTCTTCAAAACTGAAATTGTTTCAACATCAACAAAAGACCTTAGATCTTGGTCATATTTTGAAGGAGAAAATTTCATGCTTTCCTCTGGAGAAGAGGATCCTTCACCCAAAAGAGATCTGACCCTTGGCAATGCATTCAACAAACTCACTTCTTCTCTCTCCCTCTTCATGAAGAAGTCACCAAAAAAATGTTGAGGCTCTGATGATATGGCTGAGTGCACATATCCATAAGATGAGGATTCTGGATGTTCCTCATGCATAGATCTTTCAGATCTGATTGGAATACCTTCTCTTTCTTGAAAGGCCAAAGGGCTTCTTATTGTGACTGCACTGTCACCCCAAGCCTTTTCTTTAATGATGGGAAATGCCTCATCCTCAATAGGAGACATCAGATCTTGGTATTCTCTTGAAGGAGGAAGCCCCATGTCTTCTTCCTTCTCTTGAAGCCTCATAAAGGTTTCACTGTAGTCCTTTTTCCCTTGAAACCCACTTGGAGTTTCACTGCATTTTTCTGCCTTCAACTATTCAACCCCCTTGGGGAGGTTCTCCTTAGATTTGATGATTGATGAGAGTAATCTCATCCTGTTCATACTTTCTTCTCTCTACTCTTTGATTTCTACTTCTGCTCTCTGCTTCTCCTCAGCACTTCTCTGATAGCTTGATCTCACAGGCTGTGCCAGAGATCATGCTCTGATACCACTATAATATTCCAAATGGGGAAAAATAGGCTTAGTAGGGAATATCTTGAGATATTCATCTATGGATTCACAGAATTATGGAAATTCACCAGAAATTCTAAACCAAAGATATACTGAAGGGGATTTTACTGGATGTGTCACCTCTAAGGAGAGAGTGAGATCCAGAGGCTACCTGGCCCGTTTCAGACTCTGTCTATAGAAATTTGGTGAAACACGGAAAGGATGGGAATAACACAATCCAAATGGATTTTTCAGCCCTTGGGATTCTTATATATTCATATCTAATAAATGAGTCCAAACAGGAGCAAAAACCATCTAAGTAATAAGCGGGAAATTCCACTTCAGGAAATTCTGCAACAGGCTTAGGGAAAATGTTCTATAAGCAAGGGAGTGAAAAAATAATGTAGAACAGGGCTGGTATTCCCTATCTTAGGCTATTTTTGACCTCGATGCTAAATTTTAGCTGAAAAAAACGTGTTTAATGACCTTAAACAAATCTCCCACGAAGTTGACTAGTTAAAAATCAGCTAAAGAGAAGAGTTGCTACAACATGAAACCCAGCAACCAGAATTGTGTAGTTTTGCCCAGTAACCACTAAATATCAGCCATAAGGATTAGAATTCATCCATAGGAAATTAGATCAGTATTATGAAATATTATCCCATTAACATACAACAAATCACATGGAATAATAGTGCATAAATCCACTAAAATGACATCTCCGACATTTATAAAATTGCAGAAAAGAATGGACTGCGTCCCTCTAAGTGTGATTCAGTAGATAAATGATGTATTTCATATCTATGGTAGATATATGGCTGTAACATCAGATCCATACCAGATCTGGGAACTACTCAGCCTCTTCTATAAGTCCCCTTTGGGGTTTTTACAAAATATTGCACAAGAATATCTAGATCTGACTTTTAATACATGAAACTGCAGGAAACTTCCAGAAATTGCTGAAGATGATTATTATTACAGTATATCATATCTATAAAATATATATCAGCAAGCTACAAAATGAATATCCAAGATGAGAGGCAAGCCTCAATCATCAGAAAGAAACTACAATGAAAGATCTAAACAATAGTGGAGAAATAACGCAGTTTCCTAAGGATACAGCGCTGTAACTTGAATATAATATGACAATATGTGAAATATACATATCTGAAATGAAAATACAATAGAGATCCTCTTCCGGGTGGTCACAAGACACCTTTCCTGAGAGAAATCCCTCAAAACAATTAGATCTTTGCAGATCTGAGTCACCACTTGCTACAACTTCATAGCAGTTGCAAAACCCTCAACAGGACCAGTGCTATTAATTGAGATTTATCTTGGCCAAAATTCCGGATAGTGGAGAAATGTAGCACAATCTCCTCCAAAGAGCTACTCCATGGAAGGAGAGAGGATTCCTAAATAGGAGATCCTCCTTCTCTAGCTAAACAGCCAAGAGAAGTAGAGTTTCTCAAGCAAGCTCTAATTCGAAATATCATCAACAACCCCTTCATGTGCCTTCTCCTCCTTTTTATAACATTAGGGTCTCTTGGCAAACCCTAAACCACTTCCTCTCTTTGGCCCCTTCCACACTTGGAAACCCCTTCTAGAACAACGTAGTTCATCAAGGAGGTTCAATGAACCTAGACAGTGCTGGTTGACTTGGTCAAATAAGATCTCCTTTGGTGGTCTTGACCCTTTCACACCTGCAATTTTTATTCAAGTAGCTAAAATATGCCTCTTTTCACATAGGCACTGATTTATACTTAATTTTTAGGAGTTTTTCATGTCCTCCTTTCCATTTTATTCATCAGTACATAAAATTAAGACAAAATGAAATGTTCCAATTAGCTTGGGCTAATTAGAAACATTACATTTAGGCTTTTGTCACTTTCTGCTGACTGTTTTATCTTTAATAAATTTGTCTTTACATCGTGCTTTATCCATAAACTATGGAATAAGCCTTTAACCTTCAACTTGATGCTTAATCATTTTATCTTTAATCTTTGTTCCTTTTTGTTCTTCTGCTTTGTGTGCAGGTGGCTTTGGCACGCTGGAGGGCTTGATCATGTGACCAATGCTCATGAATCATTGGTTAAAACATAGAATTAACCCTGCTAGTCCCTTTTTTCCTTTGTTTGGGCCATGAAGGTCGTCACCTTCGGCCCTGTCTCTTTATGGACTGTGGGAAGGCTTTTCGGCCTTAGAACCGCCATTGAACCTACATAAACAAAAAAAAGCATTATAAAACCTGTATTCCTGGGATATACTACATTTAGATGGTTTTAGTGGGGGTGGAGGAGCTGTGCAGAAGAGAAAATGCATGCAGGATGAGGTTCCATGGACGAAACCTACGAAAACGGGATTAAAATTTGATAAATGGTGTGTAGTCAATTTAGCGTCCTAAATTGCTAACATAAATTATCAACCAGGGCTAGTAAACTGATGAAATGTGGTGCACTATATGTGCTTAAACGACCTCTTCCTTACTTCGTTGTATGTGTTTTTCTTATTGTTTTTTGGAACAGAAAATTCTAATCCGTGGATATCCTAGCTTTCAGATGAACATGAAATGTAACTCAAGACATTACAACTTAATCTGATTCATTTAGTTCAAGATCTGTTGGAAGAGCTTGTGAAAAAGATTAATTTTAATGCAATGAGGATCTTCTATCAAACTTAAAAATGACATGAAATGACAGAGCTGAACTAAATGTAATCTACCTCCAGAGTGCTCTAACTAAATTAACATGCAACTAGTCTATGGAATTCTACAGCCCATCTTGTTCATGATGAATGATATTTTCGAAGAGTTTGTAAAATAGTCCTGGCTGTATTATCCAATGCAATTGAACATAAACGTAAAACTGAAAGCAAATACAATTAAAATCTAAGACACCACAGCTATTTCTTACTCATTATTATGATATTTTGGAAGAGCTTTGTAAGAGTAAGAATGGCTATGCCACTTAGTGTAAACAAGCAACTAAAACCTACAATACCACAGTTATTCCTTATTCATCATAATGATATTTTGGAAGAGTTTATTACAGTAAGTCTAACTGTGATAATTAATGAAAGGAATTGCAACTAAAAATGCTAATTAACTCAACATAATACAACCAAATCTTTTTCATCTAATAATGATATGTTGGAAGAGCATTTTAAGAAAAAGAATGATTGTAAGATAATGAGGATCTTTTACTCTAATTGCAAAACAGAAAATGCTAATTAACTCAACATAATACAACCAAATCTCTTTCATCTAATATTGATATGTTGGAAGAGCGTTTTAAGAAAAAGAATGATTGTAAGATAATGAGGATCTTTTAGTTAAACAAATAATGCAAGACATGAATTAAAAGCTACTTATCTAGAAAGCATGTAGAAGCCTCCTTGGATAGCAGGGGCCCTCTGCTACCAATTTGGTGAAATCCTTCAGCTCCTTAAAGTTGTAATCAAAACAGCATCAAAGAACTGAATTTCTTTATTGAAAACCTCACAAATCTACATCCCATTCCATCTTAAACTTTGTTACAAAAGACTCTCTATTCCTTTCTCTCTTTCTCCTATTTTCTCCTATTTTCTCATTACCCATGATAGGAGAAAGCTTCTTCTATTTATACAAAATATGAGGAGTTATCTCATTAATGGGGGTCCATGAATCTCTCCCTCCATCTCTAGAGTTACAATCAAAATAGGAAATGATAAGACACATGTCTTTCTAGAGTTTCAACACAACTAAGAAATGAGACACATATCCTTTTAGAGCTTCAATATAACAAGGAAGTGAGACACATGTTCTCATGATCCCATGATCTTCTCCAACCAAATTCGAATTTGGCCTTAGAGTGCCACATAAGGGTCTTCTAGAAGTCTCCTTTTTGACCTACACATATCACAAAACTCATACCACATATATAGATATATGAAACTATGTTAATTTTCTAGTTTCTAATCATAAATTCACTTTAAATACATAAAATAAATAACTTTGGAAAACAAGGATCCTAACCCATATATTTATGAAAATGGTTACTTGATGTAGGGTTTTAGGTCAGATGGCTATGAAATAAGAGCTAAATGGTTGTGACATAATGGAAATATGTATGAATATGGAAAACACTTTTGAGACTCAACAAATGGCGCACAAACAGGAACGACAGTTTTGGAAAACTGACAGTAGTTTTCACGTGAGGGCTCAGGCGATAAGTGGTATTAACCAATATGAATGCGATTCCATACATTTATTTCCATGTGGCTCCTGTAAAACCGTCATTTTCGCGTTGAAAATGCGAGATCAAATTTTTTGGAGAAATGAGCACGAAAAGGATTTGGGGCCATCCGATCTGAGCAATCCAGATCGACGGTCATGGTTGCATGCGATGGTTGAAAAGTTGCAAAGTTGGAGAAGAGTGGGGCCGAGGTGACGTTAGTTATTTTGTCATGGAGCGGGTTGGGTTTGGAATCATGGATCTGCGGGAGCCATCAAATCCGAAGGATCAACGATCGTGATTAACAGAGGAGTAAACAAAGTCGGGGTGGTAAATTATAAAGGAAAGGGACTTTCATGGAAAGATGTAGAATATGTTCGTGTGATGCGAGGGCCATTGGATGATTGGAATCAACGGCAGAGATTTAAATCGACAGAGATGAACGTCGGTGGTGAAAGGAGTTGGGAAGTGGAAAAGAGTGATGTACGATGGAGCGTTGGCTGTTGGATCCGTGGGATGATCCAATGGCTGAGATCTGTTGCGGGGGGTCTATAGAGGTACGGACCAACTTTTGGTCGGGTGCCTCCGCAGTGAATCAGCACCGTCCGATCTGGGAGAGATCAACAACTAAGACTTTGGGAGGAGAAACATCGTCAGGGAGGGAATAGATAATAAAAGGGGCTGGTTAATGGCCGTTGGATCATGAAGATCCATGGTAGAGATCCATAGCGGGAATAAGCGAAGAACGAATGAGTGAGAGCATGGAGGATGGGGAAAAATGATCACCGTTGGATCGAACCTGATCAGCAGTTGGGATTCATCCAGGGAGAACATAATGCGGGGGATGAAAATAAGAAATGGAGGGGCCAAATGAAGCAGAGAACTCAGTCCTGTGGGGAAAGGAAAGGACCTGGGGCCAGGATAAAAAGGGCTAGGGGGTTAGCGTTTCGGTCATAGTCCTTGGTTTTATGGAGGAGAAAGGTAAAGCCTATATATAAAAAGGTCGGAAAATAATCTTAAAAGGTAGGTTTTTTAGCCTTTTTGACGTTCCGATAGGAAGAAAAGAGGGTTTTTAACCAAGTAAAGGGTTTTACAATGGTTAAAAAGGATTTTTATGAGAAAATGAGGGTAGATGAGGGAGAAAAAGGCGTTTTTTAGGGGAAAAATCTGACAGAGGATAGGAGTAAAAATAAGTAAAAATGGGTGAAATGGGAAAAGTTTATGAAGGTGAAATTATGAAAGAGGGGCTTGAAAATAGTGTTGGGCGTGGACCCTGATTATCTTGTTTACTTTGTATCACAACATTGGACCCCTATACCTTAAATGGGGTGGAAAAGCTGCCCGTAAATTAATCGCTACCGTGGGGGGGGTCCAGGGAGGGGCGGCAGCAACTTTATGGAGCCCCCCCTTGGCAAGGGGTTTCGGGGGTAGCACCCTCGAAGCTAAATGCAGATGTAAAATTTCCTTGTAAAAAGTATAGTAATTTCTAGTCAATCTGGGTCGTTCATTAGGAAAATGATCTGACAGTAGAATTTATGTTTAGTTTAGGGTTTTTTTCCCTAGAAGGCATCCCCTCGTTTTTATTAGGGTATTGTATTGCGGTTGTGTATTACATGTGTATTATCTGAGCGGGAAACAGATAGGGAGATTGTGAGAGAGAACAGAGGATATTACAGCAGATCTTCTGTAGGTTTTGTCTCTTCATTTTGCTAGATAATAGAAAGGAAGGATTGGCTGTTCGAGGTGGACATACCCCAAACTGGGTGAACCACGTATATCTGTGTCTCTCCGGTTTTATGTGTTTTATGTCCTTGTATTTTCCACATATTTTATGTGTTGAATTTCTCCATAATATATAATTTTCTAACAACTGGTATCAGAACCGAAGGTATATCTGGCTGATAAACTCGCAGGAAAGAAGGGTTCATGGTTTGAGTGGGAGCAATGGCGGAAGATGGTAAGTTTAGGGTCAAGAAATTTAACGGCCAAAACTTCCTGCTGTGGAAGATGCAGATGGAATATTATCTGTATCAGAAATATTTGTACCTACCATTGATCAGAAAAACAAAGAAGCTGGCAGCCATGACAAACGCGGAATGGAACATTCTCGATAGAAAGGCACTCAGAACAGTACGGTTGTGCCTTGCGGCATCATTCGCCTTCAATATTTCAAAGGAAACAACAATAGAGGGTTTGATGCAGCTTTTGGAGAAACTATATGAAAAACCCTCAGCCTCAAACAAGGTATTTCTTATGAAACGACTATTTAATATGAATATGTCGAAAGGTGGATCTGTTGCAGACCATTTAAATGATTTTAATACAGTTACCAGTCAGTTAAGTTCTGTAGGGGTAAACTTTGATGATAAAGTTAGAGCTCTGTTATTCTTGTGCTCATTTCCAGAGAGTTGGAATGGTTTGGTAATGGCCATTAGTAACTTTATCTCTAGATCTAGTACTTTAAAGTTTGATGATGTTGTCAGTGCTATCCTTAGCGAGGAAATGCGACAGAAAAGCTCCGGTGAGACATCGGGTAATGCTTTGAGTGAAAATTCTAGGGGAAGAAGAATGGAAAGAGGAAAGAGCTCGGGATATCACAAATAATCAAGGAAAGGCAGATCCAAGTCCAGATTGGGGATAGTGTGCTGGAAATGTGGAAAGAAAGGACACCTAAAGAAATATAGTATATCTCGGAAGGGAAAATAAGGAGACACGCAGCAAGAAAACAATCATGAAGCAAATGTGACAGGTGATGTGTTACAAGATGCTTTGATTCTTTATTTCGAAAATTTTACTGATTCTTGGGTTGTAGATTCAGGGGCTTCATTCCATGCCACACCTAATAAGAAATATTTTCATGACTATGTTCAAGGAGATTTTGGATAAGTTCGTTTGGGTGATAATAAACCCTGTAAAATTGTTGGAATGGATAAGGTTCTTGTAAAAAAGCAGAATGGAAACCAATGGCTATTAAAGGAGGTAAGGCATGTTCCTAATATAAAGAAATATCTAATTTCAACAGGGTAGTTAGGCAGTGAAGTTTGTGTGACAACTTTCACAGATAAAGCTTGGAAGGTCACCAAAGGAGCCCTGGTAATAGAAAAAGGCGAAAAGGTTGGTACATTGTATTTATGCAATGGTATTTCTAACTCTTTTAATGCTTTAACTTCCAAAGGAGTAGATGCAGCATTATGGCATCATAGGCTCAGACACATGAATGAGAAGGGGATGAAGATTCTTCACTCAATAAATTTGTTGCCAGGTTTGAAGAATGTTGATTTGGATGTCTGTGAGAATTGCATTTATGGAAAATAGAAGAGAGTCAGATTTCTCAGAGTTGGAAAAGAAAAAAAGAGCGAAAAATTGGAGCTTGTGCATACAGATGTATGGAGACCTGCTCAGGTATCATCTCTCGGTGGCTCTCGCTATTATGTTACGTTTATTGATGATGCAACTAGAAAAAAATGGATTTATTGTATTCAAAATAAATATGATGTATTTGATACTTTCAAGAAATGGAAAGCTTTGGTTGAGATTGAGACAGGAAATAAGTTGAAGTGTCTTAGATTGGGCAATGGAGGTGAATATTGTAGCAAAGAGTTTGATAGGTACTATTCAGAGCATGGAATTCATAGAAGAAGAAATTTCCAAGAACACCACAAGAAAATGGTGTGTCAGAAAGGATGAACAGAACAATCATGGAGTGTGCAAGGTGCATGAGATTGCATGCAGGATTGTCTTCACAATTTTGGGTAGATGTTGTAGATACTTTTGTTTATCTAATAAACAGAGGGCCTTCAATTTCCTTGGATGGTGGTATTCCAGAGGAAGCATGGACAGGAAAAAAGGTAAACTACTCCTTTTTAAAGCCTTTTGGTTGTGAGGCCTTTGTCCATATTAATAAAGAAAATAGAACAAAGCTTGAGGAAAAATAAAAGAAATGTACCTTTATTGGATATGGTGTTATTGATTTTGTTTATTTCTTATATGATTATGAAAGCCACAAAATCATTAGGAGCAGAGATGTAATATTCAATGAAAAGGTCTTGTATAAGAATCAGTTGCAAGAAAAGAAACAGGAAAAAGAAAGCAAGGAATACACTGTTCTTGATGAGATAACTAAAAAAGTAAAGGTTCCTGAAAAGAATAATAATCAACAACCACAGCAGCAACAACCACCACAACATCAACAGGCACCTCAAACACCTGAAAGTGGTGTTAGAAGATCTACCAGGATAAGTAGACCCCCTGAATGATACTCTCCTTCATTATATTATTTATTGCTGACTAATTCTGGTGAACCTGAATGTTATGAAGAAGCAATGCAGGTTGAAAGCAAGAAGAAGTGGGAGCTAGCCATGAAAGAAGAGATGGACTCCTTAATGCATAACCATACTTGGGACTTAGTCAAGTTGCCTGCAGGTAAAACTACATTGCAGAATAAATGGGTTTACAGGCTGAAGGAAGAAGATGGAGGAAAACAAAGGTACAAAGATATACTTGTGGTGAAGGGGTTTGCACATAAGAAAGGTATTGATTTTGATGAAATATTTTCTCCTTTTGTTAAGATGACTTCAATCAGAACTATCTTAAGTCTTGTAGCAGCGGAAGACTTACATCTTGAACAGTTAGATGTAAAGACAACATTTCTCCATGGATATTTGGAGGAAGAGATATACATGCAGCAACCAGAAGGATATGAGGTCAAAGGGAAAGAAAAATTGTTGTGCAGGTTCAAGAAGACCTTGTATGACTTAAAACACGCTCCAAGGAAATGGTATCTAAAATTTGACAATTTTATGTCTGAACAAGGTTATACTAGATGTCACTCTGATCGTTGTGTTTATCTAAAAAGGCAAAATGATGGCAGCTATATTATATTGTTATTGTATGTAGATGACATACTTGTTGCGGGGTCTAACATGCAGGAAATAAATGTGCTCAAAATAAAATTGGTAAATTCATTTTCAATGAAGGATTTGGGAGCTGCAAAACAAATCCTTCGTATTAGGATAACTAGAGACAGGAAAAATCGCAAATTAACACTGTCTCAGAATGAGTACATAGAAAATGTGTTGAAAAGATTTAATATGCAGAATGCAAAACCAGTTAGTACACCTTTTGCTAGCCATTTCAAACTTAGTAAGAAGATGTGCCCCAAGACTCACAAAGAAATGGAATATACATCTAAATTTCCATATGCATCAATAGTTGGAAGCTTAATGTATGCAATGGTTTGCACAAGGCCTGATATTGCACATGCAGTGGGAGTTGTAAGCAGGTACATGAACAATCTAGGAAAAGAACATTGGATGGCAATAAAATGGATTCTCAGATACTTGAGAGGTACCACAAATCAAGAATTATGCTTTGGTGGTTCAAACATTGCTCTACAGGGATATGTTGATGCAGATATGGTAGGTGACAGAGATAACAGGAGGAGCACTACAGGATATGTATTTATTGTAGGTGGAACAACTGTCAGTTGGGTTTCAAAAATCCAAAGTGTTGTTGCACTTTCAACAACAAAAGAAGAGTATGTTGCTGCTACAGAGGCTAGTAAAGAAATGATTTGGTTACAAAGGTTTATGGATGAATTGGGTAAGAAGCATGATATGGGCACGCTATACAGTGATAGCCAAAGTGCCATTCATCTTGCAAAGAACTCAGAATTTCATTGCAGGACTAAACACATACATCTCAAGTACCATTTCATACGGTCAGTATTGGAAGATGGAGAGTTGAAGCTGGAAAAGATACACACTAGCCAGAATCCTGCATATATGCTAACAAAAGTTGTAACCTGGGAGAAACTAAGAATGTGCTCAGTTTCAATTGGCCTTCAAGGATGACGATGAAGATGAGAAATAGCCAGGTCCAAAGAGGAATCATTTTCCAGCAAATGAAGTGGCGGTGGAGTTGCAACAAATAGTCTCCAAGTGGGAGATTGTTGGGTGTGGAGCCTGATTATCTTGTTTACTTTGTATCACAGCATTGGACCCCTGTACCTTAAATGGGGCAGCAACGCCGCCCGTAAATTAATCGCTGCTATGGGGGGTCCAGGGGGGTGGCAGCAACTTTATGGAGCCCCCCCTTGGTGGGGGGTTTTGGGGGTAGCACCCTCGAAGCAAAAAGCAGATGTAAAATTGCCTTGTAAAAGTATAGTAATTTCTAGTCAATCTGGGTCGTTCATTACGCAAATGATCTGATGGTAGAAGTTATGTTTAGTTTAGGTTTTTTTTCCCTAGAAGGAAACCCCTCGCTTTTATGAGGGTATTGTATTGTGGTTGTGTATTACATGTGTATTCTCTGAGCGGGAAATAGATAGGGAGACTATGAGAGAGAACAGAGGATATTACAGTGGATCTGCTGTAGGTTTTGTCTCTTCATTTTGCTGGATATTAGAAAGGAAGGACTGGCTGTTCGGGGTGGACGTAGCCCAAACTGGGTGAACCACGTATATCTGTGTTTCTCTGGTTTTATGTGTTTTTATTTTCCGCATATTTTATGTGTTGCATTGCTGCATAATATATAATTTTCTAACAAACAGTCTCCTTGTGATAACAACAGGGCTTTATTTGAGGAATTTTGAATGGAGATTTATCAATGGAATGGATTTCTTAAGGATAAAGAACATAGAGAGGCTTCAAGAAGTTAGAGATTTTGCATGAAATTTGTTTCTTGAAGACTAATAGACATGTTTTAGCCATCATAGTATATGAAAAATTTATAGATGGCTAACATGGGAGACATGTTTAACCCACCTAGAGTGATTTCTTTTGAGCCTCCTCTTGGATTTCGGTCTTCGATACATTGATCTAAGGGATCCAGGTCTCGGTTTCAAATATTGTAGCAACAATTCCTGGAAAATGTGTTTTCCAGTCATGCCTTGCTAGCAGATCCCATTTTGGGATATTACAGTGGTATCAAAGCAAGATCTTTGGCTTAGCCTGTGGACTTCAAGCTAAAGAATATTGAAGAAGATCAGAATATTGGAGAGGATGGGTTTTGTCTCATCATTCTTTAGATCTATGAAGAACCTCCCCAAGGAGGATGGGCCAATAGAGAAGGAAGGACCATGCACTTCCTATTCACATCAAGAAGAAGACAATGAGCATGGAGGATACTTGGATCATATGATTCTAAGTAACTACCTTGTTGAGTACAAATCTCAACCTAGAGCCTTCAAAGAGACTCTAGCTCTTCCGCAGTTCATTCAATTAAAGGAAGAGAGGAGATCCTGCAACAAGAGAGGAATCAAAGGTAATAGGTTTCTATTGCCTACATATGATGGATCTTCGACAGCAAAAGCTTGGGAAAAGAAGCTTGGGGAATTCTTCCTACTACATCTAGTGGTAGAGAGGGAGGCAGTAGAAGTTGCAACGCTGCACTTGGAGGGTGAAGCCAATGTCTGGTGGTTCAGCCACTTGAGCCATGCAAGGGTGAATACCTTTATAGAGTTCACTCAAAGGTTTATTAGAACCTTTGATGGAGCAAGATCAGAGGAGAAAAAGCCCACACCACCATGGGAGGATATTTGTACCAGTGCTGTCACAGCCTTGGAAGAGCAACCTTCTACATCTGCAAATGGGGCAGCCATTTCATTGGAGGAAAGAAATATTGCAGCCATACAAGGAGATCCCAAGTTCCATCAAGGTATGAATTAAGTTCCAATTTCTATTTCAGAAAATTATTTTGAGGATAGTGGAAACTCATATTTAAATGGCCAAGAATCAATATACATTACTAACCAAGAGCAGAAATATTGCACTGTGTTGTGCAACATGGGAACATTCAAGGAAGAAATAAACCATCATCCTCATGAGCCATTGTTGGATTGCATATGACACTTGAGGTTGGGGTTTGAAGACTTGAAGGGAAGGATGAAAGATAGTAGACATCTTGAAGTGAGAAATCCTTTCTCCTTTCTAGATGACCCTTTCTCAATGAGCTCCTCTCAGCTCAAAGAGAAAATTCTACTTTCAGCAAATCGAAGGCCTCATTGGTTTTGGAGGACTATTGATGAGAGGGAGATCTCATGGAGAGATTTCATTAGAGGTGCACTTCAACACATCATAGAGTGCAAGGTTTTTCTTTCCTTCTCACACTTGGATATTCATGGATTCAAGGAGGAGAAGATAGATGATGGAGGAAATCTTAGGATGGATAACATCTCACATGCTTGTGTTGGACAATTCTTGAGCCATACACATCATGATGGGAGGTTTTTGCCTACCAACTATTTGGGTCCTTATGGGATCAAATTGATCCTTGAGAATATTGCATTTCAAAATCCCATGAAGTGCAAAGATAGAAATCTGATTTGGGATGATGGTAGCCCTCATGGGAGGAGTACCAGGATGGAGGATGGAAGGAGAAATCCACAATTGGTTGAGTGGATGTGGTTAGAGAGCAAGAAGCTGGTGAGCTACTTGCAAATTTATGATACCGGGCAGCAGGAGGCTTGGCTGCGCTGGTTACTCTTGAAAGAGTTTGGTCATCATCCTCTTTCTAAGGGTATGTGGCAGGATACTTGCATCTTTGAGGAGCAAAGATAATGGATACATGGTGTTTAGATGATCTTCATATCATTCATTATGTTTTCATCACATAATTTGTATGATGGAAGTATGAGGAGGGAACAAAATCTTTTGTTGCTTTGCTATTCTTGGGAGAGCAAAAGCAGATTTTCTCTCACACTTTGCATGATGTTGCAGGAGGAGGAGATGACATTATCTCCTTGGCCTTAGATGATCAAGAGGTAATTCCACCTTGGGAGGAACTTCTTATGCATATTAGCATTATGGGAGATGTTTTTGACAAGGAGCATGTCAAAGAATGGAGCTATGAGTTGGCAAGAGCTTATTTGCAGGGGCCAACAACACTGTCACTTGAGAGCTTGGGGTTATTGATGGAGTATCCCTAGGATCACTTCACACTTGATGCACTTGGTGGAAAAAGAGGAGGTGAGAATCATGGAGTAGTGGATGGAAACATCTATTACATTGGTATGATCTTACTTGCTATGGTCTTTGTTAGTATGAATCTTTCGTCGTAAAATATCACTTTAGCTACACATAAAAAATAGCCCTAACATCGATTATGGCTGCAAAATACCTTTAATATTGCTGCACAAATTCATATCTAAGCACAAAATATATTAAGCAGATAAAAAATAACATAGCTCCATAGATCCAATGAACAAGACAAGAAGAATTTATATGAAAGAATTTTATATTATATTAAAGAATGGGGCACCTGAGAGGAAAACAAGAAAGGTGTTTTCCAGTTCTCTTTAGTGGGATGGGTTCTTGGAAGTCCTCAGTGTTTCAGATCTAACATTTCTCTCTCTTATGGATGTGGAAAAGCAAACATAGAACTCAATGGGAGTTCACAAAGAAAAATGGGAAAATGGTGACCAAGAGAAGATCTAGAGTGATCTAATGCAATGAAGGTGACTAATGAATGGGGAAAACCCCCCTATTTATAACAAAATATTGGGGCAGTCTAGAACTCGGTGCATGAATAAAATATTATTAATCGAATACTAGAAGCACCTTTTAGGAATATTTTATTATATTTATTGGAGGGAAAAGGATTCTTGACTTGGGTCAATTCCTTTATTTATAAATAATAAATAAATAAATGATTTATTTATCATTTTAGGGGAATGATGGGAATATAATTAAATAAATAATGATTTATTTAATTATTTATGGATGATTTAGTCAAATTTAACTAAGAATATTATTTAAATAATGATTTAAATAACTTTTTGTTAGGGAATAATTAAATAAATAAGGATTTATTTAATGAATTTCTTTGTTTTGGGTTAAATATGACCAAATAAGTTATTTTATATGGTGAAGGCAATTTTACTTAGGGTAAAATTGGTCTTATGTGGTGTACTTGGGTTCATCTAATAATAATAGGTTAGATGACCAAAAAATGGTGTAACAGATTTCCCCCCAATGTACGAGTGTTAGGAGCAAATCGTATGACCAAAGTACGTTGTAAGAACTCAATCACTAGATATTGAGAGGGAAGTAAGAGAGAGGAATGTAAGGTTGTCTGATGTGCTAAAGGACTAGACCCTGAGGAGATGAGACTTACAGGTGCAACAAGTCTCTAGTGTATGAAGTGGTACCTGTGCTAAAGGCGGTGGGGGAGGCATACCTATGCCCGCCGAGACAAAGTACAAAGAATAAGACGCCCATAAAACCACGGAACGCAATAAGTACAAAGAATAAGGCGACTGGAAAACCACGGAATGCAATAATGAAGCATGTGCTGGCCGAAACATGAGCCAGATAAATCATAGGATGAATCCTACATACATGTGATGCCTGGAATAATCTTCATGACTTATACAGTAATATGGTAGTACATGAGATAAAAATATACCCAAATGCCCCCTACACATGGGGAAGGGCTCTCAAAATCTAACAGAGACATGTGAATCAAAAATGGCGCTGCAAGAAGTTGAAGCCGATATCATCAAATGAGAGGAGTTGCATCAAGGGCTGAAATGAAGTCATCTGGGCATGTGGGGGGCTACCTGCAGGGCCACCTCCTCATGAGGGTTGAGACATCTCACACATGCCCGGGAATCACCAATAGCTGTTGCTGCGTCACTGGACCATCAAGTGTATATATCACGATCATGCTGGGAAGAGCTCAAACCACGGTACACTGCCCACTAGACCTGGCTTCTGGAGTAAATGAGTTGATGTCGACAGAAGTAGGTCCGCCATAGGTGAGGCAATAACGGAACCCCAACTAAGGCACGGGAGGAAATAGTAGAGCGACGAACAAGTAGACACTAATGATGATGATGGAATGAGAGAAAAGGAGGAGCGGTTGGACGACTTCCCTTGTTAGAGCGTAAAGGGTATGAATGGCGTGGCAGCAACTGACACAATATCATGATGGATAATGGGTAGGGGTACTGAAGGCCATAATGTGTGACATGATAGAGGGACCAAGCAGGAAGGATGGAGGACTATAGTGGGGTACAAAGGGACTCGGGATAGACTCCATGAATGGAATGATGACTCAATTCGGATGCTCTAAACAAGGGTGACTCGATGGTGATGCCTCATAGTAGAGGTCCAATGGGGGACCATACAAGCATGAGTACAATAGGGTAACTCATGACGAAAATCAATCACGAACGAAGACGAGTAAGGAGGCAAAGTGGTGCCCCAAGTACAAGTGTTGTAAGTGAAGAAATTCAATTTTGAGGAGAGGTGAGGAGACCCTTCGTGGAAAAAATGTATCTTGGTGAAGTATCAAGGTACTAAAACTAACAGGTACCCAGAGCTCATGACCAGGTTGGGTCACACTTTTTGGGGTCTGTTCTGTGACCTGGGTAGCAGGTACTGGGAAAAAAACTGCAGCATGTCCCTGGAAATGACCTGAAAAGTGTGACTTATCAGAGAAAGGGGGTGTCAGTGCTGTTTTTGGCTGAGATCTGGGATTTGTATGGTTGAGGGGCATAGGTGCCCCCAAGCATGTGGTGGTCATGCAAAAATGTGTTTAGAAAAAGGGTAATCTAAACACATTTGAATGATATGGGGCGCCATTTATTTTCGTTATGGTTATGCAGTTTGAGAAAGGAAATGGAGGATTACCAATCTCTTTTAGTACTGCATAAATGAATCAAATGGACTTTAAGATTCTGGGTTGGCATATCTGGTGTCACTATCCAAAAAAGAGGATTTGGAGATAATGAATTGATGCTCTCTTAGAAAACCTATAGGTTGGTCAACAATGATGTCGAAAGGACTGGGTTGCCAATGTAAGATGAAGGAACGATAAGGGGTATCATCCCTTGAAATGATATGGGACTCTAGAGGTTATTCTAAATGTGGAAGAATAATGGTACTAGAGTCGACATGACCAGATACACTAGGAGAGTTGTGGAGAATTGCTTCTCCTGGTCTCGCAAATATGGGTGCCCCCTTATCCAAACATTGTGTTGCAATGTAATGGCCACAAGGTGTATGTGGTTCGAATGTATGGTGTCGATGTAAGGGGGAATAGATAAAGTCAGGGGTGGGGATTTCTTCCATAATTTTGTCATCTTGATAGAAGATGGGTTGATTGGTGGAAGAAATACCACCTGACGCAGCGAAGCTACGTGACTCATCATCATGAGAAGAGAGGTTCACATGTGCATCGTCACAAGGGGTGACAGAAGAGTAAGCAGATAAGGGATCTGCCGATGTTGAGCCCAGGGTGATCGCTGAAGGAAGGTCAAGAGAAACAACGGGGGAGGATTCAGAGAGAATGTTCCCCAAGGGTCGCATGGATGATGATAGGTAGAATATGGTGGACGAAGGCTCCGTCATCTTGACATCAAGAGGGGGAATGTCAATGGGAACCGTCATGTCTAGTAATTCTGTTGAAGCAAAACACGCAGAGAGGGGAGAGGTGGACTCATTACGCTTGGCCTCGAATTGGCGGACCACGGCTAGAGAGGTGCGGAAGTCCTTGAGGCAGGGAAAAAGGTGGGTGTAGTGGCCATGGAGATCACAAAAAGCACAGGGGTGGTTGGTGTGAATAGTCTTGGGGTTCTTGGCCGCAGTCGCGGGAGGAATAGAGGTTTCCGGGACCATGGACTTAGGGAACGCGACATTAACCATGGGCTTGAGATGAGGCAATTCAGGACAGGTATGTGGGGCGTGACCGACAACATCACACAAAGCGCACTGGATGGTATGCTTTGAGGGTCGAGGAGGGGCATGGTTTGTCAGGGCAGCCTTGTCCTTTGATGCCCCCTTGCGAGCTTTTCCCTTCTTACCCGAAGCGGTCGCAACAAGAGGTGGTTCCTGTTGAGGTGACTGAGGCACTGTTTTAGCGGAAGAAGTCATGGGGATCGGTTGAACCGGGGTCAAAGAAAGATAAGGTTTGGGTTGACCAGGCAGGGTAGCGGCTGGAGGATCAAGGTACCAGACGGGAATCCCAAGGGTCAAGTTAGGAAGAGAGAGGGTGGCCATGACGGGTACCGTGTACACTCCTGGTGGGGGAGCTAGGAACGGTATCTGACCAGTGGGGTAATGGCCAGGAGGGACGGCTCAAAGACGATTAAGACCTGGTGGAACTGACCCAGGAGGGTAGAGAGGCGCATGGGTATTAGCGGTAGGAGAAGGGTCAGAAGGGAGAGGTCCGGTTGGCTGAGGCGAAGGGCTATGAGCGAGTTGCGGCGGGCGAGGTTGGGGTTGCTGACTAGCCGAAGTAGGCTGCGTGAGGTTGGCCCAAGACAATTGCATCATGCAAACATTCGCTGAGCTGGGATCCGAGACAAGAGGAGGAGGGAGACCAGGGAAGGTTCCAAGCAAGGAGGAGTCTTTGTAGATGCCGAGGGAGGCATTGGTCAAAGAATCGACGCTTGGCTTATTGGCTACAGAAGAGATGATCGACTCAGGGGAAGTCTGAGATTTTGGCTCATGATATGTCAATTGGTCAACGGTGACTATCTCTCCATTATGAAGGAAAAACATCTTGCGGTGGACTGCAGATGGGACGGCAGACATGGCATAGGTGTAACTATGCCCCAAAAGAATGTTGTAGTCAAGAGGGGCAACGATAAATTCAACTTCAACACAAACAGTCTTGCTTGCAAGGGTGATAGGGCAGTTACAGAAAAGGCCGATGGGCTGGGAGGTATGGCCATCCCACGCACGAAGAGTGATCGTGGGAAGGGCCAACTCAGGAGATCCGAGTTGTATCCAAACCGAAGCGGACATCACACAGGTGGATGCCACCTCATTAATGATGCACCGGGAAATGTGAGCGTTCCGGATTTTGACTGGGATTTGGAAAGCTACGGAAGCAGGAAGAGGAGGAGACTCTAACTGATGGGCATCGAAAACAATCAATTGGTCATCTGCGAGATATACAGCACCCAGGGCAGATAGTAGAGCTTTTCTTTGAGAAGGGCATGACTAGAGGAGTTCCAGCATTGAAATGGCAGCAGGAGATTGGGCCAGCTCATCTATTATGCTATATGCATGGGTAGCTTGGTCAGAAGCAGCATTTCGGCGTAATGGTCCCTTAGGAATCTTGGTATGAACCTCGGCTTTGGGCGGAGGGATAAGCAAGGGACTATTAGTTGTCGAAAGAGGCTCTGTAGAACCGGAAGAAGGTGACTCAGGGACAGATGGAGCAAGAGGCTGGGGGTACGGACTGGATGGAGTTTGAAGGTTAAGGTCGACAGTTATAGGTTGGTCAGAGTTCATCATGAGGATCTAGTAATCAGAGGTACCAGATGGAGGAGGTTGAGTGGTTACCGGTTCGTGAGGTGGTTGGGTAGCCACAAATCCCTGCTATGCATACACCTTCTCTTGAGGGGGTGGTGACTGCTGTTGCGGGGGTTGAAAAGACAAGGGAGGCGGGGGTGTGAATGCTGGAAGAGCTAGAGCACTAGGATGTGTGTATGGATGATAATGAGGTTGGGTAATAGTGTGGTAAACCGGAGGTTGGGCAGAAAGAGGAGGCATGATGGATCCTGGATGCGTGCTACCGGGAGGGGGAGAAGTGTAGGAGGTGGTGCCCCCTCCCCCAAGAAAACCATAGCTCATGGGAGGTTGAGTGGATGGATGAGAGAGAGCTCCAACAATACCGTCAGTGGCATGAGGTGCCCCTAGTGTGTTAGTGCCACCGGGTCTGGGGAGGTCAGGAAGGATGGTATAAACATAACCAGATTGAGCATAGATAAGGTCATATTTCAAGGCTATTTGGAGGGTGGCTTCTTCGGATTGAGGAAAATGGGATGCGACATATTTTCCGATGGTGGGTAAGAGAGATCTAAGGAACCAGTCCATGTAGACACAGTCTTCGAAGGTAGGGGCTTGACATAGGCTCTTTCTTCTCGGCCATTCTTTAACATGATCGAATAGACGGGTCACAGACGATTGACGGAAAAAAGTCAAAATTTCAATACCGGTGTCATAACGAGGGGGAAGCTGGAAATAAGATAAGAAGGTGCGGGCAAGGGTCGCAAAGGTGGTATGGGAAGAGGTGGGCTGGTCAACATACCACTTAGAAGCTTCACCTGTAAGCGTGTGTTGGAACAACTGAAGACGAATGGAATCTTCGGTGATGAAATTGGAGGAACACCACATGTGGAAAGATCGGATATTGTTAGAGGGATCTTCACTAGCAAGGCCTTCGAACTTGGGAATGTCGGAGGGGAGCTTGGTTGGCATAGCAGGCCAACTAACATCGTGGCGAATAGGATCATTAATCAGCTGATTGAAATCGGGGAGACTGAGGCCAGCCATATAAGGGAGTAATGGGGCAGTCGAGGTAGGTCCCGTAGGGGTTCCAATGGACACGGACCCAGCAGTAGAACTGGGGTTAGGGCTATGTCTGGAACTAGACATGGTGAAGGTAACAGGGGGGGAACCAAGAGGAGGGTGATAACCCGAACAATCAGAGGAAGAGGTGGAGTGCAAACTCGGGGGAGGACATTTTCGATAGCGACGGGAAGGAGGAAGTCGACCAAGCGGAAACTGAGGGTGAAGGCCAAGAAGTCTCTGGGAGTGGCGCCTTAGGGGCACAATGTTGACAAGAAGAAGATAAACCAACGAAGGTAGGGGGGGACAAAATCAAGTGAGGTCAAGGGCAAGGAGGTGCAGTGACAATTGATTTTAAAGTATCTTCCAGGCAGTGTTAACCAGGCGCTTCTTCGCTTAGGGTCAGTGTGTGGCGTGCGTTAATTTTAATTGTTTAAACCTAGACGTTTCAAGAGTAAAAGAAAAAGTGTGCGGCGTAATGGAAAATAAATCTGCAGTAAATAAGACTGAAAGAACAAAAAATTAACAACTAATAATGCATCAATCTAACCCAAAAAGGCGGGTCTCTCAAAAAATAGTCTACAAGAGGGAAAAACCAGGCAAATCACGCTAAAATATGCCAATAGATCTACTATCCGGAGGGACTGGGATCCAAAGGTTGAATCTGCTGAAAAGTGGTGCAGAGAACAGCAAAGAGGCAGAGGCAAGGTTGCTGCTAAAAAGGAGGAGATCAGCTAAAGATAGGAGAGACAAGGCAGTGGCCTTAGAAATGAACCCAAACAAAATGAGATGAGGTGGTTTTGAGAGGGAGAAGAGCTGATCTAAAGGGATCTGAAAAGGAGGTATCAGATCTGAGAAAAAGAGGGCTGAAACTCTGGAAATTCAGACTTCTGAAACAGTAAAGACTCATCCACAAAAAGTGGAGGGTACTAGAGCCTTAAGGGGCAATATTACCTCTTAGGTGAGTGAAGCAGATCAGAAACTCGTCCAAACGGGCAGAGACAAAGGCTGGAAAACCCTGACAGAAGCTTCAGACAAACCCAGAAAAAGGGCTGAAAAATTTGCAGAAAAAGTGCAGGTCGCAGGTTCTGACCTGTTTTCAGTCGAGGTCACAAGTTTGGGGCAGAAAAGTGTGTCCTGAGGCTCAGGTCGCACTTTTTGGGCCAATAAGTGCGACCTGCATATCCGGCTGTCTCGGCGGCAGATTTCAGAAAAAGTTTGTCATCTCAGCTGCAGCTGATGTCTGTCACCTGCGCAATAAGGCCAGAAACACATGAAAGTTAAAAATTTGACTGTTTAAAGGGTTTTAGGGGTGAAAATCACCATAAAAATAGGAAAAACAAAAAATGGAAGAGAAACCCTAGGGTCTGAAACAGCTGGATATGCAGGAATAGATAAAACGACAGTGGTCGCAAAAGAAAACCCGTGTGGAGTCGCCAATTGTTAGTATGAATCTTTCGTCGTAAAAGATCACTTTAGCTACGCATAAAAAATAGCCCTAACATCGATTATGGCTGCAAAATACCTGAGAGGAAAACAAGAAAGGTTTTTTCCAGTTCTTCTCAGTGGGATGGGTTCTTGGAAGTCCTCAGTGTTTCAGATCTAACATTTCTCTCTCTTATGGATGTGGAAAAGCAAACATAGAACTCAATGGGAGTTCACAAAGCAAAATGGGAAATGGTGACCAAGAGAAGATCTAGAGTGATCTAATGCAATGAAGGTGGTTAATGAATGGGGAAAACCCCCCTATTTATAACAAAATATTGGGGTGGTCTAGAACTCGGTGCATGAATAAAATATTATTAATCAAATTCTAGAAGCACCTTTTAGGAATATTTTATTATATTTGTTGGAGGGAAAATGATTCTTGACTTGGGCCAATTCCTTTATTTATAAATAATAAATAAATAAATGATTTATTTATCATTTTAGGGGAATGATGGGAATATAATTAAATAAATAATGATTTATTTAATTATTTATGGATGATTTAGTCAAATTTAACTAAGAATATTATTTAAATAATGATTTAAATAACTTGTTCTTAGGAAATAATTAAATAAATAAGGATTTATTTAATGAATTTCTTTGTTTTGGGTTAAATATGACCAAATAAGTTATTTTATATGGTGAAGGCAATTTTACTTAGGGTAAAATTGGTCTTACGTGGTGTACTTGGGTTCATCTAATAATAATAGGTTAGATGACCAAAAAATGGTGTAACAGTCTTCTTGGCTTGGATTTCCAAGTATAAGGAAGGTGATTTTCATGCAACATATGGTCCGTTCCTCTTCATGGGAATGTGTCATACCACTATGAAGGAGTCATTCATATACATATGCATCATATTACTCTCAAAACATGGTAAGAATATTTTTTTTGCATCAGTGGGTTATCTAACACAATATTGGGATACTCTTACCATTCATATTCAGTGCATTGCTCCACAAGAGGGCAAGCTTTTCATTGAGCTCCATGGTCAACATTGGGCCGAATTGTATGATGGAGATAGCCATCTCTTATATGGCCTTGGGAAAGTGTTTTCTTTCATGTATGTTCAATTGATATACCTCGCCATTTTCTATTTATCAGTAGATGTCATGACATACATAATCATCAATGTAACAAAAAACAACTTGCCATGTAATTTTCTGAAGCAGCAGTTTGAAAACTTGCGCTGTCACTATTGGGAAAACTGTTAGTACCTTATTTCATCACATGACACCTTCATAATTTTCCTCATTTTTTTTCTGATCATGATTTCATTTTCTGATATTGATCTAATTTGTATTGGAATCATGATTGGGAAAGAGACACATGAGTTGGGTGTGTCCTTTGGGGGAGAGGATTCCCACACTTTGTGAATTGCATGTTCTAATGGGAGCATGAGAGGAGATATGGCCATCACTTCCAAACACTTTTTTCCTTTTGTTGAGGTGGACCATATGATTTTTGGGATGGCATATGATGATTTCTTCCTATCCATCACATATGGGTTGATTTGGGCCAGCTTGATTCACAGCGTTGGAGGAGAGATCTTTGGGGATCTAGTCTTCATCTTGCCATTTGAGGGAAATTATTTTGCAGCCCAGGATCAGCATTTTCTCTACACTTATAATAAGTGGAGAGGAGGACAGCGTGGGGTAGGCTTCTATGTCTACCATGTTCAGGTTTTCAACCCACCTACATTGCATGAGCTCAAGGTGGAGGAGCATTTTCAGGAGTTGCCATGTTGGGAGGTGACTCATTTTGTATGGATTATTGCTTGGGGATGGAGGATCCACTTGGGAAGATGTTTTCCCAATAATTTTCAGTCTCCATGCCTTGGGAGGAAACTTCTCAGTTCTATCCTTGTAGTTTCTTGAGGACAAGCAACATTTGGGAGGGGAGGAATGTAATATTCCAAAATTTGCATGCAGCAAATTGGAATATTAATTTTTGCTAATTTCACTTAGGAGAAGAACAAATGGGTAAGGAGGCCCATGCATAATAAAAATATAAATAAAATCCATCATAGTATAAAAGGGGATCATCATTGGAGCTATTTTTCACACGCTCATGTGTGAACAGGATCATTTGCAGGTGGACAAGGTCAAGTTTGACCAAGTAAACAACGTTGGGATAGGAGGTGGAGAACACTTAGAGAAACAGCGTTGTATGAATGGGAAGAGGTTTATTTGGTGAATGAAACCCTAATGAGTGGGACCCATGGTGATAGGGATCTCACTTGTTTAAAAAGAGGGCAAGTCAGCCATTGTAATTCATGTTGAAGATTATTGATTTCTTGTCTGTTTAGACTTTGTGCATTCTCCTGTCGTTCAGCAGAGTTGCAGTGCTGCTTAGCACAAGGCAATCCCTGTTTAGGAATTCCTTATCCTTTCAAGAGAGGCCTCTTGAGGTAGTTTCTATTCATTTTTCTCCACATTCAGGCTTAAGTCCAAGCATCCTCCTTCAGCTACAGCGTTATTCCTGTAGTAGGAAACATTGTGTTGCAGGGTGTTGCAGTGGAGGTTATACAACACCACTTTCGGAGCTGTTTTTCATAGGAGGGACTCTCCTTACCTTTGGAGGATCAGTGAGGGAGAATTTGAGCTTATTCCCACCATATTTGGCATCATGCCAACCTTTTTTCATCACCTACAACGGAGTCCCTCTCTTAGACTGCGTTATTTTCTGAGTATATCTGCAGTGAGGGTTTGCAGTATTGTTTGGAGAGTTAGATCTTCAGTGTTAGGATCAAAATTTCACTTGGAAGATCCATTGGAGGAGTTATATTCATATTGTGTATCATCTACAACCATATCCATCTAGTTCTTGAGTTGCAGCTGCTACTCAACCCTGCTACTCCGACAATTTTTCCATTTTGTATATTTCAGCCAATCCTTCTAGGATTGACTTGATATTGTTTTTCAGGGGTTAGAGATTTTCTCCCCACATTATTTGAGCCATACATTGCCATATATTTTTATTGATATTATTTCTATATCATTTCATCCTATAAACTGCGCAGTCATAGCCTAGGGCATTCTTAGTGTAGCAGTGTTCTTCATTTTCATGCACATGTTCTATTGAGGCTTGCATTGCCTTGCTTGAGTGTCTCTTCCCTCAAGGAATTTTATACAATTTCTGCTATAATATAAATTTGATGGATATTCAGATCTTCATGTATGATGGCTCATTAAAATAACACTGATACTCCATTGTATGTTCATACATTGCTGCAGCCCCTTCATTGGCCACTTTCTCGAGACAAGTAGGTGTGGGAGACCTGTTTAACCCACCTAGAGTGATTTATTTTGAGCCGCCTCTTGGATTTTGGTATTATATACATTGATCTAAGGGATCCAAGTCTTGGTTTCAAATCTTGTATCTGCCATTCCTGGAAAATGCATTTTCCAGTCATGCCTTGCTAGCAGATCCCATTTTTGGATATTACAAGAAATAAACTAATAATCACTACACATGAGATAAAAGAATGTATAAGGCTGTATAATAATATATATGATATGTATCCCTTCATTTTTATCCTCCCATGAAAGGATGAACCCCTCAGTCATAAGGAAACACTGCAAAGAAACCCCAAGACCTCCTGTTGAAGCTGCCTTAAAAAATAACGCATTCCCTAGATGGAACAACACTGGGAATGTTGGGAAATGTGTGTTCTGATACCACAGATCTAAAATGAGCTCAAGATATATCCAAACGGATCTCCCAATGGAATGAAACCTCCCTCCTATGAGAAACTAGCTCAAAAAGTGGGATTCCAATCCCCTCCACTGCTGCACCGTGCAACATAGCACAATAACCTACAGAAACTTCACTGATGAAGTAAGATGAAGCTTGGCTTGAAACACTGATGTGGAAATGCATGCAAAAATCTCCCAAGAGGCTCCTTAAGGAAAGAGGTGGGATTCCCACTCGAGAACACCCGGTGCTAAACAACACAACAACCTTGCTAAACAGCAAGAGAAAGAAAAAGTCTGAGCAGACCCAAATAATAATCTAAAACATAAGGAAAAATGGCTGCCATCCTCTTCCTTAAATAAAATGTGATTTTTCTTGCCCTTGGCCCCACCCAATTAGGTCATTTCCATCAATAGATTCATCTCCCTCAAAAACTAAGTTATTCCTTCCTTGATCCCTGCTCCTCCACATCTGTGTTGTTGACTTGGTCAAGGTAGATTGAATCAACTTGATATCATACCTATTCACACATGGAGGTGTTTTATTGAGCTGCAAAGAGGGTCTCCTTCCACACTTGAAGTTTTTTTATTCCTTCTTAGGAGACTTATGGGATTTCCTACCCATTTATTTACCGGATAAAAATACTGCTAACTCTAATGTTCCATTTAGCTTGAAGATAAAATTTGGGAACATTACAGTCCTCCCCTCCAAAAAATTTTCTTGTCCTCAAGAAAATGTACAAGGAGAGAAAAAATTCTCCCCTCCTCCTCTTGTGGCCTCCCATCAATGGCCTCGATCACCGCATCAAAATAATCTGCAATAAAACTACAATCCAATGTTTCCTCCCAAGTATGAAAAACCAAATGGCTCACATAAATCAAAGGTGGAAGGTGTAAGTGGAAACTTGCTTGCTGTCCCATGGCCTCCTCAAAGTAGGAGTGATGACAAACATGGGGAGCCTTGTTCCCAATGAGTGACTCCTCCACCCATTCTATCATCCAAATGAAATGAGCCATCCTAGGTAGCTCATCAAAAGAATCATCAACCTTGGTTTTATACAAACATGGGGTTTTATGGTAAACATGGGGTTTTTTCTGTCCTTGGGCTGAAATAACATGGCCTCCAAGGATGGCCCAAGTTTCCCCATCAAACAATTCAACCATGAAGTGCCTCCTCAAGTTCTTCAAGTGGCTCCTCCCACAAGAAGGGAAAAATAGTGATGTGGAAATCATGGTTTGCCCATGGTTCCTCCTGAAATGAACATGTAAAGTGGGGAGAATCATGCTCCCAATGGGCATCTCTAATACCTCCAGCACTCTCCAAACAATTTTTCCCATGAATATAAAAATATCAGCAGTAAATGGAAGAAAAATGCAATAAAAACAAGCTGCCATATGACAACCATAGAGTGGTTCATAGTTCCACCAATGGAACCAGTGCAATGCATTATTTTCCTGCATCAAATCAAAAAATAACAAGTGCTTTCCTAGCCACTTTTTTTCTTCCAAAGTCATCTCATAAGATCGAATCATGAATATACAATTTGGTGTCAATGGTGCATGTTAGCCCCCCTATGAGATTCTTGGCAAGCAAGCTGGGGGCTGGATGGTTGTGGAGCCTTCAAGGAATGTCTTTCCCCTAAAAACCCATTCTCCTTGAAGTCTCTGAGTGCTTTGCCTTGAAAAAATACTCTCTGTTGATCCATTGCTCAAAGGGACCTATTACTCTCTCTTTTACCCCTATATCCTTGCAAAATTCCCTATCACAACCTCTGTTTTCCCTGTGTTAAAGTTTCCCTTTAATCCCTCCATTATCCCCTTAAATCCCCCCTAAATCCTATCTAAACCCCACCATCACCCTTTTTTCCTTCAAATTTCCACTTCACCCCCCTATCGTTACCTTCCATGGGCCTGGAAGTGCATTAAAATTGAAACAAAATGATGAATTTCACTATATCAGGCCTTAGCCCCCTTCTGCGTTAGCCCCGCACCCTTTCTTCCATGTGATCCCGTGCCGGAACCGTCCGCGAAGTCCAAAAGGCGTTTACCACAAAGTCTCGTTGGGCGCAGTCCTAGCCGTTGATCTCACCAAACGAACGGTGATCGCCACCCCCGCCAGCGCGTTCGCTCGAAAACCGCCAGTATATTCCGCACCGCTTATGCATAGTGGGCGGTATCCGTCCAAGACCCAGCGATTCCATACAACGTGCGCCACCTGTCCCTTGTACAATTCTAAAACAACTTTCCTCTCGCACGTTAACCTTCGGTACAGGGCGTCCAGCGGAATCGTTGTCAGCCGTTAGATCTCCGATCATCCGTCCGACGATCATTATCTGTCAAAGTTGCGCGCTGTTTAGACCCCGCTCATCGTACCCATTGGCCCACCTTCTGTCACCACCCATCATTGATCTCCGCCACGATCAACGGTCCTGATTTGTCTGCCCACCGTTGAATATTTCACGATCTCCCGCCTCGCCATGTCACCTCCACATGCACGCCCCGTACATTCCCCGTTTCCGTCACCATATCATTGGTTTTGTCGTGTTTTTTTGAGGTTTCCATTCGCTATTATGTGTTTCTGCTCTGTGTTTCACCATTTCCCCACCAGAGCAATTTTTATCATTTTCACTGCAAATCCTTCCCTCTATTTCGCCGTCAGCAGAGCCATGTTCGTCACCCCCGCTGCCTTCATCATTCCTGTCCATGGTTTTCTTCACAGTTTCTTTTTTTGCAGGATTTCTAAGGGTAGAAGACCGCCATGGTTCTACATGGCAAGATGTGCAGACAATATTAAATCTGAGAGCTGGTACTACCATGGGATAGTCAAAAAAAGTGGCTGGCAGGATTCGCATTAAGGAAAGGGAAGATTTCGAACACTGGAAACCTTTCAACGCCATTAAAACCCGAGCTACCCTGTCAGAAGAAAAATGGAGCGGCAGAGTGTTTCAAAGGAAGATAAAAGCGAGCTAATGACGATCTCGAGCCTTTAATCAGAGGTTTAGAAGGCAAAGCAGCAGTTTGAAGACCCCGAGGATCGATCCAAAGATCCTGAGCACAGTAACAGGTACCATCTGGGTTTATTCATCAGCAGAATGCTTTTCTCCATCAAGTACAGGGTGCCCATAGAGCTCTTATTATGCAGGATGTCCCTGAAAGAATTTCCACCCTAGCAGCAATCCAGAGCATACAAAACATTTATGAAAGTAGACTGTTCAGCAGTATTAACCATTTTTTTATTCCCCGCAAGTACAGCGCAGTACCGCAGCCAGAATGAATACAGGTTCATATCAGAGTAATTGGAAATCTAAAAGAAGATCACCCTATCATCCAAGGAATGACAGAGACTAAATGTTCAGCATTCAAGTAGGATGGGCTTCGGCCTCCTTCCCTCTCAGAAGTTTTAATACTGCATTTAGTGTTTCACCTGCCACTTGTGCTCTTCTTCTGCTATAAAGCTCAGAGAGAATTATTGTAACGGTTGTTGATGAGATATCAGGGAAACACAATAATTTCTCCTTTGGAGACAAGTTCTCTGTGTAATAGTGTGAGATAGAATGAGATTTGATGTATTCAGGCTGAATGTTCAAGTTGTGGGCAATGATGTACCCGATTGGTGTTGTTTTTAATATGACAAGCATGTTTCTTTGGATCCTAATCTAAAGCAGCTAGTGATGTTTTCCTTTCTCTATATTTGTGATTGACTTGCTTTCATTTCATTATGTTTCTTCAGTCTTGCATCAGAAGTTTAGCATAAGATCTACCCTTGATAGGTACCTTATGCTGCTACTCTCCCAGCCCTTAATGTTTTTTGCTTATATGTGTATCTGAATGTTGATTTTAATTGATTTAACCAGTGTAGCGGATGCCATTGCCTGCTCTCTGATGTATGAATTAATGAGATCCATGTTTAGAGGTTCTTGTTAGGATTTAGTTAGATGAGTCGAGAACACTGGGAGGTCTAGAATCTTGTCTCTGCCTCACTAGGATCTTTCCATCTCATTAAGCCTTTCTAAGATCCCTTGTCGTGCCTCCGGTTTTGTCCAAGCAGGTCTGGAGCTAAACGACCTCTGACCTGATCTATAGACAGAATTGGTTGTTTCCCCTTCACTCATTTTCAGTCCTTGATGTTCCATTCCATCAACCCTCTTTAAGATCCAAATGCTCTAGATGACTAGCCCAGCTGAAAGCTTGCACATTGAACACAAGTAAATCCTTTCTTGACTCCATTGCCCAATGGCTTTGATGTTTCCTGAGTTATATATCTTTTTCTAGTTTCCTCTTTGCTCACCCTTGTTTTATATTGGACCCTTCATTCCTAATTCCCAACAACCAAACATAAACCAACAAACAAACAAACCCCGTGCATATAACTAGCCTAAAATCATAACATCCAAGCCTCAAAGATATAAACCTTTGACTATCATAGAGAGATCCCTCTCTGGACCTAGGAGGGCTAGATCCCAAGGTCTGAAAGTGGTTCTATGTTGTCTCACCTTTTGGTCTTTTCAACCTGGCCAAAACATGGGAACCCCAACATAATGGCGACCATACTAGGGATTCTGAGTGCATTTTTCCTTAAACATTCTTGGAGACTCAGAAACTTAGAACTCTGGTTAGGTTGACAGTTAGTCACTCCTTTCTTGAATCGACCTCCATTATTGAATAACCACCATACTCTTAGACAGAGCCTAGAAAGGGCCAGTTAGCCTCCAGATCTTATCCTCTTTAGGAGGTGACATATCTGGTAAATGCCCTCCCAGTCAATCTCTGGTTGGAGTTTACTATCATGAGGAGATTCCTGAAAGGTGATAGTGCCTGAGCATTGTGGTGGGCAGTGTAACCCCTTAGACATACCTTGAAACCCTCCACTTGGCGACTCCATTGCTCCTAAATGAAAAGACTCCACTGGTGATCAGTAGGCCTGCTGATTGTCTTGGTTTCAAAATAGACTCCACTGGGAGACCAGCCTCTGAGACAACATTAACCACAAAAGAATTAAAAAGTAGGGTTAAGCTGCTTAGTTAGAAGCATAGCATTTTGGCTTTTAGAACCATTCACACGAGAGCTTATCCCAACCCTGATCCACCTGAAATAGTTGACAATCCAGAGAGCATCCTCAAAGGATCTCCTAATCCTAACAGACCAACTATTTCCAGACGCATTCTTAGAGCTAATTCTGTACCAGAAAACCTAACAGCTCTAGCACCTTTTCTCCCTGACCTAGGCCTACCTAACAGTTTATCAAGAACTAGGTCAGTCAATCACCTAGACCAGCAAGACCTTGTGCCTCATAGCACACCATATAACAGTGGTCAAAACACTAGGAACAGAGAACCCCTCCATCTACACCACCTGATTTTCACTTCCTTCAAAACTTGGGGCTATCTCACCCTAGATCTGTTCAACAGACTTCTGTTGGTTCGAATATCCCTGTCATCCAAATACTGGCTGCTCAAGCTAACCTTTTGCCTCACCAGAATATCATCATGGCAGCTTGGTACGCACCTTTAGTTTTGCCTCAGCCTATGTTACCCTTACCCAATGATTATCAGTCAAAAATCCCACACTTCACTTAAAAAGAGTCCATAACAGCTCAGCAACATGTAGATAAAATGGAGGATTCCTTTGATTACATGGAGATTGATGATGAATCAATCAAAATGAGAATCTTTTCCCAAAGCCTAGGAGGTGATGTAAAGAAATGGTTTAAGGGTTTACCTCCTGGCAGTGTCCCAGATCTTACTGCATTATACCAGACCTTCATAAACAAATGGAAAACTAGGGCAAACCCTCGCCAACTCCTCGCAGAATACCTGACCCTTAAAAGAAACGTAGGAGAGAGTGTTCATGATTATACCACTAGATTTAACAGCATTTACAATGCTCTCCCTCCACATATGAAACCTCCACAAGGTATGGCCCTAGCAAAATACCCAGATGGGTTTGATGCGGACATGGCCTATGAGCTTAGGGACAAAGAATACACCACACTGGAAGAGATGCAGAAAGGGGCTGTAAACATAGAAGCCAATTTGATTGAGAAAAGAGCAAGACTAAGGTCTGAGAGGAGGGTAACCTATAGGGATGACAATGTAGCCTCCACATCTGATCCAAACTATGAAAAATTGTCTAAAAATTTGGAAGAGCTACAACAAATGATGAAGAAAATGGTTGTCACAGTTAGCAATCAGAACAGAAACAAGAATCAGAATCAGAACCAAAACTTTAGAAGGAACAACAATTCTCCCAACAGACAAAAAGAATCAGATCAACAAGTTATTCCCCCATTCCAAAACTTTTTAGATGAGGATGAGGGAATTATAGAAGAGTCGGAAGGGAATGCAATTAACATGTTTGAAACAAAAGACTTGGTCCTTAACTGTGATTCAGGGGAAGACCAACCCTCACCCTCTTATTGGGATGAGGAGTGGTTAGAAACTGAATATTATAGATTAGGATTTGAAAATGCCATGTTACAGGTCAGGGAACAATATGAAATTAGGAGCAAGAAAAGTCAAGATACTTCCAAAGCCAAAAATCCTGAGGTAACCATCAAGAAAAGACCTGACAAGTCCTCTAAAGTACCTGCTGCAGATAACAAAACAGTAGCTGAAAGTTCTGGTAAACATAAAGAAAAAGACAACCAAGACACCGAAAAACCAAGCCTACCAGCTAGAAGCACTAGCACTGTAGCCAGTGCCCCTAATAAAACGATTCCTAACCCTATACATAGTGAGAAATCACAAACTGATTCAGCTACTAAAGCAGTAGCAAATAAAACAGAATTGAGTATTACAAAGGTCCAGTCCACTTTCAATTTAGAGAGTGAACTTGCAAAAATCAAAATCTCTGTACAATTATCTGAGCTGGCCACTCAGGATGTATATAAAGGCCAAATTTTGAAAGCATTGAATTTGGGAGAAATAAATTATTCTGTAAATCTGAATGATGATCAACCAGCCCTACTCTTTGGTCCCAAAATTGAGGGAAAGTTTCAGGAGGGGGTAGTTCCACCTTTCTATGTCAGTCTCAACATTCATGACAAGATCCTTCATAATGCCATGCATGAATCTGGTGTATCCCACAATCTAATGCCTAAGGTAGTGATGGAAAGGCTAGGCCTAGGAATCACCAGACCCTACAAAGAATTATTATCATTTGACTCTAGTAGAGTAAAATGCCTAGGACTAATCAAAGATTTATGTGTGAGTTTGACCCAGATCCAAGCTAAGTGTAAGGTCATGGATGTGGTGGTGGTAGATGTGCCACCTAAGTATTGCATGTTATTGTCTAGATCATGGGGAGCCAAACTGCAAGGAACAATGCAGATGGATGGCTCATATGCCACTATCCCTATATTTGGCCAACTTAGAATACTGTATAGAGAGTCTCAGATGAAATTCTTAGTCAGTAACCCCGAGAAGCCTGAGAATTCACCATTGTACTCTGTGCACACTGACCTAGATTCTTTTATCCTTTATAAAGACCAATCCTTGGGGGAGTCAGAATCTGGAAACATGGGTACAAACGTAAAGGCCGGTAGCACAGACCTGAACATAATGGCTATCCTGGAAGAAATTGAAGAAGAGAACAATAGTGAAATCTGTAGAATATGCGGTAGGAGCCTAACTCAGATTGAGCCAAGAACGCAATGCAGTCAGCCTATTAGTCAAGTCCCTCAAACTAACATATCATGTTAAGAACAAGGTATCCCGCAACCTAGTACAGACCCTCTAGCCCAAAACAATGGCGAACCCCTATGGGAAATGAATTTCGATGGCTCCTATACCAAGAACAATGCTGGAGCAGGGGTGTGGCTGCGAAACACAGAAAACGATCAGGAAGAAAGCCATTCTGTGAATCTGCACTTCAAATGCACAAATAACATTTCAGAATATGAGGCTCTCATCCTTGGCCTAAATCTGTTGAAGAAATTAGGAGCCCATAGGATAGTTGTGAGAGGAGACTCTAATTTAGTTATCAAACAGGTGAATGATGAGTATTCAGCAAAACACCCCAGGCTTAGGGCATACAGGAATGACACTCTGGATTTGCTAAAAACATTTGCTGAATATGAATTAACGTTCATTCCCAGGGGTCAAAATGCAATTGCAAATGGATTAGCTTGTCTAGCTAGCTCATATCCTAAGACCCCAGTTGACCAACAGATCATCATTCAGACCAAATTCAGGCCTGCAGTGCCAGACAATGAAAAATATTGGCAGGTCTTTGAAGGAGACAAACAGATCGAAGATTTCCTGGTGGGCAGGAATGAGATTGAATTTTCTGATTTAGACTCGATTTCTGATGACAGCTGCCCAAGTAAGGATCCCCCAGATGAACAAGAAACACCCTGTAACATAGAAATAAATTCTTTTTTCTGAGAAAACTGGAAATCCAACTGAAAATTGTGAAAACGCAGATACCAAAGAGGTAGAGGTGTTGCAGGCCAAAGATAAGAACATACCCAGAGGCCTGACACCCTTAGAGGAACTTTTTGACTTTGATGACGTAGCAAAAAAGCCCACAATAGAACATGCTAATTCTGATGTGGAAGAATGCAACATAGGCACTGAAGACAAACCCAAAGGGATCAAACTAGCTAAGTCTATACCTGCTAACATGAAGAAAAAATACATTGACCTGTTCAAGGAATTCATAGACGTGTTTGCATGGAGCTATGAAGACTTAAAGGCATATGACACCAATATCATTCAACACAAGATACCCTTGAAGGAAGATCAAAAGCCTTTCAGACAGAAACTCCGTAGGATCAATCCGAAACAATTGCCTGCAGTTGAGAAAGAGATTAAGAAGATGTATGATGCAGGCATAATTGTTCCTGTGAGGTTTTCTGATTGGGTGTCAAATCTAGTGGCGGTGAGGAAGAAAACAGGGGAGATCAGGTTATGCATAGACTTTAGAAACCTCAACAGAGCCTCCCTGAAAGACAACTACCCCTTGCCTAGAATGGAGCACATCTTACAGAAGGTAGTGGGCTCTAAAAGAATCTCCCTGCTTGATGGTTTTTCAGGCTATAACCAAATACTAGTACTCCCAGAAGATCAACTCAAAACAGCATTTACTACTCCATGGGGCACCTTCATGTATGTGAAAATGCCCTTTGGATTGATGAATGCAGGCGCCACTTTCCAGAGAGCGATGGACATAGCTTTCTCAGAGGAGATAGGACACTTCATAGTTATCTACTTGGATGACTTGACTGTCTTTTCCAAAACTGAAAAAGAACACTTGAAACACCTGAGGAAAGTTTTTGAGAAATGTAGAAGGTATGGCCTGTCCTTAAATCCTAATAAAACTGTGTTTGGGCTGCAAGAAGGTAAACTTCTAGGCCATATTATTTCTGAGAAAGGTATCAGGATAGACCCACAGAGAGTTGAGGGAATACTCCAAATCACACACCCAAGAAACATCAAGGAGTTACAGTCCTTCATTGGGAAGATCAATTTCCTTAGGAGATTCATTCCCAATCTTGCTGAGCACCTGAGAAAAATGATTGAAATGCTAAAGAAAGGTGCAGGAATTAAGTGGACTGTTGAAGCCAAGAAATATTTTGAGTCAGTAAAACTTGCACTCACTCAGGCCCCTTTCCTTATCATCCCTGACTTCTCAAAAAAAAATTTGATCTTTTCATTTGCTTCCCAACACACAATAGCTACAGTTTTGCTGCAAAAAAATTCAGAAGGTAATGAACAACCTATAGCTTTCTTCAGTAAAGCCTTAAGAGATGCACCCTTAAAGTACAACATCATGGAAAAACAGGCCTATGCCCTGATTAAGGCCTTAAAGGACTTTAGGGTGTACATCCTGCATTCTCACACCATTTCTTTCGTGCCAAATGTAGTGGTCAAAGATATCTTGTCCCAGGACCCTGATGGGAAAAGGGGCAAATGGATTGCTACCATCTTGGAATACGACCTTGAAATAAAGCCCACTAAAATGATCAAAGGTCAAGGCCTGGCCCAGTTAATGGCAGAATCCAACTTGCAGGCCCTTGACATTAATATGATAAATGCCTTAGATGAGCAGGAAGGATTGCCCCATCCGACTGTCGAGGAGCAGTTTAAAAACTCTCCTTGGTATACCGATATCCTTTACGTGCTCACTAACCTCAAAGCCCCTCCAGAACTGTCCAAAACCAAGGTCAGATTCATAAAACTCAAAGCTAGAAACTACTGCATTCTGAACGAGAATCTATACTGGAAAAATCCGAATGGCCTATTGCTAAAGTGTCTGTCTGAAACTGAAGCTGAAAATGTCAAACAGGAGTTTCATGCCGGGGAGTGTGGAGGCCACCTGAGTTGGAAAGCCACTGCAAATAAAATACTCAGGGCTGGTTATTATTGGCCAACACTGTTCAACGATGTCCATAAAATGATAACCACTTGCCACAAATGTTAGATCTTTGAAGGCAAAAGGAAACTCCTCCCCCTTCCCCTACAACCCATCACTGTTGAAGGTCCCTTCCTGCAATGGGGCCTAGACTTTATTGGGGAAATTCACCCTTCTTCTTCTGGGAAACACAAATGGATCCTGACTACCACAGATTACTTCACTAAATGGATAGAAGCCATACCCACTAGGAATTCTACCGATTCTGTCATTATTAGGTTCCTAGAAGACTTCATCCTATCTCGGTTTGGTTGTCCAAGGAAAATAATCACTGACAATGCTGCTGCTTTCGGATCCAAAAGAATGGTTGATTTCTGTCACAGGTACGGAATAGCACTTGGACATTCAACTGCCTATTACCCTCAGGGTAACGGCCTAGCTGAATCATCAAATAAAATCCTGGTTACAATCATTAAGAAGCTGCTGGAAGAGAACAAAAAGTCATGGCACAAATATTTGGTGCATGCTTTGTGGGCTGACAGGCTCACTACAAAGAAATCTATTGGCATGTCACCTTTCCAGCTGGTTTATGGGACTGAAGCAGTTTTTCCTACTAGTCTTGGAGTTCCAGTGATTAAACTTGTCCAGGAGATCCAATCAGAGGAGGACAGCATGATAAGGAGAATTAATGAAACAATCCATCTTCAGTAAACAAGGGAGCAGGTTTATAATAGAACTGTCAAAATGCAGGAAAACATAAAGAGACAGTTTGATAAAAGAACCAAAGCTTCAGATTTCAGGATTGGTGACAAGGTTCTGAGATGGGACTCAAGAAGAGAGGACAAAGGCAAACACGACAAATTTGACAGCTTGTGGCAAGGTCCATTTGTCATCCAGGCCACTGTGGGTCCTAATGCATTTTTCTTACAAGAACTTGATGGTACAAAGCTGTTCGGGGGTCCTGTCAATGGCAGGATGCTCAAACACTATTTATGCTAATTTTTCATTTCCAGTTCCATTTCCATTGTACATACCATTGCAGTTTTACTTTCAAGAAAATAGAGAAAATGTCTCCAAAAAATAGAAAGAGGAGAGGTTCAGACATGCTCAAAACATGAACCTCCGAAATGCAAAAAGAATGGCTCAAATATGCTCAAAATCTGAGTCACACATAGAGAAGGATACTTCAAAGCTGCAGATTTCTTGCCTTCACAGTTTTGTTTGCAGTTGTCTACAAGTTTTCAGTCCAGCAAGTCAGACAGTCCAATCCTGACTTGGATATTTCTCAATTTCCTGTTTAGAATATAGGAGAAGAAACCTGTTGGACAGTTTAATCCCAACAGGTAGTAGATTAGGTAGAGAAGCATATGGGGTCAACTGTTTAATCTGGCCTCATGGAGCAATAAGTGTAGATTTAGAATAGGTTTGTTTTTGTTTTGGAAAATAAAATGTAAAGGGTCAGCTAGCTCAAATGCACCCAAAGGGAAATTGTTAGGACTGTAGTTTGGGTAGGTAGATGGGTTGGGAAATATTTCTGCTGATGTTTCTATCATATTGTGGCAGCTAAAATTGAAGAAAAGGGGATGTGCCAAGCAACGGGCATCTGGCCTACTCCAAATATTATTTTCTGGTTTCTTGACTCCTTCAAGAATAAGCCATCCCCAGGTGGAGCCACTGTTAGCCCCCCTATGAGATTCTTGACAAGCAAGCTGGGGGCTGGATGGTTGTGGAGCCTTCAAGGAATGTCTTTCCCCTGAAAACCCATTCTCCTTGAAGTCTCTGAGTGCTTTGCCTTGAAAAAATCCTCTCTGCTGATCCATTGCTCAAAGGGACCTATTACTCTCTCTTTTACCCCTATATCCTTGCAAAATTCCCTATCACAACCTCTGTTTTCCCTGTGTTAAAGTTTCCCTTTAATCCCTCCATTATCCCCTTAAATCCCCCCTAAATCCTATCTAAACCCCACCATCACCCTTTTTTCCTTCAAATTTCCACTTCACCCCCCTATCGTTACCTTCCATGGGCCTGGAAGTGCATTAAAATTGAAACAAAATGATGAATTTCACTATATCAGGCCTTAGCCCCCTTCTGTGTTAGCCCCGCACCCTTTCTTCCATGTGATCCTGTGACGGAACTGTCCGCGAAGTCCAAAAGGCGTTTACCACAAAGTCTCGTTGGGCGCAGTCCTAGCCGTTGATCTCACCAAACGAACGGCGATCGCCACCCCCGTAGCAAATACCGTTGAACCCATTCATTACTGGTGATCTCATATGAACCATCCATCGCCCGACAGATCAACGGCGCGGAGCTTTCCTTTCCATGTGGTCCCCGCCAGCGCATTCGCTCGAAAACCGCTAGTATATTCCACACCGCTTATGCGCAGTGGGCGGTATCCGTCCAAGACCCAGCGATTCCATACAACGCGCGCCACCTGTCCCTTGTACAATTATAAAACCACTTTCCTCCCGCGTGTTAACCTTCGGTACAGGGCGTCCAGCAGAATCGTTGTCAGCCGTTAGATCTCCGATCGTCCGTCCGACGGTCATTATCTTTCAAAGTTGCACACTGTTTAGACCCCGCTCATTGTACCCGTTGGCCCACCTTCTGTCGCCACCCGTCGTTGATCTCCGCCACGATCAACGGTCCTGATTCGTCTGCCCACCGTTGAATATTTCACGATCTCCCGCCTCGCCACGTCACCTCCACGTGCACGCCCCGTACATTCCTCGTTTCCGTCACCATATCATTGGTTTTGTCATGTTTTTTTTAGGTTTCCATTCGCTATTATGTGTTTCTGCTCTGTGTTTCACCATTTCCCCACCAGAGAAATTTTTATCATTTTCACTGCAAATTCTTCCCTCTATTTCGCCATCAGCAGAGCCATGTTCGTCGCCCCCGCCGCCTTCATCATTCCTGTCCATGGTTTTCTTCACAGTTTGTTGTTTTGCAGGATTTCTAAGGGTAGAAGACCGCCATGGTTCTACATGGCAAGCTGTGCAGACAATATTAAATCCGAGAGCTGGAACTGCCGTGGGATAGTCAAAGAAAGCGGCTGGCAGGATTCGCATTAAGGAAAGGGTAGATTTTGAACACTGGAAACCTTTCAACGCCATTAAAACCCGAGCTACCCTGTCAGAAGCAAAATGGAGCGGCAGAGTGTTTCAAAGGAAGATTAAAGCGAGCTAATGACGATCTCGAGCCTTTAATCAGAGGTTTAGAAGGCAAAGCAGCAGTTTGAAGACCCCGAGGATCGATCCGAAGATCCTGAGCACAGTAACAGGTACCATCTGGGTTTATTCATCAGCAGAATGCTTTTCTCCATCAAGTACAGGGCGCCCATACAACTCTTATTATGCAGGATGTCCCTGAAATAATTTCCACCCTAGCAGCAATCCAGAGCATCCAAAACATTTATGAAAGCAGAATGTTCAGTAGTATTAACCATTTGTTTATTCCTCGCAAGTACAGCATAGTACCGCAGCCAGAATGAATACAGGGTCATATCAGAGTAATTGGAAATCTAAAAAAAGATCACCCTATCATCCAAGGAATGACAGAGACTAAAATTTCAGCATTCAAGCAGGATGGGCTTCGGCCTCCTTCCCTCTTAGAAGTTTTAATACTGCATTTAGTGTTTCACCTGCCACCTGAGCTCTTCTTCTGCTATAAAGCTCAGAGAGAAATATTGTAACGGTTGTTGATGAGATATCAGGGAAACGCAAGCATTTCTCCTCTGGAGACAAGTTCTCTTTGTAATAGTGTGAGATAGACTGAGATTTGATGTATTCAGGCTCAATGTTCAAGCTGTGGGCAATGATGTACCCGATTGGTGTTGTTTTTAATATGACAAGCATGTTTCTTTGGATCCTGATCTAAAGCAGCTGGTGATGTTTTCCTTTCTCTGTATTTGTGATTGACTTGCTTTCATTTCATTATGTTTCTTCAGTCTTGCATCAGAAGTTTAGCATAAGATTTACCCTTGATAGGTACCTTATGTTGCTGCTCTCCCAGCCCTTAATGTTTTCTGCTTATATGTGTATCTGAATGTTGATTTCAATTGATTTAACCAGTGTAGCGGATGCCATTGCCTGCTCTCTGATGTATGAATTAATGAGATCCATGTTTAGAGGTTCTTTTTAGGATTTAGTTAGATGAGTCGAGAACACTGGGAGGTCTAGAATCCTGTCTCTGCCTCACTAGGATCTTTCCATCTCATTAAGCCTTTCTAAGATCCCTTGTCGTGCCTCCGGTTTTGTCCAAGCAGGTCTGGAGCTAAATGACCTCTGACCTGATCTATAGACAGAATTGGTTGTTTCCCCTTCACTCATTTTCAGTCCTTGATGTTCCATTCCATCAACCCTCTTTAAGATCCAAATTCTCTAGATGACTAGCCCAACTGAAATCTTGCACATTGAACACAAGTAAATCCTTTCTTGACTCCATTTCCCAATGGCTTTGATGTTTCCTGAGTTATCTATCTTTGTCTAGTTTCCTCTTTGCTCACCCTTGTTTTATATTGGACCCTTCATTCCTGATTCCCAATAACCAAACATAAACCAACAAACAAACAAAACCCATGCATATAACTAGCCTAAAATCATAACACCCAAGCCTCAAAGATATAAACCTTTGACTATCATAGAGAGATCCCTCTCTGGACCTAGGAGGGCTAGATCCCAAGGTCTGAAAGTGGTTCTATGTTGTCTCACCTTTTGGTCTTGTCAACCTGGCCAAAACATGGGAACCCCAACAGTGCACACCAAGAATTATGTGGCTTCCCCCACAAACCACCAACAAGATAGCCAACGTGAATGCTACAATTAGCCTTAAGTACATCATAATATAAAGTATAAGAAGGGATGATCCTCCTTAATACAATTTTTGCTCATATAAAGTAAATAAAGGAAAATCATAATGAAAATGTATACCTCCTCTACTATATACTTTGGTCCTTGAGCTGAAATGGCTTAACTGGAAATTCTCCCTCACTCCCAATGAGTAGGAAGGTGCCCGTGACATCCTCTCTATCACCATCTGGGCTATGCATCTCTCCATATGCTGAAATATATCATATTGTATGCCCTCCCAAATAAACTCCTCTACCAAGGAAAGATATGCATCAAAGTGCCTAGAAAAGAAGTCCTCATGTGCCGCATGTAGCAGCTCCTCCTTGAGCTTATAAGCTCTAGCCCAGAAAACTATGCCATGAGAATTGATGACCATACCCTCCACCCTGTATCTATCATCTCCATCAGGGTCATCAAGAATCATGAAAGTACCAAGATCCTTGGAGTACTCTACCAAGAGTTGAGACCTCCAATATGGATCAATCCTCCCAAGAGACAGCGTTGGTGATCTGGAATGTGAAGCTCTCCTCATGTTGTTGCCTGCTACTTTGACATCCCCCATGCCAAATTTCTCCTCCAAACTCTTCACATCTCAAAAATCCAAGAGTGGTGAATCCAAAGACAAGATGTCTTTCATCAACTCTAGATCTGGTGGCCTCCCAGGTGTCCATGTAGTGGGACATCAATGTCAAGAGTAGACTCCACATATGCTTGGGAAACCTTGCCCTTGCCCTTATAGTGCAAATCAGTTTGCCTCTTCCTTGCATTAGCTCTCTGAAATAGAGATGGGTGTGTGCCTCTCATCAAGTGATGTTGCTTTCCCTTCCTACCTTCTCCTTCCATCTGCAATGCTTCACAATCATGCTGCTCATTGATTGTGCTTCGACCTCCATGTATGAGATCCTGGGGAACTTCTTGCAAGGATACAAGAATACCTCCTATTGGAGCATGTGCTCCACCTTCCTCTGCATGAGGTACTAGATGTGATCTAGATGTGACAGCGTTGTTGCCCTCATCTTCATTAATGTGTATCGGAAACCTCTCAATAATTGGATCCTTTTGTGAAAAATAGATCCCTCTAACAATGTGTGATGCAAGATGTCAGCTTCTCCCATGGTTTTCTTAAGTGGAGTGAGCTTTATAGTTTCCTCCGTTACATGCAAGGTTTTTGTTTCTTTAAGTTTTTCTTGCTCCAATGCATGTGTTTTAGGAAATTTCCCATCAAACCTTCCTACCAATGTTTTAGTGAATCTTGCAAAAGAGGAAGTATTGGCATTTTTCAAAGAACAAGATTCAAAAATCCACCATGCATAGGCCTTACCTCTGAAATGCAGTGCTACAACTTTGATGGCTTCATCTTCAGAAATGTGGTGTTGCTCTAAATAGGAGTCTAACTCCTTCACCCTAGCTCCAGTTGAACATGTAGGTGAGCCTTCAAAAGTAGATAGAAGAAATCTATCTTCGTCCTGTTGCTTGATTTCCCCCACTTAGATCTTGCAAAACTCTTGGAAATTGGTATGATATCTAAACCTCTCAGTTTGATATTCATTCTCTTGCAACAAATCAGTAAGAGTTATCCTCTTAGGCATTCTCCATCCTTTCATCCATCTCAAGATAGATCTGGGCACCTGACTATGTTGTGCATCATGTGGTGTAGCTGCATGCTCACACTTACCATGTGAAAATATAGATCCAACTCTAGATCCAAAATCCTCTGGAGATCCCATCTCCATTCTTATTTTCTTCATCTCTTCTTGAAAGCTCTGCATAGATCTGGGAAGAAGCCTTGTAAGCCTATCTCCCTTTCTCCCTTCACATAATGGAGCCTTCTTTTTTATGTCCATCTCTCCTTCTCCTTAAAGTATAATGGCCTAAGATCCACATGCTGAGCCAAGATTGAAGCTCTGATACCACTGTAATAACCCAAAATCGGGACTGCTAGCAAGGCATGCCTGAAAAACACATTTTTCATCAAGCACTAGTAGATCAGAAACTGTAATATCCCAAAATAGCGAAAATAAACAGTAGTGGGAATATTTCAAAATATTCCAAAAAAGGACTGCTCACCAATGCATTCACAGAAAAATGCATTTCTAGAAATATAAGCCATAAAAATTTAAATCATCACTTAGATCCATTATATATATCCATCCATCATCTGATTCCAAGAGGAGATCAAAAACAAAAGAAACTAGGTGAGGTAAACAGACCTCCCACACCTAGTGTAGCTGAAAATCACTTAAAACCCCAAACACTGCTAGTCAGAAAATAATACACAAAGAGACAACACAATATTATGAGGGTTTCAACTTAGAAATTAGGATAACAAGTATATCTACTCATATATTAATCAATAATTCTTAAGAACTGAGACCTAGTCTCCTTATACAAAATACGAGAGAACCCGGCAAGGGTTTCTTGTCATACACTCAAAATGGAATGGTGATCTTCAAAAATAAACTGAATAATCACTGCACATGAGATACGATAGTGTAAAATGTTGTATAATAATATATCTGATATGGATCCCTTCAATGGTCTCCTCCCATGAAAGGATGAAACCCTCAACCACAAGGAAACACTACAAAGAAACCCCAAGACCTCCTACTGAAGCAGCCTTAAAAAATAACGTATTCCCTAGCTGGAACAGTGTTGGGAATGTTGGGAAATGTGTGTTCTGATACCACAGATCTTAAATGAGCTCAAGATCTCTCCAAACAGATCTCCTAATGGAAGGAAACCACCCTCCTATGAGAAACTATCTCAGAAAGTGGGATTCCAATCCCCTCCACTGCTGCACCCTGCAACATAGCACAATAACCTGCAGAAACTGTGCTGATGAAGTAAGCTCAAGCTTGGCCTGAAAACCTGATGTGGAAATGCATGCAAAACTCTCCCAAGAGGCCCCTCAAGGAAAGAGGTTAGATTCCCACTGGGGAACACCCGGTGCTAAACCGCACAGCAACCCTACTAAACAGCAAGAGGAAGAAAAAGTTTGAGCAGACCCAAATAATAATCTAAAACATAAGGAACAATGGCTGCCATCCTCTTCCTTGAATAAAATGTGAGTTTTCTTGCCCGTAGCCCCACCCAATTAGGTCATTTCCATCAAGACATTCATCTTGCTCCAAAACTGCGTTATTCCTTCCTTGATCTGTGCTCCTCCACATCTACATTGTTGACTTGGTCAAGTTAGACTGAATCAACTTGATATTATCCTTGTTCACACATTGAGGTGTTTTATTGAGCTGCAAAGAGGGTCTCCTTTCACACTTGAAGTGTTTTTATTCCTTATTAGGAGACTTGTGGGATTTCCTACCCATTTATTTACCGGCTAAAGTTACTACTAACTCTAATGTTCCATTTAGCTTGAAGCTAAAATTTGGGAACATTACACACTAGAAAACCATCCCCCCAAATGGTGTACTGAAACCACCCCTGCAACTCCTCCTTAAAATAATGCAGTCCAAGACTGAAACTGTGTTGTAGGGGATAAAAAAACTTTGGCATGGTGCCAAATATAGAAATAATGCTCAAGGATCTCTTTTACTAGCCTCCCAATGGAAGGAAACCTTCTTGCACTGAAAACTAACTCAGAATCAACCCAAATCAACCCTCCACTGCTCCACCCTGCAACATAGCACAACCCTCAGTAGAAACTATGATGTAGAAGAGATATGGAGCTTGGACTAATGTCGGAATGTGGAAATTTAGCCCAAATACTTCTCCTGAGTGGACACTCGAAGTCCCCTGAGGATGAAGGTGGTATTCCTGCTCGGGAACACCCTTGTGCTAAACATCACTACAGTCTCTGCTAAAAATTTGAAGAGAGAAAAAAATCATACTGACCATAACAAAATAATAATCCGATCATGCATTTTATGGCTGCCATCCCCCTCCTTATATGCTTGGTGAGCTTCCTCACCTTGGGCCCCACTCATTAAAGCCACTACTTCCATGAATGGAATCTCCCTCCAAAACTGCGTTTTTCCTCAATGAATGCCACTCCTTCCATACTATATTTTTTTATTTGGTCAAAGTTGACCCAGTCTACATGCTCCAGCCCCTTTTCACACACAAAGGTGCTTAATCAAGCTACTAAGATGATCTCCATTCACAGTAGGAGTGATTTTATTCCTACTAAGGAGATTTATGGGTCTTCATACCATATTATTCCTCTAACTAAGAAGCAAAAACAAAATTTAATATTCTAACTAGCTTAAAGCTAATTGGGAATATTACAGTCCTCCCCTCCCAAAGGTTGCTTGTCCTCAAGAAAATATAAAGGTGAGTGCTACAACTATTTTCCTCCTTCCTTTGTGACACCTCCATGTGATAAGCTCTCCTCATGAACCAAGTGTCTCCCAATCAATCCCTCCATGAAATGCTCCTCCCAATTACTCATGGGATGCCAATGACTCACCTCATCAGTAAGCAAAATATCCAATGTGGCAATCATGGTTGGCCCAATGTTCTCCCTAAAGCATGAAGCATGAGAAACATGGAGAATCTCACTCCCAATGAGCACATTCAATCCTTGCATCCTTCCTCCAATCATGCTCACAATAATGATAATGACATCATCAATGTATGGGATCATAACCAAGGATACATAAGCTGCCATATGTAATAATGGAGGAGGATCATAGTCCCACATGCGGACCTAGCGCAGTATGTCTCTTGATAGCCTCAGAACATGATATAATAAGTGGTTTTCCCACCACTTTTTTTCTTCCATATTCTTCTCACATGCTTTGAGAAGGTGAGTATTGTTTGGTGCCAATGGAGTACACCCTGAACAATACCTCATCTCCCTAAATCCTCCTAGGGAGTGGCCATGATCAACACTGTTTATGGCCCCAAGTTGACCATGAAGTTTATAAGGAAAAGTTCCCCCACTTGGAGCAATGGATTGCACATGTATGGTAAAGGAATGCAAATATTCATCAAGTAAATCATTATGCATAAAAACATGATCCTTACCATACACTTTTATCACACTAATAGAGTGGCTCATAGATAGATCCCCTCTCATTCCCAAAGAGGAAAGAGGTGGTTGTGATAACTCTATCAAAGATTTATGTCTCTCCTACATCTCCAAATGATCCATGCATATCCTAATATGTTGATGTATCTCCTCATCAAAGCCTTCCAAAGTGAATCCCTCCATGATGGTGTGGTATGCTCTCATGGAATAAATGTGGCCGAAGAGAAAATATTCATGTGCTACATGTAGTAACTTCTCCTTGTGCTTGGATGCTCTAGATAAGAAGATCCTACTCTGATAATAGATGACCCATATCTTACTGAATATACCTCATCTAATAGCTGGTCATCAAGTATCATGCATGTGAAAATATCCTTGGATTAATCCAACAACAGCTGGGATTTCCAATAAGGATCTATCCTCCATAGTGACAACATTGATGATATATCATGTAAAAAATTTGTCATGTGTCTGCCCCCTTCTTTGACATCTCCCATGCCAAATTCACATACTGGGATGCTACTCTCCTTTCTCTATTGCTCCTCATGTATCTTCCCATGCTCAAGTAAAGGTTGAAGCTTTTGGAGGTTATTCTTCCATGGGAAGCTATCACCTATCCAAAACTTCCTGAGTTTGGCCAATGTATGCATGAGTGGCCACCATCCTCTACCATGTGGGGAAGATTTCTCCACAAGTGAGAATATCTTCTGAGCCTCCATAGTCAAGGAGTAGTCTCCTTGCACCATTATGGTGCCATCCTCCATCCTTGAAGCATCCTCTCTGAGTGCAATATGTAGGGTGAGAGTGGGTAATGATGATATTGGGAGAATGTCTCCCTCCTCCTTGAGCCTACCCAAGACTCTCTGCTTTGTACCATGACCTCCAAATTTTCCCACTCCTCCTAGATCTATGATTGATGCAACATGTTGTGAGACATTTCTCACCAAATCCTGATCAGGTGGCCTCCCAGGTGGAATGCCACTAAACAGTAATGTCTCATGGGCCAAATTCATTTGCATAACTGATAGGATTGTTAGGTCCTTGCTTCCACTGCACAAATCCAGCTTTGTTTTTTGTGTAGAAGCTGTATTTGAGGGATATGTGTGCATGCCCCTAATCATCTGATGTTTTCCACTCTTTTTTTCCATCCACTCCATCTGCAAATTATCCCAATCTTTGGTGACCTTCCCCAAAGTAATCAACCACTGCACACCTAAAATCACATTGGTGTCAGGTATGTAAACCACAAAAATTGATCGGTCAATGTATATGTCCCTATGGTGATAGATAAAAATGGAAAATAATGCATGCACTCCATATTTCTAGCTCCTGGGACCAAAACTAGAAATCCCTCAAAATAATTAGTGCCTATTTTCCTCCTCTGCACTAGTTGGGCATCAATAAAGTTGTGTGTAGCCCCACTGCTAATCAAAAATGAAACCCTCCAATATTGAATGGAACCTTGAACCCTGAAGTTCAAGTACTTGTGTAATCCTCTCAATGATGCAAGGGCCCCTCCAATTGGAGCCAATGCTCCATTCCCACCTCCTGGTGGTAGTGGATCCTCTCCTACTATCCCAACACTATGAACTCCTTCTGGTTCTTATTCTTCTTCCTCCTCGTCATCTGAAAATACCTCTATATAGTGTGCCTTTCCTGTTGCACATCTATGTCTGGGTGCCCATGATTCTTGGCATGTGAAGCAAAGCTTCCTTCTCCTCAAGTCTCTTCAGACACCATCACTAAGAGGTACTTTATTTTGTCCCTCCTTTGAAGGATGATCCTTCTCATACTTTCCCTTTGATGGAAAAGTGGGATTTTGCTAAAATGTTTCATTTTCTCTTAGCAAGGCATCTTGTAGATCTCTAGCCCTCCCAATGGAATATTGAGGGTAGTTGGTTTGGTAGATTTAACCAACCCATGTAGACGTTCTGCTAGCCCATCAATAAGCATATATACTGTTGGGCCTTAGTTTTGGTCTTATTTTGCTCAAAGAAACTTATTTATCCATCTATTTTCCATCCATTTTCCATTCATTTATTCCATTTTGACATATATTTGATATCTATTCAGGTATTTAATTTTAATTTTTCAAATTCTAAAGTTTTTATGAAAGTTTGATTTTTAGTGCAAAATTGGCTGATTCAGAAATTCCCGTAATAGCTATATGGTTGATATGGTTGCAGGACACTTGGGCACGAGTTTAATGCATGGATGGACAGCTTGGCAACTAGGACTAAGCCACCTATGCTTAGTTCGAACAGAACAAGTTTTATTAGGCCCATTTAGTTCTAGTCAATCATGACTAGTCATTCAGAAATCCCATAGAAATAGGGCAGTTTTGAGATTCTATGGGATTGGCCATATTTCTTGGGATAAGAATAATGAATTCGACTTAGATAGGTGGATGAGAGTAGATGGGTTTTTTTGAGTAAAAATAGATCAGTTTGTTTCATGAGACTTCTTATTTAAAGCCAAAGCTTTGATGGCTTATGTATTATGATTATTATTGACTTATTATACTTTTAAATTGTGACAACTTTGGATTGAAGAGTTAATTTGAAGACTTGTGTTGATATTATTTTTCTGTTCAATGCTATGGATGTGTAACTGAAGTTAGTCTTCTGAGATCATTTATCAAGTGTGCAAGGAAAGGGTGGAAGGGCCCCCATTCCAAGCTAAGTACACTTTCTTGTTAACTAGTTTTATTTCCTTGTAATTTGATGATTGTAGAACTGGTTTTTCAAAGCTTTATTTCAGATTGCTTCATGATTCATGCATATTGATTGATGTCATTAGTTTATAGCTTATTCATCACTTTATCAAGTTGGAAAAACAGATGTATCAAGTTGAGCATCCCTTCTATGAAAATGATGAATTAGAATTGGTTTCTTTTGTTTGTGTGCAAGTAGTTTCTTGTTGAGATTTTTGATATTAAGATGAATGAATTATAATGGAACACTTTACATGTCTCTTAAGTTAAGAGCTTCTTTCATTCATAATTTATCCATCTTAAGTTCTTGGTTTTAATCTCTGATTCATTAAAGTGGTAATTGAGGTGAAATGAATTTCTTGAGTCAAGAACCATTTCAATATTAATCCTCCTTTTAAACTAATTGAGTTGGAGTTGTAAAATGTATTACTTTCAGCATATCTTTCAAGGTTGATTATATCTGATCTTCACATATAGTGATCTTGCCTCAAAGCATAAACAACCCGGATTGATAATAAATATTGTGTTAGTTTAGGAACATAAATTAGCTCAACATTTTGGCGCCGTTGCCGGGGAGGCAAATATCGGCATAGTCAATAGAGAGAAAAAATAAAAAAATACAAAAACAGTAGTTACACTTTTTAGTTATGTTTCTTTATGACTAGACATAGAGGTCCTCATGGTAGATTTATTAAAAACCCCCCACAAATAGAGATAGGATCATCAAACACCCCAGTTACTGGTAATCCAATCATTGAGGAATTGGCAGAAAAACAAAGAAGTGGACAAAGATTGACTTTGATTGAGAGACAAACTTTGTTAGCTTGGGAAGCAAAGCAAAAACAATCTTTAACTTCTGGAAAACAAAAAGAAATTATCAAAGGAAAACAAACTTTATTTCCATCCATAAATCCTCCTATCTTTGACCAACCTGAAACTCCACTTAAAATTGAAACAAATCAACCAATGGCAGAAGAAGGACATGGATCTGTTATTCTCACTCCTGAACAACGAGCTCAATATGAAAGACAACAAGCAGAATGGAGAAGAAAAAGAGAAGAGGATCCAAAACAAGAAAATGATAGAAAAATGGAAAATGATCAGAAAAGACAAGAAGATGAAACTACCTTTGGCTTTCCAATAATTGACACAAGTGCAATATTAGGAGAAGAAGTGAAAATGAAAAATATTCCACCTTCTGTATTGCCAAATTTTTATGGAATGTCAACAGAAGATCCTGATTCATTTATGTTTGAATTTGATATTCTATGTAGAACATATGGATATGCTGATGACATCCATAAACTTCGTCTTTTCCCTGCAACATTAAAAGCAGCAGCCTTGAAATGGTTTATGGGTTTAGGAGAACATACAATAGCTTCTTGGGATGATATGAGATCAGTCTTCCTTAAAAAATATCAAGCTTATTGCAGATCTAGAGATTCAAAGGAAGATATTTTTAGAATGACACAACAAGAAGATGAAAGTCTAGAATAATATTTGGAAAGGTTTTTGTATAATCTACAGAAATCTAAACAACATTCTCTAAATCAAGAAACCATTCGAACAATCTTTCTCAAGGGTATAAGGGATGAATATCTTGACATTTTGAATGTGATGGGTAAAGGAGATATCTAAAACCTACCATTCGAAGAAATTGTTGACTTATGTCAAAAATATTCTAGAGGAAGAGCAAAAACAGGAAGAAGAGAAGTAAGTTCAAAAGCAGCAAAGTCAGCTGCAGGAGGGATAACACGAGCTGAAATAGGAAGTTTATTGGAAAATTTCAAAACAGATCTTTTAAGTACATTAGGGACACAAGTAGATGTGCTAAAGACAAATAAGAAGAAAGAAGAACAAGACCAAGCTTTAGCAATCTTTTGTCCCAAATGTAGAAACAAACATCCATTAAGAGAATGTCCTTTGGATAGTGTTAAGAGTATTCAGGTTTGTGGTCTTTGTACAGAAAAGCATTCCATAGAAAATTGTCTAAAAATGAAAGAATTACAAATGAATTCAATGGAAGAAGTGCCAGGAATGGAAGGTTTTTATTATGTAGCACCACGAAGACCATGGCAACCTAGGATGCCTCAACAAAATCAGCAACAATTCCCTCAACAAAATTACCTTTATCCATCTCAAAATCCTTGGACAACTCCAATGCCATGGCAAGCTTGGTCTCCACAACAATATCCACAACAACCTGCACAAGGTTGGAGAGGATATGGTTATGGAAACCAGCCACCTCAACAATACCAGCAACAATATCAACAGCCATTCACATATCCGCAATATCCTCCATCCATACCATTTCAACAACAACATTCTGCATATCCACAATCCATTCCATATCCGCAGCAGAATCCCCCACCGTTGTTGACCCAACCACAACAGTTGCAGCTACCCACAAATCAACCCAGACCAACTCAATTACCAGCACAACCAATTGCAAATCCAAATAATAAGGTGGAAAAAGCTGCATATACTGTAGAGGAAACAACATGTTTTCCCACATATTCAATTCTTCCTCTTAATGAAGTCCATCTAAGGTCTGGAAAAGTGCTTAAAAAGGATTCTCCTCCAATCATAGAAGAACCAACCGAACAAGGAGAATCACCTGAAACATCACAAACTAAGATACAAATTCAGAAAGAAACAAACATTACAACTCAAACACCACCTTATCCTGAAAGGTTAGTAGAACAACAAAAAGAAATAACCCTTCCTGAATTTGATATTTTAGATGAGTTAAAAAATGCTTATGTGAAAATTCCTTTGTTAAAGGCAATTAAAGAAATACCAATATATGCTAAAACAATAAAGGAATTGTGCATTAAGAAAACTCAGAGAAAGAAGAAGGATCCTACTACAATCCAAGTCATTGGTAAACTAGCAAGTCTCATGTCTACAGAAAACAAATAGAAAAATATATTGATCCTGGTATCCCTATGGTTACTATATCAATAAATAATTTTTCAGTGCCAAACACATTAATAGACTTGGGAGCAGCTATAAATGTAATGACAATGGAGACCATGAAAACTTTGCATTTGAACAACATTAGATCAACCTCTACAATCTTAGAATTGGCAGACAGATCTAAAGTTGTTCCTGAAGGAATATTAGAAGATATTATAGTCTCTTTGGATTCATGGGAGTATCCTGTTGACTTCCTTATCCTGCAACCAAAATCAAATTTGGGAGGACATCCTCTAATCTTAGGCAGACCATGGTTAGCTACCGCTGATGCCTTTATAGGATGCAGATCAGGAAGCATGATTATTTCACATGGAGAAGAAAGAAAACATATTGCTCTTTATTCACCTACACAGTCAACTTCTTTAGAATCAGTACTTGAAGCTCAAGAAAAACAGCAAACTAAATCAGTTTTAAGTATAAATAAATTCTTTGATCTAAGAGAAGAAGAAGGGAATGAAGACTTAATGGATCTTTTCATTTCAGAACCAAGTATTTCAGAGCAGCTTAGAGAAATGCAATATGAAGCTGCAAATAACCTTTTGAACCAAAGTTTTCAGAAAACCTGTACTATTCAAACTTTGAGAAATTCTTTTATAGACATCTTTCCTGTAAACACAATCTCCAATCCAATAATAAAAACAATTGAGGTAAGTCCTGGAAAACATTTAAACATTGGAAATGAGTTGCAATCAGAACAAGAACAAGAGGTAATTGCATTATTACAGAAATATTCAAAAGCTTTGGCCTGGGATTATACTGACATGCAAGGAATCCATCCTAACACATGTGTCCACCACATCTATACAGATGAACAAATTAAACCTGTAAGACAACCTCAAAGACGAATGAATCCTATGATGAAAGAAATAGTGAAAGATGAATTGCAAAAATTATTAAATGTTGGATTCATCTATCCTATTTCAGATAGTCAATGGGTTTCTCCACTGGTTATTGTTCCAAAGAAAAATGGAAAGTGGAGGATATGTGTGGATTATCGAGAACTAAACAAAGCTACACTCAAAGATCATTTTCCTCTGCCATTTATTGATCAAGTGTTAGACTCATTGGCTGGAAAGAAATTCTTCTCTTTCTTAGATGGGTTTAGCGGGTACAACCAGATTAGAATAGCAACAGAAGACCAAGACAAGACAACATTTACTTGCCCATGGGGAACTTATGCATATAATGTTTTGCCATTCGGTTTATGTAATGCACCTACAACTTTTCAACGAGCAGTGCTTGCAATTTTTGCTGATCTAATCCATGAATGTGTAGAGGTTTACATGGATGACTTTACAGTTTATGGAAACACATATAATGATTGCTTAAATAATCTTGAGAAAGTGTTGAAGCGATGCATTGAAACAAATTTGTCATTAAGCAATGAGAAATGCTATATAATGTTGACAGAAGGAATAGTTCTGGGACACCATATTTCTGCTTCAGGAATTAAAGTGGATCCAGCAAAAATCCAAGTCCTAGTAACCTTAATGCCTCCTACAACATAGAAAGAGGTAAGAAGTTTCTTAGGCTATGCAGGCTATTATAGACGATTCATTGAAAACTTCAGTAAAATAGCCCAACCTCTGTTTAAATTATTAGCAAAAGATATTGAATTTCACTGGACAAATGATTGTCAAAATGCATTTCAAATTCTAAAAGAAAAATTATCAGTTGCACCCATTCTCCGTGGACCAAATTGGTCTTTGCCATTTCATATATCAACTGATGCATCTGATACCGCAATAGGTGCCTCCCTTGGGCAGAAAGAGAACTTGTTCAATTATGCAATATACTTTATAAGCAAGAATCTAACACCTGCAGAATTGAACTATACAGTCACCGAGAAAGAAATGTTAGCCGTTATACATGCAGTAAACAAATTTAGACATTATATAACAGGATATCAAGTTTTCATTCATACAGATCATTCAGCAATCAAATATTTGATGAATAAACCTATAACCAATGGAAGAGTAACAAGATGGTTACTATTACTGCAAGAGTTTAATATCACAATACAAGATCGGCCAGGCAAGGAAAATCAAGTAGTTGACTTTCTGTCCCGCATACATTCACCCAATGATCCAAATCCAGTTGCAGATAACTTTCCCGATGAACATTTGTTTGCTATCACGGTAAAAACACCATGGTTTGCAGACATGGCAAACTATTTATCTTCTGGAAAGTTACCAAACCAATTCACTAAAAAGAAAAGACACAAAATTATTAAAGAAAGTTCCAGGTATAGTTGGGTAAATGGTGATTTATTTTATACTGGTTCAGATTTGATAATTAGAAAATGTGTACGAGAAGATGAAATATTAGATATTCTAAAGGCATGTCACGATGAACCATGTGGTGGCCATTTTGCAGATAAACGAACAGCATATAAGGTGCTGCAACTGGGCTACTACTGGCCATCCATCTTCCAAGACTCTAAGAAATATGTCAAGCAATGTGACAGTTGCCAAAGAACAAGGAGACCAATAACAAGAGATGAGATGCCGCTGAAGCCACAAGTCCTCATAGAACCATTTGAGCAATGGGCGCTTGACTTTGTTGGACCCATCAATCCATCATCAAATGGAAAGAAGTACATCTTAGTATGTACAGATTATGTAACCAAGTGGGCAGAGGCTAAAGCAGTGAATAGAGCAACAGAAGATATAGTGGTCAACTTTCTTTTTAAAAAAATCTTTGTCAGATATGGAGTACCTAGACAAATTGTAACAGATCAAGGAACACAATTTACATCAAAACTGGTACGAGATCTAACAGAGAAGTACAAGATCAAACACAGAACATCTACACCATATCATCCTCAAGCAAATGGGCAGGTTGAATCAGCAAATAAATTCCTAGAGAATATCATGACAAAAACAGTAAAGCTGAACAGAAAAGATTGGTCTGAAAAATTACAAGATGCACTATGGGCCTATAGAATTACATGGAAGAATACAACTGGTTTTAGTCCATACCAGTTAGTATATGGAAAAGAGGCCTTATTGCCTATAGAGTTTTAGATACAAACATACAGACTAGCAGCTGAATTAGGACTAGACCTGACAGAAGCACAACAGCAGCGGATCATGGAACTGAATCAGTTAGATGAGCATCGTCAACAAGCCATAGAACATACTACATTGGTGCAACAACAAAGAATGAAGTGGCACGACAGATATATCAAGACAAAGACATTTCGCAAGGGAGATTGGGCATTACTTTTTGACTCCAAGTTCAAAGATTTCAAAGCAAAGTTCACAACACACTGGCTAGGCCCATATGAAGTTGATGAAATCTTCGACAATGGAGCAGTAAAGATCAAGACAATTGACCAGGATTCCACCTCTTTTATAGTGAATGGACATAGGCTCAAAGTTTATAATAGGCCTATCAGTAAAGAAGCATTTATGAAACAACTGACAGAAGATACAGAACTGGAAGTCATGGCACACCAAGTTCAGCCATCTTCCAGTCCTGTAGTTGAATAAAAATGAAAAAAAAAAAAAAATAATAATAATAATAAAAAAAAAACATAAAAAAAAAAAAAACATAAAAAATAATAATTTGTTTGCTAGTGAAAACCAGGCAACTGGCACTATGCAAACACGAATTCATAGGGGAAAATCAAGGCAACTTGGACTCTATGAATTCCTTTTCTTGTTCTATTGTTCTCACATAACTTCAATACAGGTACTCTCCATCAACAAATGACTTGAGGACAAGTCATATCTTAAGCAAGGGGTAGACTTGTATTAGATCTTTAGCTGAAAAGCTGAAGTATAGAAGAAACTTGTATTGTCAACAGAGGGACCTGAAAGAAGAAATCAATACAGAGGGACCTGAGAGACCTGCCAAAACAACATGTGCATATTATGTAAGCAGTGCAGAGGGACCTGAAATAAAGAATCAGTATAAAGGGACCTGATTTTCAATTCAAGAACCAGAGCATGAAGGACAAGGAGCAGCAATAAAATTCACTTTTTGATTCATCTAACAACATCTGACTTCATTCCACCTGTACAAACATCATTCAGGGAAGTCATTTTGTGCTTGAAATTCAAATTTTTCTTAGGAATTTTTAGTTTTTGTTAAGTTAAAGTTAGTACCTGAAGATATTCAATATTCCTATACATATCCTATATTCATAATTCCCTATACATATCCTATCTTCATAATATCCTATACATATTCCATTTCATTCATATACACATTTCTCATACATATTCCCTATAAACCTAAATATTTTTCTTGAGCAAAAGACCAAGCTAGGACAACTCTTTCCACCTGCATACATAAATCAAGCATTAGTATGGTGATGATTTTAAAAATGACCTAAGATGGTCATTTTAAAAATCATAAAGATATGCATAAAAAGCAAAAAAAATAATGCGCTATACAAAGACTATATACCATAAGTGTAAATGAGGAATGCGAATTGAACGCAAAGGACATAAGGTTAATACGCATAAGAGGTAAGGTCAATGGCATATAATCAATGCGCATATGGTATAAACATAGGCAAAGGTATATGGCGCATAGTTGGAACATAATGGTTATGACATAGTTGACAGGTTTGACAGAATGATAATGGCATATACAACGCAGGAGAATCATTGCACGAAAGGACACGGCGGAAGTAATCAGTTCATGCAGAAGGTAGTGATGATACGGGTGTATCATTCAAAGTGAAATGCGTTGGTGCATATCATAACACACGACGATGGGAAATCAACGTGCACGGTGGTGACAATACAGTGTGATAATTCAAACATAGCGTGCACGGTGGTGTGATAAAACAGCCATGTCATTCAAACATAACGTGCGCAGGTGGTGGTGTACGTATATAGTTTAAACATTAAACAAGGCAGTGGTATCCTCATGACACAGTCTGTCGACTGGTCAAAGAGGACAACCATACCAACCTCACATAATAACGCCATCAGACACGGTACAACCATGAACTCGGTCCATTCATGACTTTCAACCTCATTCCTCATTGCCAGAGCTCAGAAGGAAGGCGTTTTGAAACAAAACATTGATCTGAAGAAAAGAGAAGACGGTTGATTAATCTGGAGAGAAGAGAAGGCGGTTGAAGCAGCGGAATAGTGAAATCGCTCCGGGGAAAGCAAGAAGGCGAATTTAAGGTAAGAAATTGCTCCGGATTCGACGATCAGAGATCACAGATTTCCAGGATTGAGTCAGGTAACAGTGGAGTTCATTAACACTCAGCGATTATGGAATATTGTTTGACATTAATTTATGATCCTGTGTTTTGACACCAGCTCAGTTAACCGAAACAGTAGGGATTTGGAGCGCCGATTACATTCCACGCGTTTTGTTGACAGTCAGGTAATTTCAAAACCCGTGATTATCTCCAGATCGATGGCACTTAAGGTTTGATGATAGAGTGTGATGCGCAGCATCGTGAGGAAAATCCGTTGCATGAGTAACAAGTTTTAAGTGAAGTAGTATGGCGGAGGGTTGTTGAATTGCGCACTAAGCCGTGATCTATGCGCACCAATGTTTTCACAAACAGTTAGCGTGTAAACTAAAAAAACGCCATAAAACATTTTTTTGCCACTGCGTTTTGTTTTGTTTTGACAGTCAGGGATCAAATGCTTAAAGGTCACATTGAATTATGGATGAAAAATAGAGTCGGGTTCGATGAAGACGTGTTGAGGCCGAAATCTTGTTGCATAATTGCATTTTCATGATAAGTCTGCATGCAATTTTGTTTAACACCTTTGCTTAAACCCAAACAGTGCGAAAAATTTCATATTAGGCCGAGAGCACTCTTTGATTTTTCTTATTTTTTTATATATATACACAAGTAAATCATGATTGTGTGGTTTGTGATACTGTGTGTATCTAATAAAAAAAAACAGAGATCAGTGTATTAACAGAGTATACAGGTGTTGCTTGTATTCGACAGGGAATTCAGAAGAGTGCTATTGAAAGGAAATATATCAGAGGTTAAAAGTGCAGAGTTGAGTTGAGTCAGAAGAAGAAGGTAAGCTTCTTTGCTTACTGAATTTCATTTTAAAAAAAAATAGTCATAATTTTTATTAAAATGAAGTTAGTAACAGCAGAAGCCTACATTGATTGGTTTACAGAAACAATGGCAAACAGGGTAGAGCCAAAATTTCAAATAGAAAGCTGGGGAAAAGAGACCATAGAAAAACTCTATCAGGCTGGAATGATAGGCTTCCTACAGAAATTTAATGGCCATTCTGAGGAGATAACCAAAGATTTTATAAAGAATTTCAATCAGGACCAAACTCGAATAGGAGAAATCATTGTTCCAGTAACCCAAGAATACTTGTCCAAAGCCTTAGATTTGCCAATGTTAGGAGAGAAGTATTACAAAGGGCTATACTTCAAGGAGAAAGCATGGACTTTCTTCCTTGAGAAAAACCGGAAGGGAACATTTGATAGGACAAAAGGTATACCCAGGGAATGGTTTAATGAGCCATGGAGAGAATTGGTCTTGATTATTCAAAAGTTTTTAACTTGTGACCGAGGATATAGTGTTGCTCATTTATATCATGTTAAACTTCTACAGCACATCAAGGGGGAAGATAGGATTAATTTACCTTATTTCCTATATAAAAGCCTCTTAAAAATGATTGAAACAGCAAGACATGAAAACAGGCTTAAGGCAGGACAAATGTATCATCAAGGATTGATTAAAATCCTAGTTGAATATCAAGTAAGATTGCAGGGCATAGTGTGGAGAGAATTCATGGTTAAAAATCATTTTACTGAACAGATTACAGAGGTGCAAGAGAAAACAGAGAAGGAAAGTAGGGGAGTGATGAATTCACCCGTGTATCCTAGAACAAGAGCCAAACAGCAAAATAATATGGCTATGGATTATGAAATATCTGTGATGTCTATTCCCAAAAGATTTACAAACAAAAGTCCCATCAATTTAGACAGGGAAGAAGAAACATATTTTCCAAGACCACAAGAAGAAAATAACATTCCACAAGAAGAATTTGATATGGATTCTGCCTATGATGATGAAGCAGCTGCATCATTAATGAAAACAACTCAGGATTTTGAAAAAGATGGGAAAATCAAGGATTTGACTGATCAATTAGAAATTAGTAAAATTTTTGAAAAACAGTTAGAAGAGGAGAACAAAGCAACCAGGAAAGAAAATGCTAAATTGATCAAAACAAATGAAAAATTGAAAGAAGACTTGGGGAAATTGAAAAGGAAGAATGATCTAATTTCTAAACAAGCATTTAAATGGTTGAAGGAAAAGAACATGTGGCAGGCCAAGTATGAGAAGCAGAAGGTTAAAGCAACTTTGTTTAAAGAACAACATGACACAAGTTTAGATTGTTTGGCAAGGGCAGCACAACAGGAAGCATCAACAGGTACAACATCTACTTCAGGAAGAAGAAGGTCAAAGAGGAACAGGCAAGCATGGGGACATGCTTGATGATAAGCAAGGGAGAGATGTTGGGCCTTAGTTTTGGTCTTATTTTGCTCAAAGAAACTTACTAATCCATCTATTTCCCATCCATTTTCCATTCATTTATTCAATTTTGATATATATTTGATATCTATTCAGGTATTTAATTTTAATTTTTCAATTTCTAAAGTTTTTATGAAAGTTTGGTTTTTAGTGCAAAATTGGCAGATTCAGAAATTCCCGTAATAGCTCTATGGTTGATGTGGTTGCAGGACACTTGGGCACGAATTGAATGCATGGATGGAAAACTTGGCAACTAGGACTAAGCCACCTGTGCTTATTTCGAACAGAACAAGCTTTATTAGGCCCATTTAGTTCTAGTCAATCATGACTAGTCATTCAGAAATCCCATAGAAATAGGGCAGCTTTGAGATTCTATGGGATTGACCATATTTCTTGGGATAAGAATAATGAATTCGACTTAGATAGGTGGATGAGAAGTAGATGGGTTTGTTTGAGTAAAAATAGATCAGTTTGTTTCATGAGACTTCTTATTTAAAGCCAAAGCTTTGATGGCTTATGTATTATGATTATTATTGACTTATATACTTTTATATTGTGACAACTTTGGATTGAGGAGTTAATTTGAAGACTTGTGCTGTTATCATTTTGCTGTTCAATGTTATGGATGTGTGACTGAAGTTAAGCTTCTGAGATCATTTATCAAGTGTGCAAGGCAAGGGTGGAAGGGCCCCCATTCCAAGCTAAGTACACTTTCTTGTTAACTAGTTTATTTCCTTGTAATTTGATGATTGTAGAACTGGTTTTCAAAGCTTTATTTCAGATTGTTTAATGATTTATGCATAGTGATTGATGTCATTAGTTTATAACTTATTCATCACTTTATCAAGTTGGAAAAACCGATGTATCAAGTTGAGCATCCCTTCTATGAAAATGATGAATTAAAGTTGGTTTCTTTTGTTGTGTGCAAGCAATTTCTTGTTGAGATTTTTTATATTAAGATGAATAAATTATAATGGAACACTTTACATGTCTCTTAAGTTAAGAGCTTCTTTCATTTCATAATTTATCCATCTTAAATTTCTTGGTTTTTAATCTCTGATTCATTAAGTGGTAATTGAGGTTGAAATGAATTTCTTGAGTCAAGAACCATTTCAATATTATTCCTCCTTTTAAAATAATTGAGTTGGAGTTGTAAAATGTATTACTTTTAGCATATCTTTCAAGGTTGATTATATCTGATCTTCACATATAGTGATCTTGCCTCAAAGCATAAACAACCCGGATTGATAATAAATATTGTGTTAGTTTAGGAACATAAATTAGCTCAACATATACCCTTCTTGCTATAGATAAATCGTGAACCATAACAGAAAGTTTTAGAAATTCATAAATATAAGTTTCTAGATTACCTGATTGTTTGAGCTTAGCTAGCCCAATGAAAGGTGCCTCCAGTTCTCTTCGATCAAACCTCTCTACCAACATCCTTGTGAACTCTGAATATGCAGTCACATTGGCATGATCCAATGTAGAAAGAACATGAAACCACTAATCATTTGCTTCACCCTCAAGGTTCAGTGCTGCTATTTTGATGGCCTCCATATTCAGTACTTGGTTCAACTGGAAGTAGATGTCTCGCTTCTCTACCCATGATTTGGGAGTGAATTTTTATGACTCATAAAAAATGGGTAAGAAAAATCTGCCCATAGTGTGGTGAAGATCATTGTGATGTATGAATCCTCCACCTCTATTGTGATGTGGGGGTCTCCTATTGTCCTTGATTTGACAGAACTCTTGAAAGCTCAAATGGTCTTTGAATCTCTAAGATTGAGACTCATACTCAATAAAATAATCTTTAAGAGTCTCTTATTCTTGAAACCCTCCATTTCCCACTGCTAAAAATGTAGGCATTGTAGAGCATTGGGAAACCTGTTGCTTCACTGGTTTATCACTCCAATCATGAGAAATGTCAGAGTCTTATCCATGTAGAAACCCTTTAGGGGATTCTTTGTGTCTATCCATCCTCATATCCTTTATTTCTCTTGAAATATCTTGCATAGTTCGAATAATAAGCTTGGGATACTCCTTCTCCTCATCTTCTCCTGATAAGGGAGTTTTTCCTTTGTCTTCTTTATCATCTATATATTCATATCTCCAGTTTAATCTTTTGAGATACCGCTTCTCTCTATCTGTGAGAGGATCTCCTTCTTCTGATGACATATTGGCTTAAGGTGCACAGGCTTAGCTAATATTATGCTATGATATTGTTAGCCCCCCTATAAATTCCTTGACAAGCAAGCAAGGGGCTAATTTGTTTTATGAGCCTTCAAGGAATTCATTTCCCTTGAAACACATCATCCTTGAAGGATTTTCATGTTCCTCGCCCTTTGATAATTTCCCTCTGCTATTCTGGAGTCAATAAGCCTCACAGATGATGAAAAATTGTGCTCCAAAAGGCCTTGGTCTGCCCCTTGTATCCCTGCAAAATGTCCCATTTTACCCTTTTCTCCCCTTTGTCAAAGTCCCCCTTTCACCCTCTAAATCCTCCCAAAATCCCCTTTAAACCCTATATTTTCCCCTTGTTTGGTCTGATTCCCCTTTCTTCCCTCTACCGTTACCTTTCAGCAGCCTTGAAAAGCACTAAAAAGGGGTAAAAAACCCACTTTCCACCTTATAATAGGGCCTAGCCCCTTTTCCGCCATCCCCTTTAAACCACTTCCCCATATGCCCTATGCCCAAGACTGAGCGCTTATAGCCTGGGCGCTAATCGCATCGGAGAATCGAAGCAGAACGTTCAGTTCCTTTGTAAACCATGAAAACTCTGATGCGATAGTGTTATCGCTCCATCAGTCCCGCTGCGATCTCCACCATTGATCTATCACCCAGATCAGACGGCCCAGCGCTCATCGCACTCCCGCCCCGATCGCAATCGCAAACTATTTCCGTGCCAGTCCTCCACTCCATCCGATTGTGATCCTCTGATTACATGTGAACCGTTGATCTTCCCGCAGGATCAGACAGCTCAGCGCTAATCGCATCTCTGCCTCCATCGCAATCGCAAGTTTTAAATGCGACACCCGATTGCATTCGCCGATTGAGATCCACCGATCACATCCTAGCCATTGATGTTCCTGTTGATCTGATGGCTCATGCTCTCCCACTTCAATCGCAATCGCATTTTTCAATTACTGCCACCTTCCGCCCTTTACGATTGCGATCTCCCGATTCAATCTTGACCGTCCGTTAGCCCCAGATCCAACGGTCACAAACTAATCGCACCATCATTCAATTGGACAGCCGACCCTCCCATTTCTTCTCTCCGATTAGATTATAGTCATTGATATCCTCCTGAGATCTGACGGTCCTAAGTGAATCGCCCTCCACCCATGCTGGGTCCCACCACACACGATCATTTTCATTGCATTTTCGTTCATTTCTTTGAATTTTCGCCTATGTCCAAACTTTTGCAATTTACATTAAATTTTAATGCTTCGCATTCATTCTGCCCGACTTCATAAACCATCCCATCGTTTAATCTCCGCCGTCAATCTATGTCAACAGACCACGATCAAACGCTCAATGCGCATTTTTCCACCAAACCCTATTAGTCGCTGTGTGCACCATATCATTGCATTATTCACCATCATTTTATCTAAAAACACCATTTTATCACCGCCGTGCTATCATTCTCTCCGTCCTCCATAGCCATCCTCCCGTATGCATGGATTTCATAACAGAGTTGTGTTTTTTTTTTTTTGCAGGGTACGAGCGGCTTAAAACCGCCATGATTCAAAATCTCTGTACAGTTACAGAGAAACAGGAAAATACCATTTTCAAAGAGCCGAACTCATGTGGAAGGGTCCAAAAAGACCTATGACAGGGCTCGCATTAAAGAACAGAGTTTAAACTCTGGAAAATCTTCCCCAGAGCCATTAAACCATAGATCTCACCGACAGAGATAGTACGGGAGCAGCAGAGAGTTCAAGGCACGTAATAGAAGATTTTGAGCCTTTTTCAGGGATTTAGAAGGCAAAGGTACTAGATCAAAGACATTATGGACCACACGGAAGGCCCAACGCACAGAAAACAATACTATCAGGGTTTCACACCAGCATATTGTTCTTTCCCTGAAGGACCAAGCGCCCATATTGTTTCCTTCGTTTACCGTGTTCCTGAAGAGATTTCAACTGACAGCAGTCCAAAGCTACCAGAGCATTTGTTATGCAGCATGGCAGACCTCAAAGTCATTTATCTATCTTGTTTGTTTATTCACCATAAAGTACTACAGAGTACTGCAGCCAGAGTGCATCAGCACCATACCGTAGTAAATGGAAGCCTGAAGAAGACCACTCTTGCATCCAAAAGAGTGCAAGAGATAAATGCACAGGATTTAAAACAAAATGGGCTTCGGCCCTCTTCCTCTTCTAAGTTTTAATGCTCCATTTAGTTTTTCACCTACCTCCTCTGCTCATTTTTCAGCTATAAAATTCAGGAAGAAACTTATTGTAAGGTTGTTGATCGATTATTAGAGAATTGCAATTTGTTTCCTTTGAGACATGTTTTTCGTGTAAAGTTGTAAGACAGGCTGAGGAAGATGTATTTAGACTGAACTTTCTAGATGTTGGCAATGTTTTACTTGATTGGTGTTGCTCTTAATATGACAAGCACATTTCTTTGGATCCTGATTTAAAGCAACTGGTCATGTTTTTCTATCTCTTTGTTTATTTCATTTCATTACATTTCTATAGGCTTGCATCAGAAATTTGGCATAGGATTTACCCTTGTTAGGTACCCTATGTTTCTGCTCTCCTTGCCCTTAATTTTTTTCTGCTATATGTGTATCTGAGTATTGATTTCAATTAATTTAACCAATGTAGTGGATGTTATTGCCTGCTAGCTGATGTATGAATTATTGAGGTTAGTGTTTTAGATGTTCTTGTTGAGGTTTAATTGAATGAATTGGGAACATTGGGAGGTCTATAACTCTATCCTTACCTCACTAGGATCCCTTTTAATTAATCAAACCTTTCTAAGATCCCTCAAGCTAGAGGCCGAAGCATTGAGAGTTCAAAGTCTCTCTCTGATCTCAAGTTTTCAACTTTGTGTTCTGAATCTTTAATGTTTCCTTGCTCTAACCTTCCCTCTTGCCTATCCTACCACACTATCATCTTTAAGATCCAATGCTTTAGATGACTAGCCCAATTGAAAGCCTGCATATTGATTAGCAAGAAAATCCTTTCTTGACTCCATTTCCCAATGGTCTTGCATGTTCCCTGAATTATCTCTCCTTTTTCCTAAATCTCCTTTGCTCAGCCTTGTCTTATATCTAACCCTTCCTTCCTAATTCTTAGCAACCAAACATACATTTAAACAAACAAACTCCGAGCCTTATAACTAGCCTAACACCTTAACTTTGAGCTTCAAAGACATATACCTTTGACAATCATAGAGAGATCCCTCTTTGGACCCAGGAGGGCTAGATCCTAGGGTCTGAAAGTGGTTTGATGCTGTCTCATCTTTTGGTATTTCCAACCTTGCCAAAACATGGGAACCCCAACATAATGGTGACTCCACTGGGGAACATCTGAGTACCTTCCATCTTACTACATCATAAGAACCTCAGAAACCTATGATCTCTAGTTAGGTTGGCAGTTAAACATTCCTATTCATAGATCAACCTCTATACCATTGGTTGTGTTTCTCCCACACTCTTAGACAGAGTCTGGAAAGGGCCAGGTAGCCTCCATATCTCACACTCTTTCAGAGGTGACATATCTGGTAAAAGCCCCCCCAATCAATCTATGGTTAGAGTTTGTTGTGTTTTGAATATATCCTCAGAAAAGGACATCTCATAAGCACTGTGGTGGACAGTGTACCCTCCAGAAGCATTCTAAACCTTCCACCTGGAGACTCCATAGCTCCTTAAAGATCAAATACTCCACTGGTGATTAGTAGGCCTGCTGATTATCTTGGTTTCACATAAGACTCCACTGGAAGACCAGCCTCTAAAACAACATCAACCACAATAAAGGTAACGAGTAGGGTTAAGCTGCCTTGTTGGAGAATAGCATTCTGGCTTTCAGAACCATTCACACAAGAGCTTATCCCAACCCAAACCCACCTGAAATAGTTGACAACCCCGAGAGCATCCTCAAGAGATCTCCTACACCTAAGAGACCAACTATTTCCAGCCACATCCATAGAGCTAACTCTGCTCCAGAAGACTTTAAAGCTCTATTAGACCCATTTTTTGACCTAGACCTACCAATTAGACTACCAAGAACTAGGTCATTCAGCGTTCCAGACCAGCCAGACCTCGAGCTTCCCGGTTCACCATCTCATAGTGGTAAACACATTAGGGACATAGAGACCCCTCCATCTACACCCCCTGAGATTCACTTCCTTCAAAACTTGGGGCTCTGCCACCCTAAATCTGCTCAACAGTCTTTTGCTGGTCATAATATCCCTGCCATCCATATACCAGCTTCTCAGGTTAACCCTCCACCTCCTCAAAACATCATCATGGCAGCATGTTATGCACCCCTGGTTTTACCTCAGCCTTTGGTACCTTTACCCAATGATTATCAATCAAAGATCCCACATTTCACTGCCAAAGAGTCTACCACGGCCCAGCACCATGTAGATAGGATGGAGGACTCTTTTGACTACATGGAAATAGATGATGATACAGTCAAAATGAGAATCTTTACCCAGAGCTTAGGAGGTGAGGTGAAGAAATGGTTCAAAAGCCTACCTCCTAATAGTATCCAAGACCTCCCTGCTTTATATCAAACCTTCATAAAAAAATGGGAATTCAAGGCCAATCCTCGCCAAATCCTAGTAGAATACATGAACCTTAAAAGAAACGTAGGAGAGAGTGTCCATGATTACTCAATGAGATTTAACAGCATTTACAATGATATTCCTCCACATATGAAACCTCCCCAAGGTATGGCTCTAGTGAAATACCCTGAAGGCTTTGATTTTGACATGGCCTACTAGCTTAGGGAGAGAGATTACGACATGTTGGAAGACATGCAAAAAGGAGCAGTGAGTGTAGAGGCTAATCTGATTGAGAAAAGAGCAAGATTGAGGACTGAGAAAATGGTGACATATAGAGATGACAATGTAGCTTCCACATCTGATCCAAATTATGACCGTCTATCTAAAAACATGGAAAAGATACAACAAATGATGGAAAAAATGGTTGTCACAGTTAGTAACCAAAGCAAAAATCAAAACCATAACCAGAACTAGAACTTTAGAAGAAACAATGTCACTTCCAACAGACAAAGAGAATCAGATCAGCAAGTTATTCCCTCATTCCAAGAGAACTTTCTTGATGAAGATGAGGGAATCATAGAAGAGTCTGAAGGGAACGCAATAAACATGTTCGAAACAGAATATTCAATCCACAACTGCTACTTAGAGGAATATCAGCCCTCATCCTCATGTTGGGATGAGGAAATATTAGAATCGGAGGATTACAGACTTGGATTTAAAGATGCCATCATGCAAGTTAGAGAACAGTATGAGCTTAGGAGAAAGAAAAGCCTAGATAATTCCAAACCCAAAGCTTCTGAGATTACCATCAAGAAAAGGCCTGAGAAATCTTCTAAAGCAACTGCTGAGAGTAACAAGTTAGCAGCTAAGAGTTCTGGGAAGAACAAAGGAAAAGACAACCAAAACAGTGAGAAACAAACTCAACCAACTAGCAGCACTAGCACTGCAGTTAGTGCTACTGATAAAACTGTCGTCAACACCGTACATAACGAGAATCAGCACACTGATTCAGCCACCAAGGCAGTGGTTAACAAAACAGAGTCGAACATTCCAAAGAGTCAGTCCACTTTCAATCTGGAAAGTGAGATTGCGAAAATTAAAATCTTTGTCCCACTCTCTGAGTTGGACACTCAAGATGTATATAAAGGCCAAATTTTGAGGGCTTTGAACGTAGGTGAAATTAGTGACACTGTCAACCTGAGTGATGACCAACCAGCCCTTCTGTTTGGTCCAAAGATTGAAGGAAAATTTCAGGAAGGGGTAGTTCCCCCTTTTTATATCAGTCTTAATATACATGATAAGATCCTTCACAATGCAATGCATGACTTTGGGGCCTCACACAACCTAATGCCTAAGATAGTTATGGAAAGATTAGGCCTAGAGATAACCCATCCCTATAAATATTTATATTCATTTGACTCTACAGAGTAAAGTGTTTGGGCCTAATCAAAGACCTGTGTGTAAGCCTAACCCAGATTCCAGCAAAATGTATGGTCATGGATGTTGTGGTGGCTGATGTGCCACCTAAGTATGGCATGCTACTGTCACGATCTTGGGGAGCCAAGTTGTAGGGTACCATGCAGATGGATGGGGCATATGCCACGATCCCTGTTTTTCGCCAACTAAGAAGACTATACAGGGAGGCACAAATGAAATTCCTGGTTAGTAGCCCTAAAAAGCCTGAAAATTCTCCTCTTTACTCTGTACACACAGACCTGGACTCCTTTATCTTCTGTAGCGATGAATCTTTGGGAGAGCCAGAGTCAGGAAACCTAGATACAAACAGAGGGGTTAAGACTATGGACCTTAACATAATGGCTACCCTCGACTTAGAGGAACACGAAGAAGAAAACCTTAGACAGTGCACTGAAACAGAGATTCGGACCAAATGCAAAACCACATGTAATCATCCCGTTAGTCGCCCCTCACAAACTCATATACCACATGAGCAACGAAACCCTCCACAGCACAACGCAGAACCCGTAATACAACAGACCAGTGAAACCCATGATAGGGAGGGAAATGACGATAAAACGGAAAATGGGCCCCTGTGAGAAATGAACTTTGATGGGTCATGCACCAAGAGAACTGCCAGAGCTGGGGTGTGTCTACATAACACAGAGAGTGACTACGCGGAGAGCCATGCCTGCAACCTGCATTTCAAATGTACAAATAATATTTCAGAGTATGAGGCTCTTATCCTAGGCTTAAATCTATTGAAGAAAATGGGAGCCCGTACGGTAACTGTGCAAGGAGACTCTGAGTTGGTTATAAAACAGGTGAACGGTGAATGCACAGCCAAACACCCTAGGTTGAGAGCATATAGGAACGATGCCATGAATATATTGAAAACATTTGTTGAATACGAATTAGTGTTTGTTCCTACGAGTCAAAACTTCATTGCAAATGGATTAGCTTGCCTATCCAGTTCATACCCTAAGACTCCAAGCGACCAGCAAACCATAATACAGACCAAATTCAGACCTGTAGTGCTGGATAATGAAAAATATTGGTAGGTTTTCGAGGGCAATAAGAAGATTGAATATTTCCTGATAGGCAGGAACGAGTTTGAATTTTCTGATTCAAACTCTATTTCCAATGATATCTACCTAAGTGAGGAACCCTCAAACGAGGAAGAACCACCCCGTAACATAGAAATAAACACTTTGAACGAATGGATTGGAAACCCAAACGGAAATTGTGAAAACACGGAAAATGAACAAGTAGAGGTGCCGTAGGACAAAGATAATAACATACCTCAAGTTCTGGCGCCTTTAGAGGACCTTTTTGACTTTGATGATGTAGCAAAGAAGCCTACCATAGAACACGCGGACTCTGACGTTGAAGAATGCAACATAGGCACAGAAGATAAGCCCAAAATGATTAAATTGGCTAAGTCTCTTTCTGCAAACATGAAAAAGAAATACATTGACCTATTCAAAGAATTTATTGATGTGTTTGCTTGGAGCTACGAAGACTTAAAGGCCTACGACACAAACATCATACAGCACAAAATACCTTTGAAAGAAAATCAGAAGCCCTTTAGACAAAAGCTTCACAGAATAAACCCAAAGAAATTGCCTGCAGTTGAAAAAGAGATTAAAAAAATGTATGAGGCAGGCATAATAGTTCCTGTGAGGTTTTCTGATTGGGTCTCAAACCTTGTAGCGGTGAGAAAGAAAACAAGTGAGATCAGATTGTGCATATATTTCAGGAATCTTAATAGGGCCTCACTCAAAGACAATTACCCTTTGCCAAAAATGGAACACATTCTTCAGAGGGTAGTAGGCTCAAAAAGGATCTCCCTGCTAGATGGTTTTTCAGGTTATAACCAAGTCTTAGTAATCCCAGAAGACCAACTCAAGACAGCCTTTACCACTCCATGGGGTACCTTTATGTATGTTAAAATTCCCTTTGGACTGATGAACGCTGGTGCAACCTTCCAACGAGCGATGTATATAGCTTTTTCTGATGAGATAGGGCACTTCATTGTCATCTATCTGGATGACATAACAGTCTACTCCAAGACTGAAGAAGAACACCTAAAACATCTGAGAAAGGTCTTTGAAAAATGTAGAAGGTTCGGTCTATCATTGAATCCTAAAAAGACTGTATTTGGGCTACAAGAAGGTAAGCTTCTTGGCCACATCATATCTGAGAAGGGGATTAGGATAGACCCACAAAGAGTTGAGGGAATACTACAAATCACACACCCGAGAAATATCAAAGAGTTACAGTCCTTCGTTGGGAAAATCAACTTCCTTGGGAGGTTTATTCCCAACTTAGTTGAACACCTTAGGAATATGAATAACATGTTAAAGAAAGGTGTAGGAGTTAGATGGACTGTAGAGGCCAAGAAATATTTCGAATCAGTAAAACTTGCACTCACTCAGGCTCTTGTCCTAATCAGCCCTGATTTCTGAAAGGATTTTCTGATTTTCTCATTTGCATCCGAGCATACAGTAGCTGCAGTTCTACTGCAGAAAAATCCAGAGGGAATGCAACAGCCCATTTCCTTCTTTAGCAAAGCACTGAGAGATTCACCCTTGAAATACGACATAATGGAAAAATAGGCCTATGCCTTAGTTAAGGCCTTGAAAGACTTTAGGGTGTACATTCTTCATTCCCACACCATAGCCTATGTGCCTAGCATAGTGGTTAAAGATATCTTGTCCCAAAACCCAGATGGGAAGAGGGGCAAATGGATTGTTGTGATCCTAGAGTACGACCTTGAGATAAAACCCACCAAACTGATCAAAGGTCAGGTCCTAGCTCGACTAATGGCTGAAAAAAATCTACAAGCCCTGGACATTAACATGGTAGATACCTTGGATGAGCAACAGGGATTGCCTGATCTCACTGTTGAAGAGAAGTTTCAGAGCTCTACTTGGTATTCTGACATTCTGTATGTGCTTACACACCTCAATTCCCCTCCTGAACTATCAAAGACCCAGGCCAGATTCTTAAAGCTAAAAGCCAGAAGCTATTGCATAATGAATGAAGGCTTATACTAGAAAAATCCAAATGGCCTATTGCTTAAATTTTTGCCTGAGTTTGAAGCAGAAAGGACTAAACAAGAATTCCATGCAGGAGAGTGTGGAGGCCACCTGAACTCGAAATCCACTGCAAACAAAATAGTCAGAGCTAGCTACTATTGGCCTACACTCTTCAATGATATCCATAAGATGGTAATTGCCTGCCACAAATGCAAAAATCCCCTTTAAAAGCTATATTCGCCCCTTGTTTGGTTTGATTCCCCTTTCTTCCCTCTACCGTTACCTTTCATCAGCCTTGAAATGCACTAAAAAGGGGTAAAAAACCCACTTTCCACCTAATAATAGGGCCTAGCCCCTTTTCCGCCAGCCCCTTTAAACCACTTCCCCATATGCCCTATGCCCAAGACCAAGAACTTATAGCCTGGGTGCTAATCGCATCGGAGAATCAGAGTGAAACGTTCAGTTCCTTTGTAAACCATGAAAACTCCGATGCGATAGTGTTATCGCTTCATAGGTCCCGCTGCAATCTCCATCGTTGATCTATCACCCAGATCGGACGGCCCGGCGCTGATTGCACTCCCACCCCGATCGCAATCGCAAACTATTGCCGTGCCACTCCTCCACTCCATTCGATTGCGATCCTCGGATCACATGTGAACCGTTGATCTTCCTGCAGGATCGGACGGCTCAGCGCTAATCGCATCTCCGCCTCCATCACAATCGCAAGTTTTAAATGCGACACCCGACTTCATTCGCCGATTGCGATCCGCCGATCGCATCCTAGCCATTGATGTTCCTGTTGATCCGACGGCCTGCGCTCTCCCGCTTCAATCGCAATCGCATTTTTCAATTACTGCCACCTTCTGCCCTTTGCGATTGCGATCTCCCGATTCAATCTCGACTGTCCATTAGCCCCAGATCCAACGGTCACAAACTAATCGCACCATCATTCAATCGGACTGCCGACCCTCCCATTTCTTCTCTCCGATTAGATTATAGCCGTTAATCTCCTCCTGAGATCCGATGGTCCTAAGTGAATCACCCTCCACCCATGCTGGGTCCCACCACACACGATCATTTTCATTGCATTTTCGTTCATTTCTTTGCATTTCCACCTATGTCCAAACTTTCGCAATTTACATTAAAGTTTAATGTTTCACATTCATTCCGCCCAAATTCATAAACCGTCCCATCGTTTAATCTCCGCCGTCGATCTACGCCAACAGACCACGATCAAACGGTCCACGCGCATTTTTCCACCAAACCTTATTAGTCACTGTGTGCACCATATCACTGCATTATTCACCATCGTTTTATCTAAAAACATCGTTTTATCACCACCACGCTATCATTCTCTCCGTCCTCCATAGCCATCCTCCCCTATGCATGGATTTCATAACAGAGTTGCATTTTTTTTTTTGCAGGGTACGAGCAGCGTAAAACCGCCATGATTCAAAATCTTTGTACAGTTACAGAGAAACAGGAAAAGACCATTTTCAAAGAGCCAAACTCATGGGCAAGGGTCCGAAAAGACCTATGATAGGGCTTGCATTAAAGAACAGACTTTAAACTCTGGAAAATCTTCCCCAAAGCCATTAAAGCATAGATGTCACTGACAGAGATAGTACAGGAGCAGCAGAGAGTTCAAGGCACATAATAGAAGATTTTGAGCCTTTTTCAGGGATTTAGAAGGCAAAGGTACCAGATCAAAGACATTATGGACCACAAAAAAGGCCCAACACACAGAAAACAATACTATCAGGGTTTCACACCAGCAGATTGTTCTTTCCCTGAAGGACCAAGTGCCCATATTGTTTCCTTCGTTTACCGTGTTCCTGAAGAGATTTCAACTTACCGCAGTCCAAAGCTACCAGAGCATTTGTTATACAGCATGGCAGACCTCAAAGTCATTTATCTATCTTGTTTGTTTATTCACCATAAAGTACTATAGAGTACTGCAGCGAGAGTGCATCAACGCCATACCGTAGTAAATGGAAGCTTGAAGAAGACCACTCTTGCATCCAAAAGAGTGCCAGAGATAAATGCAGAGGATTTAAAATAGAATGGGCTTCGACCCTCTTCCTCTTCTAAGTTTTAATGCTCCATTTAGTTTTTCACCTACCTCCTCTGCTCATTTTTCAGCTATAAAATTTAGGAAGAAACTCATTGTAAGGTTGTTGATCAATTATCAGAGAATTGCAAGTTGTTTCCTTTGAGACATGTTCTCCGTGTAAAGTTGTAAGATAGGCTAAGGAAGAGGTATTCAGACTGAACTTTATAGCTCTTGGAAATGTTGTACTTGACTGGTGTTGCTTTTAATATGACAAGCACATTTCTTTGGATCCTGATTTAAAGCAACTGGTGATGTTTTTCTATCTCTGTGTTTATTTCGTTTCATTACATTTCTACAGGCTTGCATCAAAAATTTGGCATAGGATTTATCCTTGTTAGGTACCCTATGTTTTTTCTCTCCTTGCCCTTAATGTTTTTCTTCTATATGTGTATCTTGTTAGCCCCCCATAAATTTTTGACAAGCAAACAGGGGGCTAAAATGTTTTTGAGCCTTCAAGGAATGCATTTCCCCTGAAAACACATCATCCTTAAAGCCTCCTTGTGCCTTTAGTCCTTTGATAAAATCCCCTCTACTGATTAACATTATAAAGCCTCTCTGTTTGTGAAGAAATGCCCAAAGGCCTCATTTTCCCTCTTATTTCATTCCCTCTAAGCCTTTGTGTTCATCCTCTTTCTTTCCCCTTCTAAATTCCCCACTTACCTTTTCAAGTCCTCCTGAATCTTCCCAAAATCCCCTCTAAATTCTACCCTTACCCTTTGTTTTCCAAAATACCCCTTTTCCCCTTTCCGATTATAAATTAGCATTATAAATCGCTTTATATACAAACGTGATTTATATGTTAACCACTTCCCCGACCATACCCCTTAGAAATTTATTATAAACAAATATCAAAGTTTATTTTAAAGTCCCCGCCCCTTAACCACTTCCCCTTTCCATAACCCGTAAACTTTATTATAAAGTTTCATACGATATATATCTCCGCCGCAATCGCAACCCTTCCAATCACAATGTTTTTTTGAAGTCCTCTGATCGGCTCATCGCAAACATTTGCGATGCGATTGATCACATCACAAGTCTTCCCATGATCGCCCCGATCCTCCGATTGACCCGATCACTCCGATCCCCCGATCGCGTCCCATCTTCCGATTAACCTGATCGCACCCTTCCTCCGATTAACCCGATCGCATCCCGTCTTCCAATCAACCCAATCGCACCCTTCCTCCGATTGACCCGATCACAAGTCCTCCTCCGACCGCATCGCAAGTTCTACTCTCCCGATTGCGATTACCCCCCGCTCCCGATCTCCGATTGCGATTAACCTGCTGGGCCCACCGTATCATACTTCCACCTATTCACATAACATAAGGCCTTTCCCTTTGTAAATTGGAAATTTGTATTATTTTCAGTTTTACAATGGGTTTTCCCCAATCGCATCAGAGGTTTTGTGTTTTCCACTCCGCCCTACTCCTGACTCCGATTTCCGATTGCGATTTGTGCCCCTGGTCCCACCATTTAACTCCTATTCTCCTTCCGACAAGGATCCTCCAATTTCATTCCCGCCGTCGATCTCACATAAGATCTGACGGTCCTGATCTAATCGCCCTCCACCCATGCCGGGGCCCACATCATAAGCCTCGCTTCATTGTTTTTCCGTGATTTTATTTGTAATTCGCCCAAGCGTTAATCTTTGGGTCTTACACTAGTGATCATTTCTTCCGCCGCTCTTTCACTGTTCCACAGTGGCACCACCATTCCTCTGAGCCTCTGGAGCATTCCTCCGCCACCACTGCCCGGGTTTGTAACATGTTTATTTTATTATGCAGATAGCACAGAGATGGCCAGTTCAGCATTTTCCAGCGGACCAGCAAAAGAGGTTCAAAGGGGGTTAATGACTATTATTGATGCAATTAATGTTCAACCCCGCATTCGATGGAAAAGGCACAGTTTGAAGACTTAAGCACACTATCAAATCCCATCAGTGCTTCCAGCGTCAACAGAACGTTTTCTCCAGACAAACACCTTCAGAAAGTGTTCTTCATGCCTCCTCGAGCCTTTAAACAAATGAAATACACTGGCAGAAGTTTCTACGACTGTCAGACAGCAGTTATGAAGCATGGAGACCTGTAAACCTTTTCTTCCAGTTCACCAATTCTATAATGGCAAGATAGAGGGCCTTACAGCCAGAAAAGACTCCAAAGGAACATCAGAGGTCAATCTCGACCTGATAGAGGCCCTCCAAGCAGCCTACGGAGTACACACAGTGTTGCAGAGCCATTAAGTAGCCTGGGCGTGAGTGCTTCCGCCACTCTATCTTAATGAGATCCATTTATTGTTCATCTGCTTTTTGTTATTCTCTTCTCCTATAAGAATCCTGGAGAACATATTGTAAAGGTTGTCGTTCGGCTACTGCCGTTGTAGTTAGAGGGATTCTTTCTGACTGTTAGAATAGTCTTGGCAGGGATTGACAGAGTAGTTGTATGTAGTAGGATGGGAGGAGAAAGTTTTGATTATAACAATCATCGAGCTCAGTGTATGTGACTGGTTTTGCATCAATTAATCAAAGCACATTTCACATGATCCTGGTCTATTACTATTGGTGATGTTTTCCTAACTCTGTTTGTTACATTTTCATGTTGTTTCATCTTCTGCTGGCTTGCATCAGAAATATGGCATAGGATTTACCCTTGTTAGGTACCCTATGTCTCTGCTCTCCTTGCCTTCAATTTTTTTCTGCTTAATGTGTTATCTAAGGATTGGTTTCAGTCAATTTAACCAGTGTAGTGGACGTCATTGCAGACTAGCTGATGTATGAATTAAATGAATCTGTTATTAGATGTTCTTGTTGGGCTTAAGCTGGAAGATTTGGGAACACTGGGGATTAGAGTTAGCCCTGTCCACTAGGATCCTTGTGCGACCATCTGACCCTTCCAAGATCTCTCTGTTAAACTTATCTCTATTTTCCCTAAGAGTATGTCCAAGCAGGCCTGGAGTTAAATGACCTCTGACCTAATCTATAGATAGAAATTGGGTTGCTTTCCTTCTTTCACTTTCTTTCCTTAATGTTCCATATCACCATCTAATCTAAAATATCCTTTAGTATTAGATGACTTGCCCTCTGAAAGCTTTGGCTAGTTGTTGCATGTAATTACCTTTCATGACTCCATAGCCCAATGGATGGCAATTTCTTGACCTATCCTCTTTGTTGAAACATCCTGATGATTTGTTCCTTCCTCCCATCACTTTCTTAGTCTATGATCTCATAACCAACCCAGCAACCAGCCAAACAAATAATTTTAAACCCCCCCCCCCCCCTTTTGTGCTTCGTACCTAGCCTGACATCTCATTTTTAGCTTCAAAGATATATCATTCTTGCTCTATTTGGAGAGATCCCTCTCCAGGTCCAGGAGGGCTAGATCCTAGGGACCCAAAGTGGTTCTGATGTTGTCTCATCTTTTGGTCTTGCCAATCTGGCCAAAACATGGGAACCCCAACATAATGGCGACTCCGCTGGGGAACGAGACCAATCAGCTCGATTTGGTAAATCACTGTGGTGGACAGTAAAATCCTGAATCATCCACCTGGCGACTCCACAGATCCTAAATGATAAAAGCCTCCACTGGTGATCAGTAGGCCGCTGATTATCTGTGTGTTCATAAGACTCCACTGGGAGACCATGTCGTATTACAACATCATCCATGCCAAAGATCCAGTCACTTCATTAATGGAAGACTCTGAACAATTTGCAGAAATTCATCCAAGCCTCATAGCAGAGTTTCAGTATGCAGTAGCAAGTGTACTGGCATAAATTGAATGGGAGGTCCTTCCAAAGATTATCCTTCTCAGCTCAAAACTCGATACTCAAGCCGTGCTTAAGAAAATGTTTCTAGATTTGGTGGTTTAAAGGTATGAAGCTAAGATCAAACTTTTGAACTCACAGGAAAGATCATATTAGTTCAGAGACCCCAGAGCATTTTTGGAAAGTCTCTCGCAACCTAAAAATGAAGAAATTTCACTACCTATTGAAATACAAGAATAAGATGATCGGTTTTTCAAGAACCACACTAAATACGCAGTGGAAAATACGATAGTCAAAGCTGCCTGAGATGAAGATGGCCTACCAGTCATGGCAGGCCTGAAAGAAGAAAGGGTACATCATATGTTCGTCGATCCTGTGGCAGAGTACACGGAGGCCCTGATTTGCTCGAATTCTCCATCATTGATCCTTAGCACGGGCTAGATTCATCAGGAGTGGTCACAAATGATGGTGACCTCAGTTTTGAAGAACCACATGCAGAGCAACCTGTGGTTATCACTAACAGGCAGTCAATGCTCATATCCTTTCTTATTACTACTTGATTGGCTGCACTAGCATTATTGTATCACCTAGAACATCAAAGATTTCTAGGTGAGAGCAGAGTAGGTAGGAAGTATGAAATAAAGCTCAGCCTGTGAGCATGTAGTTAGTTGTTTCAATTCCTGCAAAGTCTAGCAAGTCAGACAGTCTAATCCTAGCTTGACTGTTTTTCAATTTCTGTCTTAGAATATAGAGAAGAAATCTGCTACTTAGTTTAATCCTAGCAGATAGTAGTGTAGGTAGAGAAGTTATGAGGCCAACAGTCTAACCTGGTCTCATAGAGTAATAAGGGTAGAAGTAGAATAGGTTTATTTTCCTGTTTGAAAAAATTGATGATGTAAAGGGTCTGCAAGTCCAAATGCACCCTAGAAGAAAAAAAATTAGGACTTTAGTGTGGGTCGGTAGTTGTTTGGGAAACATTTACTGCTGATATAATGTCTTCAGGATTTGTGGCAGCTGATCCAAGAAAGAAAGGGATGTGCCGAGCAGCAGGCATCTGGCCTACATCAAAGATCATTTTTTGAATTCTTGACTCCTTCAAGAAGAAGCCATCCCCATGTGGAGCCACTGTTAGCCCCCCATAAATTTTTGACAAGCAAACAGGGGGCTAAAATGTTTTTGAGCCTTCAAGAAATGCATTTCCCCTGAAAAAAAATCATCCTTGAAGCCTTCTTGTGCCTTTAGTCCTTTGATAAAATCCCCTCTACTGATTTCCATTATAAAGCCTCTCTGTTTGTGAAGAAATGCCCAAAGGCCTCCTTTTCCCTCTTATTTCGTTCCCTCTAAGCCTTTGTGTTCATCCTCTTTCTTTCCCCTTCTAAATTCCCCACTTACCTTTTCAAGTCCTCCTGAATCTTCCCAAAATCCCCTCTAAATTCTACCCTTACCCTTTGTTTTCCAAAATACCCCTTTTCCCCTTTCCGATTATAAATTAGCATTATAAATCGCTTTATATACAAACACGATTTATATGTTAACCACTTCCCCGACCATACCCCTTAGAACTTTATTATAAACAAATATCAAAGTTTATTGTAAATTCCTCGCCCCTTAACCACTTCCCCTTTCCATAACCCGTAAAATTTATTATAAAGTTTCATACGATATATATCTCCACCACAATCGCAACCCTTCCAATTTCAATGTTTGTTTGAAGTCCTCTGATCGGCTCATTGCAAACATTTGCAATGTGATTGATCGCATCGCAAGTCTTCCGACGATTGCTCCGATCCTCTGATTGCTCCAATCCTCCAATTGACATGATTGCTCCGATCCCCCGATCGCGTCCCATCTTCTGATTAACCCGATTTCACCCTTCCTCTGATTAACTCGATTGCATCCCGTCTTCCGATCAACCCAATCGCACCCTTCCTCCGATTGACCCGATCGTAAGTCCTCCTCCGATCACATCACAAGTTCTACTCTCCCAATTTCGATTACCCCCCGATCCCGATCTCCGATTGCGATTAACCTGTCGGGCCCACCGTACCATACTTCCGCCTATTCACATAACATAAGGCCTTTCCCTTTGTAAATTGGAAATTCGTATTATTTTCAGTTTTACAAAGGGTTTTCCCCAATCGCATCGTAGGTTTTGTGTTTACCACTCCGCCCTACTCCTGACTCCGATTTCCGATTGCGATTTGTGCCCCTAGTCCCACCATTTAACTCCTCCACTCCTTCCAAAAATGATCCTCCAATTTCATTCCCGCCGTCGATCTCACATAAGATCTGACGGTCCTGATCTAATCGCCCTCCGCCCACGCCGGGGCCCACATCATAAGCCTCACTTCATTGTTTTTCCGTGATTTTCTTTGTAATTCGCCCAAGCGTTAATCTTTGGGTCTTATACGAGTGATCATTTCTTCTGCTACTCTTTCACTGTTCCATAATGGCGCCACCATTCCTCCGAGCCTCCGGAGCATTCCTCCGCCACCATTGCCCGAGTTTGTAACATGTTTATTTTACTATGCAGATAGCACAGAGATGGCTAGTTCAGCATTTTCCAGCGGACCAGCAAAAGAGGTTCAAAGGGGTTTAATGCCTATTATTGATGCAATTAATGTTCAACCCCGCATTCGAAGGAAAAGGCACATTTTGAAGACTTAAGCACATTGTCGAGTCCCATCAGTGCTTCCAGCATCAGCAGGACGTTTTCTCCATACAGACACCTTTGGACAGTGTTCTCCATGCCTCCTCGAGCCTTTAAACAGATGAAATACACTGGCATAAGTTTCTACGACTGTCAGACAGCAGTTATGAAGCATGGAGACCTGTAAACCTTTTCTTCCAGTTCACCAATTCCAGAATGGCAGGACATAGGGCCTTACAGCCAGAAAAGACTCCAAAGGAACATTAGAGGTCAATCTCGACCTGATAGAGGCCCTCCAAGCAGCCTACGGAGTACACACAGCGTTGCAGAGCCATTAAGTAGCGTGGGAGTGAGCTCTTCCGCCACTCTGTCTTAATGAGATCCATTTAATGTTCATCTTCTTTTTGTTATTCTCTTCTCCTATAAGAATCCTGTAGAACATATTGTAAAGGTTGTTGTTCGGCTACTACCCTTGTAGTTAGAGGGATTCTTTCTGACTGTTAGAACAGTCTTGGGAGGGATTATCAGAGTAGTTGTATGTAGTAGGCTGGGAGGAGAAATTTTGGATTGTAACAGTCATCGAGCTCAGTGTATGTGACTGGTTTTGCATCAATTAATCAAAGCACATTTCACAAGATCCTGGTCTATTACTATTGGTGATGTTTTCCTAACTCTGTTTATTACATTTTCATGTTGTTTCATCTTCTGCTAGCTTGCGTCAAAAATATGGCATAGGATTTACCCTTGTTAGGTACCCTATGTCTCTGCTCTCCTTGCCTTCAATGTTTTTCTGCTTAATTTGTTATCTAAAGATTGGTTTCAGTTAATTTAACCAGTGTAGTGGATGTCATTGACTACTAGCTGATGTATGAATTAAATGAATATGTTCTTAGATGTTCTTGTCGGGATTAAGCTAGAAGATTTGGGAACACTGGGGATTCGATTTAGCCCTGTCCACTAGGATCCTTGTGCAACCAGCTGACCCTTCCAAGATCTCTCTGTTAAACTTATCTCTGTTTTCCCTAAGAGTATGTCCAAGCAGGCCTGGAGTTAAATGACCTCTGACCTAATCTATAAACAGAAATTGGCTCACTTTCCTTCTTTCACTTTCTTTCCTTAATGTTCCATCTCACCATCTAATCTAAAAGATCATTTTGTATTAGATGACTTGCCCTCTGAAAGCTTTGGCTAGTTGTTGCATGTAATTACCTTTCATGACTCCATAGCCCAATGGATGGCACTTTCTTGACCTATCCTCTTTGCTGAAACATCCTGCTGATTTGTTCCTTCCTCCCATCACTTTCTCAGTCTATGATCTCATGACAAACCCAGCAACTAGCCAACCAAATCATTTTAACCCCCCCCCCCCCCATTTTGTGCTTTGTACCTAGCCTAACATCTCATTTTGAGCTTCAAATATATATCATTCTTTCTCTATTTGGAGAGATCCCTCTCCGGGTCCACGTGGGCTAGATCCTAGGGCCCCAAAGTGGTTCTGATGTTGTCTCATCTTTTGGTCTTGCCAATCTGGCCAAAACATGGGAACCCCAACATATCTGAGGATTGATTTCAATTAATTTAACCAGTGTAGTGGATGTTATTGCCTGCTAGCTGATGTATGAATTATTGAGGTTAGTGTTTCAGATGTTCTTGTTGAGGTTTAATTGAATGAATTGGGAACACTGGGAGGTCTAGAACTCTGTCCTTATCTCACTAGGATCCCTTTCAATTAATCGAACCTTTCTAAGATCCCTCAAGCTAGAGGCCGAAGCATTGAGAGTTCAAAGTCTCTCTCTGATCTCAGGTTTTCAACTTTGTGTTCTGAATCTTTAATGTTTCCTTGCTCTCACCTTCCCTCTTGCCTATCCTACCACACTATCATCTTTAAGATCCAATGCTTTAGATGACTAGCCCAACTGAAAGCCTGCATATTGATTAGCAAGAAAATCCTTTCCTGACTCCATTGCCCAATGGTCTTGAATGTTCTCTGGAATTATCACTCCTTTGCCTAAAATCCTCTTTGCTCAGCTTTGTCTTATATTGAACCCTTCTTTCCTGATTCCCAGCAACCAAACAAACATTTAAACAAACAAAATCCGAGCCTTATAACTAGCCTAACACCTTAACTTTGAGCTTCAAAGACATATACCTTCGACAATCATAAGATCCTCTCTGGACCTAGGAGGGCTAGATCCTAGGGTCTGAAAGTGGTTTGATGTTGTCTCATCTTTTGGTATTTCCAACCTTGCCAAAACATGGGAACCCCAACAGATACCACTATAATATTCCAAAATAGGGAAGTAGTAATATTTGAACATAAAAATGGAAATAGAAACGCAAATAAATGTTGTAATATCCCAAAAGGGAAAATGCAGTAATATTGAAACACAATATAAGAACTTTAGCAAAGTAAACAATAAATCTAAATACACATCAGAATGCACAGAAATAGTTGAGCCATTTTATTATATAGGAGGTGAAAAAGCAAGTACAACAGTGCTCAAAATATGAGACACCCAAGCCAAAGAGATGGCCTGGAATGACCCTGAAATGATCCCACAAGAGGGACTGTGTCACTATTGAACTACTGGAAGGAAAACTAAGATGTCCCTGCTGCAACTATAGGGACTGCAACTGCTTGAAATATATAAATTCATATCTAGGCAGAATGGGAGCTCCGATGGTGCTGAAAATGTAGATCATGGCTCAATGATGGATTCTCAGGATAACCCAGAAAGGATTTCTCAGATCTGTCAATCTAAGAAAACCACCCTCTTAGGGATTCACATATATGCTACTAGGAATGCAAACCTGAAGATTGATTTGATGATATTATGGCTGCAATGATGCACAATCAGATCTATGCAAGAAGGGATTGATCCCTTCACTAGATCCTTGGGCTAGAAGCTCAAGATCTAGCTCCTCCAATATCCTCCACTGAAAATAGTTTTTGGATGAACAATAGCTTCAGAAAACTGCACTGTCAGAGAGGGAGGCTCAATATCATGTTTCTATATATGTCAAATCAGCTCCTGAATGATGGAAACAATAGATCCAATGTGAGGAGATGACCCCTCATAGGATTTCCAACTAAAATACTAGAAACTTCCTTCCTCCAATTGATCTATAGGACTGGACTACTGCTACATGGAGGTAAAACCCAATGGCCTGAATGCCGGAACTAGATTTTTTGCTCCTGGAAGACTGAATGTGAAGAAAAAAGTGTTAGGATGAATCCTCCACCAGTTTCCTAGCTGAATGCTAGAAACAACCTCCTGAAGATGGCACCAATTCCTGATAAGGAATATAGTACAATCATCTTCCTTAGATATCACTCAAAGAAAGAGGTGGGATTCCCGCTTAGGAACACCCTGTGCTAAACAAAACTGAAAACTCTGCTAAACAACCCAAGCCTGCATAGAAATGTCCTAGGACAAATCTATATCTAAACAGATCAAGAAATGAATAATCCAAATCATGCCTTCCCTTGTGCCTTCACCTTCATTATATAGATATGATCCTTCCATAGCCTAGGCCCACTCAAAAAATTTGTTGTGCATGTGGACATAAGTCTCCATGGTTGACTACGCTATTTATCCATGTCCTCCATCATGTTCATATGGGGCAATCACCCTCTCCATCATGTGTGCATTAAATGCATCACTTCTTCCACTATCTTATCATAAGTGCTTTATGATCTTCTTTGAATGCACTATGATCTCAGTTGACCTTATCAAATATCCTCATGATTTTTCATTTAAGATCCATGATCTTATTTGACTGTTTCATCCTCCACTATCTATCTCATAAATGAGACATGATCCCCATTAATGGAGCTCCTCCACTACACCATGATTTTAGATCTAGATCTAGAATATCCACATACACACATAAAAAGTGGATTTTATTCAACTTTGAGGATTATGGGTCCCTCCACCCTTTTATTTACTTAATTAATTAAGTTTATTAAGGACTCTAATATTCCAAATATCATGTAAAATTTTGGGAATATTACAAATGTACAAATATATGAGACCAATATGGAGCCATTTTATTAGTCATATCAGTAGCAAAATAGTACAATATAATGAGGCACAAATCATACAATATGAACCAACAAGCCTTCAATGAATAAACCCCATCAAAAGTGAGGTGTTGCTAATATATAGAATGTCGGAAAGTTGCTACAACATAGTCATAGTGAGCATAGCTATACAAAGGATCATATAATAATACAAAATGGTCTATACATGCCTCAAAATATGCTAGACATAAAGTTCAAAGCTCTATAACAACCTCCCAATAGAACCCAAGAGGGTTTTCAGAAAATACACCAAAATACAAGAGGTGAACCAAAGCCCTAGAGCTCAAGATTCACTGCAAATAATTAGCTAGAAATATGTGGCTGATCCGATGTAGCATAGAATTAAGCCTCCTCCCAATATACTCTCCAGGTGAAAGGTTGATCGCTTCACTAGAAAACCATCTCCCCAAATGGTGTACTGAAACCACCCCTGCAACTCCTCCCTAAAATAATGCAGTCCAAGACTAAAACTACATTGTAGGGGATAAAAGCACTTTGGCCTGGTGCCAAATATAGAAATAATTCTCAAGGGTATTCTTTTATGGCCTCCCAGTGGAAGGAAACCTTCCTCCACTGAAAAACTAGCTGAGAAATGGCCCAATCCAATCCTCCACTATTGCACCCTGCAACGCAGCACAACCCTAAGCAGAAACTGCATTGTAGAATAAATTTGTAGCTTGGTCTAATTCCAGAATGTGGAAATTTAGCCTAATAAATTCTCCTGAGTGGGCACTCGAAGTCCCTCAAGGATGAAGGTGGGATTCCCGCTCAGGAAAACCCTTGTTCTAAACAGCACTGCAGTCTCTGCTAAACAGCTGAAGAGAGCAACAAGTCATAACAGACCATAAACAAAATAATCAATCATGCCTTCTATGGATACCCTCCCCTTCCTTGTATGCTTGGTGAGCTTCCTCACCTTGGGCCCCACTCATTGAAGCCACTACTTCCATGCATGGAATCTCCCTCCAAAATTGTATTGTCCCTCAATGAATGTCCACTCCTCCATACTAGCGTCATGGATTCGTCAAAGTTGACACAACCTCATTAGGGGAATTTTGAGGTATAAAATGGGTCTCCTAAGGAAATTGTAAAATAATAGTGGAAATAATAAAATAATATTAGATTACATCATCAAATTTATAGGGGAAAAAGAAAAAAAACTATTCTTTCAATTTGTATTTTCAACTTATTTCCCTATGGGTTTACTCAAATTTTAAGAGAAAAAACTCATTGGATGCATAAATTTACTCCTCATCAAAAGGAGTACCCATTTTCCATATTGTCGATGGATCCTGCTACATGAAAAATGATAAATACATGAAAAACGTACAGGGGTACTCCTTGGATGAGGAATTAAATTTTGCATCCAATGAGTACTCCCACTAGAAATTTCAGTAAAACCTTAGGGAGATGAGCTAAAAATACAAGTTCAAAAAACTACTTTTATTATTTTATTATTTTTTAATATTTTTACTTTTTTACCTCAAAAATGGTGAATCATCCCCCATGGTTGACATCATCGTCTTGAAATCTATCGGTTCTTATAAATTTTATTTTGGTTGTACATTTTTCTTAGGAGGTCCATTTTAGACCTCAAAAGTTCTCTAATGACATGCTCCAGCCCCTTTTCACACACAAAAGTTCTTCATCAAGCTACTAAGATGATCTCCATTCACATTAGGAGTGATTTTATTCCTACTAAGGAGATTTATGGGTCTCCATACCCTCTTATTCCTCTAACTAAGAAGAAAAAACAAAATTTAATATTCCAACTAGCTTAAAGCTAATTGGGAATATTACATGTCTTCAATGATGACTATGATATTGTGAATTTTATAAGATCAGAAGGTTCATATGATGCCCAAATCATAGATGAAAATGAGCATGACATACAGTTAGAACAAAACGTTGAAGATGAAAATACAATGCCCAAAGTTGTAGTCAAATTGGAAGATTTGTATGATCTCAAAGACAGATTTAAAAAGGTAACTAATTCCAAAATTCAAAGTTAAACTCTGAAATTTGAATTAATAAACCTTAGAAATGATTAAAAGCCTGAGAATATCAATCTAGGTCTAGATCTATCCTCTGATGAAAGATTATCATTTATGCGACTATTGAAGAAATATAAAAGTATATTTCCTTGGGATTATTATGATCTCAAAAATTATGATACCTCTTTTATACAACACACCATACCCATGATCTCTAATGATAGACTAGTGCAACATAAACTTAGGGAAATTCATCCAAACCTTGAAAATAAAATCAAATCAGAGATGAATAAACTTCTAAAGGCCAATTTAGTGCATGTTAGGAAAAAGAATGGTGATATTCGTATATGCATAGATTTTAGAAATTTGAATAGAGAATGTCAGAAAGAAAATTTTCCACTGCCAATCATGGAAGTACTGCAGTTAGTAGCTGGTTCTGAGCTCATGTCTTTTCTTGATGGATTTTTAGGATATAATCAAATCCTTGTTCATCCAGATGATAGATTGAAAACCACGTTCAAAACTAAATGGGGAACATATGCTTATCAAAAAATTCCTTTTGGTTTGATTAATTCAGGCGCCACATATCAAAGAGTTATGGATATTGCCTTTAAAGGACTCATTAACAAATCAGTTATTATTTACTTAGATGATATCACTGTTTATTCCGAGAAAAGAATAAATCACTTGAACGACCTTAAAAATATCTTTGAACGATGTATGAAATATGGGATCTCGCTAAATCCAAAAAAAATATTTTACCTTAAGCGAAGGTAAGATTTTTGGATTCATCGTATAAAAAAAGGGTATTTATATTGATCCAGAAAGAGTTAAGGAAATTGAAAACATACCTTTACCCCATAATAAGAAATCAATGCAGTCTTTCCTTGAACAAATAAATTTTGTAAAAAGGTTTTTCCCTGACTTTCCACAAATAGTTTTACCTTTATATAATATGATTAAGAAAAATTTGGCTTTCAAATGGGGTCACAACAAAAAGAAAGCTTTGATTTGATCAAACAAGCTATGATTAACGCTCCATCCTTGACAACTCCCAATTTTTATAATCATTTTTTTATACACATTTGCATCAAGAACATCGTATGATGTTGTTTTAACACAACTCAATGATCAACAAATAGAAGCACCCATCTCATTTTTTAGTTCGAATTTGCAAGGTGCTAAATTAAATTACTCTGTTGTGGAAAAATAGGCATTTTCTGTCTTCAAGTCAATAAAACATTTCAGACCATTTCTCCTCAAAAATCATACTAAAATCATAGTTCCATTTTCAACAGTAAGGAAATTACTGATGCAAAGAGAAGTAGGAGAGAAAAAGAGAAAATTAGGTAACTGCATTACAAGAATATGATGTTGAAATTAGACCAACTAAAATTGTTAGAGGTCAAGGTTTTTGTAGAATTTTAACAGGATCATCTAACTTACCAGAAGAAAAACATTTAGGTGATGAGATTCAAATATCTCACGTAAGCCTCAACGATACTAAATCTCATTATGTTGATCTCATTATTTATTTAAAAAATGGATATGCCCCTATGGAACTCGGTTACAAAAAGAAAAGAGCTTGGAGACTAAAAGAAAAGCAATATAAAATGGTCGATGATGTTTTATTCAGAAGAAATTATGATTCTATTTTACTCAGATGCCTTGAAAAATCTGAGGTAGAAAAGCTGTTGCGGGAACTTCATAATGGATTAGCTTATGGACATTTCGGAGGAGAAACAAAAGCACATAAAATACTGCATGCTGGCTACTACTGGCCAACCTTTTTCAAATATGCACACGAGTAGGTAAGGAAATGCAAAATCTATCAAACTGCTTCTGGAAGACAAACAAAACTTGCATTACCATTACAACCAGTCAATATTGAATAACCATTTGAGCAATGGGGACTGGACATAATAGATGATATTGTTCCTCACTCTTCAAAGAAACATAGATATATCCTTACAACAACTAATTTCTTTACTAAATGGGTGGAAGAAATACCACTAAAGGCAACCAATTCTGAGAATATTATCGAATTTATTGATCAATTTATCATTACAAGATTTGGATTACCAACTTCCTTTATGTTTTACAATGCATGTTATTTCTCAGGTAATACTATGATAAAAGTTTCTCTCAAAATAGGTTTCAAACTTAAATATTTGGCTAACTATTATCCTCAAGGAAATGGTTTAGCAGAATCAACTACTAAAAACATCATTAGGATCATTAAACGAACTATTGATTAGATTCAAATAAATTGGCATAAATATTTAACATTTTCTCTACGGGAAAATCGCATAACACATAAAGCCTCTATAGGTACTTCTCCATTTAATCTAGTCTATGGGAAATAGGTTGTCCTTCCTAAAAATGTAGTTATTCCCTCTCTATCCTTAGTTCAATTTATTGAAGAAAATCCTTCTTCTTCTTTACAGTTAAGACAATCACAAATTCTCAAACTTGATGAAGTAAGAGATAAATCCAAAATAACCCATGTTCATCATCAATAGTTAGTTAAATCTTCCTTTGATGCAAATTTTGTTAGTTCAAAATAATTTCAACTTGGAGACCTTGTACTGAAATGGGATAAAGCACGTGAGGAAAGAGATAAGCATACCAAATTCCAAAGAATGTGGCTTGGACCATTTCAAATTGCAGAACAAATCGGCCCATCAACATTTTTATTTCAAGATTTATCATGCAAGAAAGACTCTTTGCCTATGAATGGGAAACTTTTGAAAAAATACTTTTCATAGGAGATAACCTCTTCTATTTCCTGTACATTATTGTCTTTACTTTTCCTAGGAAAAGAAAAGTTAAATAATATAATTTTTGGCCTTGCAATAAAATACCTTGAAATATTTTGATTTTTCGCTTATATAAATGGAAATTGTTAAAGAGATAGTTAAAGAGATTTGAAAATTAATTAAGTATTGTCTCTCTGAAAATTTTCTTTTTCTACCAAAATTATTTATTCTTTGAGAAACTCCAAATTTATAAAAGACTTGTGTTCTATTATTAGTCAAGAAAAATATCTTTAACCAAGTAAAAGACTCTTAGTAGACAAGCATCTTTAAATCTATAAATTGTCATCCATAACTCTTAAGGAAACAATGATTATCCCTATCCAGAAAATTTTTCTCTTTTTAGACTGTAATCCTAAATAATGTGCTAAAGCTTAAAAGATAAGAGGTCCCATCAAGAGCCTGCTTACCATATTCATAGAGAAATAATAAGACTGATATTACCACTATTATAGACCAAAACTAGGTAATGGCTTGAGTTTATTTCAATCAAAAAACAAGGGGTCTCATCACGAGCCAGCTTGTTCAGTTGAATTACAACCAATGAATGGCATTGTCACGATTTGGCCATCACACCAAGGCAATGCCTTTTAAGTAATAAAAAATAAGATCTATTTAAAAAATAACAAAAAGTACATTATTGTGGATTTATCTTTAAAAATTGCATTGTTACTTGGATAGGATACATAATCATTGATGGTTAAAAGATAACCATGTCGAGGTTATAAATGCCTCCTAGTAGCACAGGCTCTACCTATGACAAATGAGTTTATTTAAAAAGATATTCTACAAAATCCTGCTACTTTATCTTTAACTTTAGTAAAGACTGATATAGACATAGGGATTTTCATCTTTAAGAGGATATAAAATGAATTATAATTAGGAGAATTTGTTTTATCATTCAGAGAAATGTTACTCATTTAAGTTTGCATCCAATTTTTGTTTTCTAAACTTTTTTTTTTTTGAAATTTTTAGGAATTTAAAAATTGTGAGAGATAACTTATTCTTCCATTGAATTGCCAATTATTGTACTATTCTACAACCCCCCCCCCCCCCCTCCCCATTTTATTTTTATAATAGTTAGTATTGTAATAATAAATGGGGACCCTTTAAAAAAAAATAAAGATAAATCTATCAAGAAAGAGTATTTCCCTTTAAAAAGTGTTAAGAATTAAGTCACTTAATACTAGGCACTTATCGCAATATCGCAAATCGCAGAATACAAAGGTAACATGAATAATCATAATTTTGAATCTGTGATAAAGCGATCAATAGAACCCTTTTTAAGATTAAGTGATATGTTGCACTTTTTATAAAGACCTTGAAATATTTTTATAAACATAAAGCGCTTAAAGTAGAACTCATATAAGGAAAAATCTTCTCAAAAATACATTATGCATCTCAAATCGCAAAAACATAAATAACTTTCAAAATACCATAACCCTAAACTTTCGATTTTGTGATAATGCGACAAGGAAAAACTTGCGATCTTGTGATACTGCGATATGGAAGATCTTGTGATCCTGCAATCTTGCGATAATGCGATATCACGATGTTGCGAAGTATTATAATTTTGATTTTACAATATTGCAATTTATAGCAATCACAAAATCAACATTTCACTTAAATCTTAACATTTCGAAATATCATTCAGTTTTTCGATGTGATATTGTGACATGACCCAAAAAAAATCACACAAAGGCCATAATGCGTAATTATTAGAAAATCAACTGCATTTTCTTTTTAAAGGCTCAAGGAGATTTGTATCTATTTTACTCGTGCTTACAATAAAAGTCCTATCCTTATCGAATTAACTATTTTAATTAAACCTCTGCTATTATCTATGCTTTATGTTCATTTTGATTTCTATATTGATCTCAGGGAATAACACTCAGAGATTATGAAGAAAGGAAATAATACAGCAGAGCCTTCTACATCCGAAGATACATACATGCTACCCCTCTTTAGTGATACTACATGCAACAAATATGGCATAGCTACATCGTGGGAAGCCATGCATAATTTGTTAGAGGATGAAAATCCAAAGGTGTAGTAGTCAAAGCAACGGCTGATGCTAAAATCTCGTCTGAAGCTACCTATTTTGAAGCAGCTTGTTATTTCTTACATAGAATAGCTGCAAGACCTAAAATCCTGCTATATACAGATATAGTGAAATGGATTATCGACAATGTGGATATCTCAAAGAGGACATTCAAGAATTCAAGACAAGAGGTCTTGGGGTCGTTTTCTCTAGAAAATTTGCGTAGAATGTATCATCTTCCAGAACCTCATAAGGTTTATGATAGAGATTTCCTCGAGAAATTCACAAAAGAGAACGAATAACCATTAGATGCCATGCATACTTGGAGATCCTGCTCAAGAAAATTCAAATGGTAGAAAATTGGTATGTGCCCAATTGCACCTTTGTTGACTCCACATAGTTATGTAGCTACCATGATGTGTAGGTTTTTTGGGAAAGTTGATAGTACTAAGTTTTCTAAGGAATGGATCCCATTGATTGATGCAGCCGTCAACTCCACAATTTTGAATTGCTATAACATTTTATCCGACAATTTAGTTATGGCTATCAGACATTATAGACATTATATATTTGTCTCTACTTAGGTCATTCCTCCATTTTTATGAGTTCTTATGTGATGGATACCATCTATTTTTTAACAAGATTTCCTAATATGGCTTAGAACTGGACACTCAGAGACCCTACTCCTATCCATGTGTATCATAAGATGTTATGGGACTCTCAATTTTGTCCCCATTTTTATAACAATTTTCAAATTATCATGTTGCCTATCTATCAAGCTATTTTTGATACAAAAGCCCCCAGGATTTCAGAAGAAGAAAAGATAGATATTTTTCCAGTAGCAAGATGGTTTGGTGAAGAAACTTTTACTTATATCAGAGTTTTTGGGATTATTAATGCTCCCCATGTTATTCCTTATTATTTTCTAGATAATTTATTGGCTAGAGAAATTGCATACCAGAGAGTAGGGGAAGGTCTGACTAAAACCCTAAAAAAATCAAAGAAATATATCTGGCCAACTTTTCCGGTTCAATGTGGTTCTTTTGGTTTATTTGATTTTGGACATGTAGTTAAAGAGGTGTAGAATGTTTCATGCTTGAATCTGGCTACGATGCTAGGGAGATAATATGATCCCAACAAAGTCGCCAAAGACTTTACTGATTTAGTTAAGATTAGACAGATCATGCATGAAAAGGATTAATTTGATGACCTATTTGAAAAGGCCGAGACTTTCTCACAAGTCTTTCATTTTGAATCAATCAAAATGACTCCAGCCAACCTCAATTGTTTTCATATTTACAAAAACAAAATATTAACAAGAGTTCCACTAGACCTATTGCAGATTGAGGAAACAAGAGAACCTACTCCCAGTAACATTTTAGAAGGAAATTCTGATCACAATTCTAATCAAGAATCAGTTGATAAATCTATTCAGGGGTCAGAAATTTCTCAGCATCGATCTCAAAATCAAGAAGAAGACCCTAAGGAAAGTTTTGAAGAGACTAGAGACGGAAATAATGAAGAAACATCCAAATAAACCTTGACTGGAGAACAATTGAACATCAATTCTACAAAGGATCAACCACAGACAACTATAATAGATGACATGGATAAATAATGGGAAAATTTCAAAGAAAATCTACAACTACCACCAATAGACACAACAATGGAAGGAACTTCTAATTTCCAAACTCCTAAACAAACCTTACAAGTTGTAAATAGAGAAACAGATGTTGAAATCATCCCGTCCTACCCAACGTCACAAGTTGTTTTGAGAATTGAAGAGATACCTTCTTTAGATATTTTTTATTGTCCAGCACGAAAATCAGTGGTAAGAAGACAGAGAAATAAAATAAAGGTTTATTCATTAGCAGCAACTCCAGAGATTGAATCAATGGAGGTTTTCTAGAAAGAAAACCCCATTGATCAATCAGAAAATTTGACAAGACTATCATAATTCGCAGGTGCTTATGAAATATCTACAATTGATAAAGTAGCAGAGGTTTGTCTTCTGCTTAATGATAAAGATGCATGAATTAAGCTATTAGAGCAACACATTGAACATGAAAGGCAGAATTTCAATAAGAAAAGAGAGATGCAGATGATACAATTTCAGAAGGACTTTGAGAAAATGAATTTGCAATACCAAGCAAGCATTACAGAAAAGGATACACATATTCATTTAATACAATGTGAAGTAGATAAACTCAGAAATCATCATCAGACAGAATAATTCATCAAAGAAACACTTGAGTTAAATACTCAGTTGTGAAAACCGCAAGAGATATTCTGTCAAAGAATCTCAATGATTAAACCGTATTGTGAAACAAGTGATTCATTAGTCCAAAAAATGGTTGATCAGAGATTGGAATATGAAGATTTTTATAAGAAGATCTCAGATTTTATCTCCTGGCAACAGTCTGAGGAAGGAAGAAAAGCTGATTTGATGAAGATTGAAGAATCCCACAGAGATATATTGTTTACAGATTGGGATATGCTGTTCAAGCAAGCAGAAATGGAAACATCTAAAGAAATTGATATAGAAACTAAAGTGATTGAACTTGTGAACGAAAATCTTTATAATATTCATTTTATTAAATAATAAAATCCTGGAGTGTTCCTAGATATCAAACAATTAGAGGGACAGTGGAAGGAAACCACCAAGAAACAAATTGAAGCAATTAAGAAGCTATCTAAGCTTGATTATGAATCTTATTTGCAGTTTCTAGTAAAACCATACAGTCAAAAAATGTCTTTATGATGTCTAACCAATTCTACTCAAAAGATGGTGTCACCTCTCTCCGATGTCGTATTCACGGGATAACTAAGATACAAAGTCGGGCAGCCATCCCAAGTGAAACTAATATTGGATATATATGAACTGAAAAGATCAATGGAGAAGGACCATTCAACCTGATTAGGCACATCATTATATTTCTTTTTAGTTTTTATCTTTTATTTTCAGTATTCTAAGGAAGGTTGTTTGAAACCTCCTCAGATTTTTATGTAATATTCTATTTTTGATACTTATGTATTTTTATTTAAACCTCTCTCGTGCATTTAGAGAAGGATCCAGGATTTTATCAAAAAACAATTTGCAGATCAATCTTGCATTACTGTACTTTTTTTATTCTTTTGATGAAATACATGGAACAAGATCTTATTTTTCTTGAATATTGAAGCATACTCTACTGAAATTGCATTTATGTACTCTTAGAGTGTATTTGATTGAAGAGGAGAGAAGGTCAATGCCGTTGATTCCATGAGTATAACCTATGATATCTGGTACTATTATCTTTTTCATTGAGTTCTATTTATTATTTAGAAATAAATTTATTTATATTGTATTGTGTATGATATCTAGATTATAGTTTTTCATTAAAGTACTATTGCTTGATGTTTCAACTGTAATTCCTTGTTGAGTATATAATCAATTGATATATGCGATATAGTTTCACAATTATTTTGCCTAACTATTTATTCAAAATAATGATATTTAAATAGTTTCATCTCTTTTTAGCAATTGAATTATCTTTATTATCCTTTTCTTTAAGATATCCTTGTATATCGCATAAGTTAGATTATTCCCGAGCATAGATTAAGTTAAATAATTAGGTTAAAAAAATGCACGTGTTTGTTACTTAGATAGATTATTTCCATTAGTTTAAAATCATTTTCCATTTCACCTTGTATCAAACCCATCATCATCATATCAATTTATTTTCTAGGAAACTTGTCCCATTATCCCCAATCGGAGCCACTATACCAAATGAAAATGGAGTTGCTTTAAGGTCTTGGCCGAGTGGTTATCCCCCATGTTGTTACAACAGAATTCTGGGGCTTCAACAGGTAGCAGCCTATCTTTTCCATTCACATGTTTGGTAATGTTATCACTAAAAAAAAATTTAAAGCATGGCATGTCAACTCTGTTTTGACCATGATCTAAATAGTTTTGAAGACATTTTAGTATGGTCAATGGTATATCTTAGTTTTGGAGGTTAGTGTTCACCATCAAAATTCAAAAAGTCTTTTTAGGTTCATTCCGTAGTTAAAAAGTTCACATTTTTTCATTTAAGGGACATCTAAGTAGGTTTTAGGTTTATTTTCTGCAATTAGCTACAAATCCATAGTTTCGTAGCATCGTTAGTTCAAAAAATGAGTTTTTCGCTACAAAAGCGTTGCTACTTTCGTAGCGCAAATTGCAAAATTTACACTATGAGCGCTAAGAAAGCACGGTTTCGTAGCTATCGTGTCAAATAAGCCATGATTTGTCAGTTTCAGTTGGGGAATGACATGATAGGAGTATGGTGAGTCAATTAATTAATAGATTTTTTGTACCCACTTGTCCTACAATCATCATATTCATGATAAGGTATCAATTAGACATCATTTGGTCATGAAGTGACATCTCTAACTCTCTCTTTTTTGCCTAATAGAGTCACTCCTATTTCATTCACCTTCACATATGTTATCCAAGCTCTGAAATAGTGAGGATAATTTTATGGTTGTTCTATCCAAAGAAAACTCTCATCAAATCAAGCGAGGTTGATTCATCAAATAAAGTGAGGTTGTTCATCTGGTCAAGAGAGGATGCTTTACAGGTTTTAAAGAGATGGAAGAGGAAAAGAAGATCCACAGAGGGGGACATTGTCTAAGGTATGAACCTGAGAATGCAAATGCTTTTATGGAGGATCAAATGGTAATGGAGGCTTTTAGCAAGGATGGGTGTCTCAAATTTTGTGAAAAGCTACAGGGTTGCCACACTCAAGTGTCCAAAGCGTTTGCTCTACATTGCAGTGGAACCACTATCAAATTTGGAATGATAAGCATGCCAGTGACACCTGAGATCATAGCTGTTGTGACAAAGATACCAAGGGGACAAAAATATTGGTTTAAAGGTTTTAGGTTTGACATGAAGCCATGCAAGGAGTTTATGAAACCTGAATTTGTAGATATGGACTTGAACAATGCAATACCCAGGAGCTATATCAAGGATAACTATGAAAAGCTGCTATTCAACATCTAAAGATATTTCACATGTAAGGGAAGGTACCATAAAGTCTACACTTATAATTTTAAACTCTTTTTTCATTTCATAGGAATGATATCATTAGATTTACCATTTTATTTGCATCGAAGCCTTTCCAAAATGGCTGACAAAGTGCAAGCTAAATCTGATGGCTGTGAAACATCTTTGTTTCATCATGGTTTGATTAAGTTACTAGTTTTAAATGAGCTACAGAAAATAAATATATATTGGTATTCCTTTTTATTTATGAGTGGATTTTAAATGGAAGCCCTAACCCCAGCTAGAAACCCTAAGCTCAAGGGAAATATTTCACCACCAGTAGCATAATCTAGTTAGCCAGTGGTTACCAAAGCTAAGAGGTTTGTGAAGTTGAAACCAAGGAAACAGGTTGAAGATATAATTGAGAAAGCATTAGTGCTTGTTTCAAAAATCCCATCACCTGCAAAATAGAAAGTAGAAAATGTCAAAGAAATAAAACAAAAACAGGTGGCCAATAAGCAGGAGAGTCAGAGAAAGACAAGAAGTCAAGTATCAGCATCAAAGGGAAAAGCAGCTATTTCAAGGGCAGAGGATATTCCAATGATGAAAGGAAACTTGGATGATATACTGCATGCAATAGACATAGAAGAATCACCCATTGTGCAGGCATATTTCATTGAAGTGAATGAACCTAAACAGAGAAAAATCAAATTAGCAAAGAAATTGGATTTTGAAGGTGAGAATGCACTTTTGTTTTTCAAGCTAGGAAACCTCTAACCATACATGAAAAAAAACTCCAAGAAAGCATTAAAAATTTCCAAGTGAATATTGAAGCAGCCAAAGATCCTGAAAAGGTGATTGATCTCTCATCTCCTATAGTGGAGCATGCATTCAACAAGGTAGAGAAGGGAAAAGAACACATGTCAGAGTGTCAACTATTGGAATAAAGGTTGAAGCTATAAAATCAAGAAATTGAAACGATGAGAAAGAGGGCGAGACAACACAGCATTGAAAAGATAGAATTAAAGAGGCTGAAGGTTGTTTGGGAAGGTCTCAAACAGTTGTTAGGTCAAAGATCCCAAGCAGTGCCAAGCAGTTCTTTACATGGACAATTCCAGCTATTAAAGATGCAAGGTTTGTTAGAGTTATCAACACTCATTTGAAAGCAAGTAACAAGAAGCTAAGAATCCAATTGAAGGATTTGGAGCTACAATTAAAATAGTCTCAAGATGAACTAAAGTGCAAAGGTACAAAATGACAAATTCAAAACAAACTCTAAATGGAAAATGGGGATCAAATTTTGTGAAGATTATGTTTTTAGTTCAAATATCTGATGGTTATGATGAAGCCAATGAATTTTTGAAGTTGTGGCACCTTTTTGTTTTAAAATTTTGTGAAAATATAGTTAAAACTACTTTCACAGCAGTTTCGTAGCTTGTAGTGCCATAAGGGTGAAAAGCACTACGAAACTGCTGTAGCAGCTTTTTCACCCTTTTTCTTATCAAATTTTGGAGGGAAGACCAAGAATTTTGATTTGAAATTCCTAAGGGAGATATATCAAGTGAATATCAAAGTAAATATAAAGGAAATGAAGTTAAATTTTGAAAGAAAATGGTAAAAAAGACCACGCTACGAAAAGCGCTACGAAACTGTGATGCTTTCGTAGCGTAGGTATATTTTCATGGTTTTGAGAAATTCAAGGTGGTTTCACACAGCTAGCATGAAGGGATGACTTAGGACATATGTAAATCATGTTCCCAACATCAATTATCCTTGAAGTTATCAGTTGGAAGTGGTCAGAATATCTCAAGAAACTAAAGGGATCCTAAGCCTAAAAACAGGGGAGCAGTTTCCTAGATTATAGGGGATTAACATCATCAACATTATGGTTATAACAAGTTGAAACTCATCATCAGGATTCGACTGAGTGGAATGATAGGGGGAAAATGATGTATTTAATTTTAGATAAAGTTGTTTTGAGTAGAACCAAAAGAATTATAATTCTATTTGTAATAGGACTCTATGTTAGTTTTACAGTTGTGTTTGTAATAAATACCATGTTTTATAGTTAGAATAGGTGTCAAAGCATGGGAATTAGATGTATCTAGGTATGGAGAAGCTTATTTTATGATGTAAAGGATCTATAAAATATCAAGAAGTCAAAATGGAAATGGTTGGACATTTTTTAGCAAAAAGACTCTGTTTTATGTAAGTGACTTTTTTCAGCCTAATAGAGAATTTCTACTTTGAGAACTCAAGATTCATAAGGAGTTCTTGTATGTTCTTGTTCTAATGGCATCTTTACAATATTCTATTGCAATGGTGTTTGCTAATATTCCTCAGAATTCATTAATGATGCTCTGACTTCCTTCATAAACAAGTTGATTGTGTGTTTCACTATTCTACATGTTTATTCCTTGACTTTAACTCTGATATGCCTTGAATTCCATGCTAGGTATATTATCTTGTTTTTTCAGAAGCTATCATGACTCCATAAGCCCAATGTACACTTGCTAATGTGATTTACAACCAGTTTACATCATTTATCTGTTTTTATATCATATAGATTTAGGCATCTACATATTTACCAAAAATCATAAACCCTTGAGAGAGCCCTCCCAAGTTGAGGAGGCTAAGCCTCAACCAAAAGATTGATTTGAAATAGTTGCACAAGATTGGCTTGATGAGCAGCCTATCAGGTCTGATTTTGTGATAATAGGTAGAAGTGTCTGTCAATTGCGTTGGTTTTCAATCAACATTTCCCTGTATTTCCTAACTCATGTTATTTTCTATTTCTCCATGAAATCTAGTAAAATTTGTATATATATTAGAGTCCATGTGATTGGGCCCATTCCTAATTGAGGCACCATCTCTATAGTTTTTTTTTTTGTCTTCCTTATACTGAGCTTGTGTCACACTTTTATTTCCTTGAAGAAAGTTCATATTTGATAAATAACTTTTGATAACTGCATTATTCACTAATATTTCTTCCCTATTCACTAATAAAGGCAATTGGCATCCCTAGTCGCAGCAACCACGAAATTTATTTGAACCACAATGTTTGAACAAAGAGTGTTTTTAGTGCTACTAAGTCCAAGTTGACTTGACTTGTGTACAAGCTTGTAAAAATATATCCTCTACTCAGTTTCTACATTGTCTATTGTGAGTTTTATTTTTTACTACAATGGCACATGCTTGCATGCTTGGAATCACTCTTGGTGGAATAGATTGGATTCGTTATATGTTGCATTGAAATTATTATTTTCCTAGTGTATTCGTTGCATTATATTGGTGTGACTCATTTTATGTCAATTTTGTTGCATTTACAAGAACACTTCATGGTTCTGATATCATTAAGTTGGGTCAAATAGTGGAGATTCCAGCATGCATAAGAGTTCCAGTGTTGTCTGAACTTAGAGGGAAAGGTTATTCGAGTGGAGAAAAGGCCCTAGCAATCCCCAGTAGAAAGGCATAGGAAAATATTACATTGAATCAAGGAATACTCAAACCACTTATTGATTTGGTTAAAAGATCTTTGGATGATTGGCATATATTTTGTATGTGTGATATTGTCACATTATATGATCACATATTATGGAAGTGTTTGAAAATATTATACCTTTCATTTACTAAGTTTTGAAATGGCTAAAATTGGTGAAATATTAAATATATTGAATACTCTGATAATTTCCACTATTGACAGCACAGTCAAAGTTAGAAAGAACACCCTTTTTGATATTAAAACCAGTCTACAATATGCACAAGAAAACATTGAAATTTTTTAAATTAAGTCACAGTTACAATGAGATGAGTTACAACAGTGTAGTCATCATTTTGAACCTATTTTTTTTCAAAAAAAAACTTTTTTTGAGATTAAGACAAACTCTCGTCAACAACAAGAAATTTCCAGTACACATTTCAGGAGCATATGTGCAGAAAGATGCAGAATTTTAGGCCCCACTTCCCATCCCATCATCAAACCTTGGGAAGAGCTTGTGAACAATTAGTAAATAACAGGGATTGGATATGAAAAGGATTTTTCCTTTCATATTCCGAACTATAGCAATTCAATCAAATTTAAAAGTGTTAGGTTTCTTCATGGAAGTTCATCTTGACTTGTTCCTGCACCTCCTCCACAACGTCACATTATCAAATTCCAACATTTTGATAGGGTTGGACATGTGAAAGATCATATTTTTGATCTTCATCTGTTTAAGAATTGGGATCAAAAAAATCATCATTAAAACAAATGCTTCACTAACAAGCCTCCTACAAGAACGAAGATTCACCTTGGATGGATCGCTTCTTGGAAATGGCCTTCAATAGCCAACAAGATGTTTCAGTCATATGTCAAATATTGTTAAAGAGTATTGAAAATTCTTACAATTTAGATATCTTCATCTTCTCACTGTGTATCTTACAAGGTGTGACTTGATGTCCATATACATGCTTCAAATATAAATCAAGCGAGCATGACCCACAACTTGAGTGCCTACATCCAGAGTTAGACATACCCAGATTCACAATTGTAGTCAGAGAAAAAAAAAACCTAAGCATTCCTTTGATTTATGATCTTCCTTAAACCACCATAGTTCGAGACCTCCCTTTTCAGGTTGATTTTCTCCCTTTTTTACATAATTTGAAGACCTCCCTTTTCCAGGTTGATGGTCTCCCTCTTCAAAGCATTAAGGATCACTTTCTCTAGCAAAAGACTTCAGCTTCTTGCTAGATTTGGAAGAGTTCCAAGAATCACACTAATAATTCCATGTTGAGACCTAAAATTCTCCCTTTCACAAAAAATTGGGAACACTTCCTCTAGAGGAAGACTTCAACTTCTTGCCAAGTTTGGAAGAGTTCTGGGAATTTCACTAATTATTCCTATGTTGGTGCTAATCTTTAAACGACCACCAGTTGATACCTTGAGTTCTCCCACCTTGTGCCATACTTTGAAAGAGAAATTCCACCCATTGGTTTCCACTCTTGTATTAAAACGCTCTTCTTGGACTCTTATATACCCCTTCGGCTTAAGGGAGAGAATGTTGGACACCTAAATCACTAAGAGTTATGGTGTGGAAGTTGTATAATCAAAGGGAATCCAAGAAATTTTGGAATATTAATTCAAGGGTCATAATAATGTATTATAAATGTATTCGTGTGTGAATAGAAATATATCTCATGCTTATCTTAATATGTTTTCCATTATTTGTGTTTGTGTTTAACAATTACCATGATGGAATCATGTTGCCTTAGTCTTGGGAAGATTTATAATAAAATCAATATACACAAATTCTCATTTCAACTCAGGAAAGGGTATTGGTTGTAACAATCCAACTGGATTTCAATGTTTAGCTTTAAATTTTTTGCATTCTAAACACCTTTAAATTTAGCCACATATTTTTGCGTATGTGGCCAAAAGTATCATTTCTCAATTGTTGATATTTACTTTCAGTACCCTAGATGTCCAACATAAGGTAACATGTGCATCTCATTCAACTCTAAATTTTTCAGCCCCTAAAAATTTGGCATATGAATCCTAACTTTGTACAAAATAATTTCATATTTTCTTTGAAGAAGTATAGAATTAAAAAGACAAAACACCATGATAATTGAAGAAATAGGAGATATTTTGGATATTGGCATCCAAGAAGAAGAGGTTAGATCAGTGGATGTCGGTAAATAATATGTGAGAACTAAGTTGAATGGTCATGGAATGAGTAGACTAGAAAAAATAGATCTAGAGGAGACTATGAGAAGCCTCAAGATGTAGGTTCTCATTTTTAAAGATGAAAATATTAAACTGGTGAAGGAGGAACAATAACTCATTACCCAAATTATTTAAAGCCTTAAAATAATTCAACAATAATTGGACCAACAATATGAGTCGAGACATGATCAGTAGTTTGAGCATAGATTTGGTAAACTAGGTGCTACAAGTTTAAAAAATTCTAAGAGTGATGATCAACCATAGTAATATGTAGAAAGGAGATCACGCAAGAGGTCTTATATTACCTCAGAGATAGATAAAAACACTAGTGTGTGACCAAAGTGAAGGTCTAGGAAGAGGCATTATTACAAGGACAACCTAGAGAGTGAGTTGAAAAACATTAAACCTCCCACATTCAATGGAGAGCATAAAAAAAGAGATGAATTTAAGGCCTGGTTATTGGAGATTTAAAGGTATTTGTATTTGTTTAATTATTCATCTAATATGGAAGTCCAATCATTATATACCATATTAAAGGCAAGGCTCACCTATGGTGGGAATAGCTCAAGGAAGTGAAGCATTTGGATGATAAGATGTTGACATGGTGAAAAATTAAGGAATATTTCCAAAGGAAATATTTATCTAAACATTATTATGAAAAGAAGATGCAAGGGTTTTTCGAAATTGAAGTTGGGAAACATGGATATGTAGGAATATGGTTGGAAATTTACATAGTTTCTAAGGTATGTTTTATTTATAAAATATGATATGGTCAAAATCTAGAGGTATGTTAATGGGTTTCCTTCATTCTATGCAGATATTCTTAAATTCAATAAGCCCAAAAATATAAATGCGGCCATGAGGAAGGCTAAACAATTATATGAGAAAAACATAAATAAATTAGTTGTACAAAAATCATGGGATAGAGAGAAGAATAATTTCTTGGAGAAAATAAATAGGGGGTTTAAGCTTTCATTATTCAAGAATGAGTCACAAGTGAAACAACAGTCCACTTCAGTTATTATTGAACCCAAGCGAAATTCATTTTGTTGGGAAAAATACGGGGGGGGTGAATCAGTATTTATAACTCACAATAAACTTTACTTTTTCTTCATTGATTTCTATACATGACTTTGATTAAACCAACTAGCATATACACGCGACTATCTTTAATGAAACTTGTGTATTTCCAAAGATCTTATTATGCAGATAAATCTTTACTTAGATCAATGCATCATTCATTCATCAGACATTTAGTAAGTAGTAAGCATGTGCAGTAAGAACATAATAAATCATCACACATAAGCAACACACATGAGCATCAGGATCTAAGGTGGAAACCAAATTCGGGAGAAAACCAGCGATGTTGTCGTCTCTGTCTCCAATATATATTATAAAGAAAATTACTTACAATCTTGTACTGGCGCAGACTAATACCAGTATGTAGGCACCCACCTGCAGAAGGCTACAACCTTCTCTTGTTTTCCAGCTACTACTGGAAGGGAGCTCCAACTCCTTGATATCCTTTACCAACCACTACTGGACAGGAGCTATGAACCCTTGATTCGCATTTACCAGACACTCTTGGAAGGGAGATATTATCCCCTGATATCGTTTACCATCAACCACTAGAAGGGAGCTACAACCCCCTCACTGAAGGCTCCAACCCTCAACACCACCGTGGACCACATTTCATCAATTTTCACACTAGATCCAAAAAATTCAACACAACACAACTTGTGGGCCTCTTTTCATCACATAATCCATGTTGAAACCTGTAACCTTGGATAAGCCAAATATCAAGACAAAAATTGATTATTGTACCTAAAATATTCATCCAATTCCTGAAAAAAAACACTGAATAATCAATTATTAATCACTCGAATACTAAACCAACCATTGAAGAAAACAGTCACTTAACCAATTACCAACTCAATTCATAGTGAGATAACTGTAATCATAATATTAGAACTGGACCCATACTACTGCATCAATACACTAAATCAACTACAACCCTGATCATTCATAAAACAAAATGTATACACCACTTCACTTACTGCAACCTGTGTATATACACGCTTTCTTGTGGATGAACCTGTGTATAGCTATTTATATACTGAATTTAGGAATCTGATCAAAATTAGAGTATATCAAACACATTCAGGCATACTTTGTCATATTTACAGACCCCTTATTTAGTCACCAGCATCCATCATATTCAATCACCCAGTCACTAATCATATTGATACATAATCAACTAGCAGCATATAAAATATTCAAACAATCTAGATATACATGAAGACTTCATTGACAGACAACAAAAATATAGCAAAATGATCATAAATTTTCTTCATCAATCTTCATAACAACCCTAACTTGCATACACGGTTTTTCTGAAACGAACCTACGTGTATACGCGCTTTCACCGTGACGAACCAGCGTATAGATCTATACATATTCAGGACTACGTAATATTTCATATCAACGGACTTACTCAGATCATGCCCTTCACTTCAAAAAACATGCATCAGATCACAGATCTAAACATTTCACAAACAGATCAAGAAAATACATAGTCGTTTCAGGTCTAGAAATCTCGATCCATCATTGTATTCATAGGTGCATCATTATTTCAGATGTATTAATAAACTATAACCCATTCCATGCAGATATACTTCAGAGTGAAGTATTGTATCAATACCCATATTCTTGCACCCTTTACACAGTGATCTTCTTCTCCTTATATATATTGATCCTTTACCAATACCATGAGCCAAAACCATACAAGTGACGATGGTATTCTTGGACGGAATCAAACAGATGACACAATGCTCAATACTGTGGGCTAAAACCATGGTAAGGACCCCTGGTATTATAAATTGAGTGTGTAAGTACATATACGACTTGGCTTCTTTGTACAGGCGTGTATATGCGACTTCTCTTCACCAAAAATACGCATACACTAATTCGGGATGTATATGCGGGTTGCCTTCATCAAACCTACGAGTATACACGGTTGCCTTCATCAAACCTGCATATACATTGTGAAATATTACCTTTATCATTTCTCTATCACTTACTATAATTCCTTTCTCTTTCACACCTGAACTGACATGAAGATACATCATTTTTACATCTTTAACAAATAGGTTTCTATCAAAAGGAAACTCATCGAGTAGATTTTCATCAAGGACAAAATATTACATCATAATGCCAACAATATCCCCCTTTGGACTTGATGGAAACCATGTTGGTGTTTTATTACCACAACTTGTAGAGACTTGATAGACACATCAATCATAAGCATTATTCAAAGACCAAGTTACTCTCCCCCTTTGAAATCAAGAGCAAAGGGAGAACTGATACAAGCATGACAAGATCTGTGCTACACTATATGGACCATACTTCCCCTAAACACATGTTCAAGCTTCAAAATAGATTTGCAAGACTGAAAATTATGACTCTACAAAATTTCCTATCACCAAGGACACATACATACATCAATCACCCAACCAAGTAGGGTTACATATTTGACTCAACTACCCAACCAAGCAGGTTTACATTTTTTACTCAAACACCCAACCAAGTGGGTTTATATATTTGAAAAATTCCATACATGACTGAATATGAAAATATTTACATCATAGGTCTCAACATGACCCTTACATCAAATTACAGATATGATGATATAACAAAGAACAAAGGAAATCAACAGAGAAATATCATTGAACATACTTCAGCAACCAAAAAAATGCCATCAATGTATTATACCTAGCACGAATAAGGCTCCCCCTAAACATGTGCATCATGAACATTCTCAACAACCATCTCATCAAAGAATATTCATCAAGTAGATAGATATCAAATAAGTAAATGTAGCTTGAAAAACCATAACGACAGATGTACCCATCAGAGCCAAACCATGTATGTCAGCAAAAGCATGGGTAAACTTCAATATCATCAACCTGTGACCAAGTCTACAATCTCAACATCATAATATATTTCCACATATATCATCTATCAACTCAATCTCTTGTCTTCATCAAAGTGAACTTGCCATTTTCCCTTTGTAGAAGCATATGTGGGAATCATCATGAAATAAGATAGAATAGTGAACTATCATATAGCATGAGAAAACACCATAGACTTGAATCAACAATATATAAGATAACCAGTCAATAATATAATACAATGTAGCCATGCTTTCAAGTATCATCCAACAGTTGTAGCATAAGCACATCAATAACCAAGTCTTCAGGATCTTTGCAGCAACATCATATTCTTGCCAAGAAGAATTATCATACCAGAACTACTTCATCAATAATCAATATGTATCAAGAAATCGTCCATGTGATATGTTATCACCAAATTATTCATGATTTATATTTATTACATGTTCAAAATCATGATTTCACATGTGTAGGAATCAAGTATAATAGGCCTCATTCACGACAAAAGTCATCAGCAACAAGATCTTCATGTTCTTTCCTCATATCTGAATCATTAGACTTGCATCAAATCTACATGTGCAAATAAAGATAATATTCTTAAAAAAGTGATCAGGGCTCATCCATAATCTCATCATAAGAAATCCATGTATCATGACAACATCATTTGAACACGAGCATCACAAGAATTAAAGAATAAGTAAACATAATGCCAACATTGCAACATTAGTAGTTAGGCTAATGCTCCCCTTGAACCTGTGCTGCCTGTTCATAGTCAAGACTGACCATATCAATTCATTCATCATATCAGCAGATTGTAACCATCAACATCAAACCAAGAAAATTAAATCATAACTAAAAACAGCATATCAAATTTTTTTCTTAAGTCTGTCTCACTATTTTTCTATCAGAGAAAATCATATAAAATTATCTCCAAAGAAACTCATGTATATATGCAGCTTTGGTTCATGAAACCTGCGTACAGAAAGTGAAATACTAAAAATTTCACATCTTCGTCTCCATCTCCCCCTGAACTTGCACCTGTCTTCTTTTGTCACATCAAATGCACTGTAAGAAATATAAACAATCAGAATTACCAAACCATCCTTTATACATTGCAGTTGATGATAACATTATTCTTTCAAGAATGATGGACTAAAATGGGCATTGTCTTCTTTCATTCTGATTCTGAATCCTCCTCATATCTGCGAGAGGTCAGATCTTTAAACACACATAATTTGTCAATGTTTATGTATCCCTTTGCTATGATTTCTCTAGTTTCTTCGTCCATAACCTTGAATTTGGTTGATGTGAACACAATTACATTTCCTTTATATTCCATTTGGCCTACACTTAATATGTTTTTTTTTAGGCCTTGAACTAATAAGGTATCAACTACCCTTCTATTTTTGTTAATTATGGCTCTACCTTTTCTAAAAAAAATTACTGGAGCATCATTTGAAAGAATAACCTTACCATCTTGATTTTTCTTAAGAGATTCCATCTTACTCTTATCACCAGTTGTGTGATGAGAACATCCACAGTCGATGTACCATTCATCTTTATTTTTAATTGCACAGAGAGTAAGACCACATCTTACCTCTTCTTCTTTCTACTTTTTAACATGAATGTTGGTGAATCCAACTTTATTTGATATTACACTTTCATCTGTTTGTATTTCATATTGGCTTTGATGATTCATTGGTTTGTTCCTGCATTCCTTTTCTACATGCCCAAACTTGTTACACGCATAACATCTTATGTGACAAGAAAATAGAGCGGAGGAATCATAATATGTTTGTCTTATCTTTCTTATATTTCAATCAACCACTTTATGACGAAATTGTTGCATGAAAAAAAAATATCTCTTAAAGAAATCTGATTTCCTGGGAGCTGAAGTTCTTTCTTTGTAGTGTCTATCTTCCTGTGACCAGAAAAATCTACTTCTACAATTGGCTACAAAATGTCTATAATTATGAAATAAAAATAATTCAACATTATTGATCAAAGGAGAGAATCGATTGATACTTCTATAGTTAGGATCAAATTATTTCCTTTGATAATTCATGATTATCGGTTGACCTTTTGTCTCTTTAAAAACTTCAAGTTTTGCATTAATATCCTTTGAATCTTTAGCACTTTCTTGTGAACTAGATTCACCTTTAACAATTTCATGAAAACCAAGACCAAATTTAATAGAAGGAGACCTTTGAATACTAGGAATATTCTCTAGAATCTTAGTATTTAATAGAAGGAGACCTTTGAATACTAGGAATATTCTCCAGAATCTTAGTACTATCTTGAAAACTCAAGTGTTTATCTTTTTCTTCTAATTTACATTTTAAATTGTTTACCTCAACCTCCAATGTTTGTTACTACTTCTTCATACTTTCTTCAACCCTTATTCCTTCTTGTACTTGCTCATTCAATTTTAGAATCTCTTCTTTCAACCCATTTTCATGTTCTTCAAATTTTTGTAGAAATTCTTCATTCTTCTTATTTCATTTTTCCAGATCTGCTTTGAAAGAGATGATTTTTTCTTCAAGTCCTTCACTGTGATTGGTCACTTCATCCTACAGCTTTTGACATTGTTCTATCTATTCTTTGTTTAGTTGCTCAATTTATTTTCTTTCTTGTAACTATTCATTCAATCTAGAAATCATATCTTTGAAGATACATTCCCTTTAATTAAATAGAATATGTTGATCTTCAACTTCATTCTTGAGATTAGAAATTTCTTCTTCTAGATCCATAACATTACTGTCACTTTCGTATTCACTATCTTCAACATTGCATGCACAAGGAAGTGGATCACAAGAATAATAATCAATGCATGTTTTATCTTCTTCATTTACTACTGCACACGTTTTCTGATAACCTTATTCTTTTGCTTCCTTCCCATTGTGACGGATCTCCTTCAAGCGATCAAGCTCCTATAGAAGGACTTGCTCTGATACCAACTGTTGGGAAAAATACTGAGAAGGGGGGGGGGGGTGAATCAGTATTTATAACTCAAAATAAACTTTACTTTTTCTTTACTGATTTCTATACATGACTTTAATTAAACAAACTGTTGTATTCACGTGGCTATCTTTAATGAAACTTGTGTATGTCCAAATATCTTATCAAGCAGATAAATATTTACTTAGACAAATGCATCATTAATTCATCAGATATTTAGCAAGCAGTAAGCATGTGTATTAAGAATAGAATAAATTATCACACATAAGCAACACACATGAACACCAGAATTTAAGGTGGAAACCCAAGTCAAGAGAAAACCATCGTTGTTGTCGTCTCTATCTCCAATATTTATTATAAAGAAAATTGCTTACAAGATTGTACCGGTGTAGACTCATACCAGTATGCAGGAACCCACCTGCAGAAGGCTGCAACCTTCTCTCGTTTTCTAGCTACTATTGGAAGGGAGTTACAACCCCCTGATCTCATTTACCAGCCACTACTGGACGGAAGCTACGACCCCCTTCTTCTCATTTACCAAACACTTCTGGAATGGAGCTACTACCCCCTGATCTCATTTACTAGCTGTTAGTGTTAGTTTATTCATACTTCCATCAGTGATCAAAATTTCTCTTTTGCATTTTCATATTAGGAGTCCCATACCAATAAAATTTCATCATTCCGTTAGGTCATGGATCCATTGATGGTAGTAATTTTTCATCAGTTTTCCCTCATGTGAATCTTTTTGATTCTCCTCTCCATGGTCATTATTCATGAGTCATTTTCACTCTCAAAATCATGTCAGTAGGTCATAGGATGGGTCTCATTAGGTCCTAGGATCTCACCATGATCAAATAAATAAGTCAAATGTCAGTAAATATCAGCAAGGTCATGAGGAAGTCAATAAACTCAAAGTCACAGCACTTGGAAGATCAAAGATATATTTTATTCAGCTTGATGTAATTTTCACCTCAAAACCATGTTTTGAGGTGAAAACATGATACTTTGCCTTTATTATCTTTTATTATGTAATTGTATGTCATCATATGTAATAACTCACAATTCAGAAGCTGCCATCTCCACAAAGTCATCACCCTGCCTTCAGAGAATTTTTTCACAGCATGCTCAACATCAAACCATGTTCTAAGTAGATCCAGCAAAAAGAACCTGGAAAGAGCTTTCCAACGGTATACTACACTCTCAAAACTGACTCCTGGATTGAAATGTATGCCTAAGTGAAGTAAAAGTCCCCTATATCCTCAAATAACTCCTTTTTCCCATCTTTCCCTAAACTTTATTTTATTAAAGTTTAATATTTCTTTATAAATCCCTTTTTCCCCCCTCCAATTGACAAAATCACATTATAAAATAATTCAACAAATATGCGATTTTTTCCTTAAACCACTTCCCCTCCACACCGTGAAACTTTATAACAAAATCAAAGTTTCATGTTATAAATACCCCCTGCCGTTCCAAACCACTTCCCCACCATACTTTGAAAACTTTATAATAAAAAATTATAACAAAGTTTTATATTATAAAACCCCACCACCTTAAGTCCCTTTCCATCGCAATCGCAAATATTGAAATGTGCACTCTGATTGGCCTATCGCAAAACTCCGATGCGATTATGTTGGCCCCCTCTGATGTACATCCTGACCATTGATTGGCCCCTCTAATCTGACGGCCCATATGCGATTGGGCCAATCGCAATCGGTGATTCCATAAAATGCAACCCCTGATCGAACTCCACCCGATGTTGTATTGGCCATCGATCTGCCCATCCAATCGAACGGCCTACACTTGATCAGCACCTCTTGAATCGCTCCCTTCTGATTAAACGCACTTCCAATTCATATTCCCCGATTTCACTCCCACCGTCGATCTATTCATCAGATCGAACGGCTTTGTATGAGTTTTAGTATTTGTATCTTTCCTTTGTTTCATATGTAAATTGTTATGTTTCATCTCTCATCCATAAACATTTCCTTTTGAATGCTTTCAAGATAGAAAGGTAGAATCCATTTTATATGCTCTGCTTTGGGAAATCATTCATACTCTCTGTTTTTTCTTCTGTTTGAAAAGGATCCATTTTTTGTGCCCTTTTCAGCTCCTCACCAATCTCTCCATCTCATCCTTATTTAAACCTTAATTGCTAAAATTTCCTGCCTATCTTGCCCCATAAAATACCTTGTGTCCTGATTTGATTCCCCAGTTTCATACTGTCCCTTTTTGTCCCACACATCCCTGAAAATTCATTCATTTTATTAAAACCCTTTTCCATCATTTTACCTAGCCTACTATCAGTTCTTTATTGCACTTTATTGAATATCCTTTTACGGAGAGAGCCCTCTCCTATCCTTGTAGGGATAGCTACAAGGTTGAGCGTGGTTTAGTTGTTACCCTGTTTTGCCTTTTTCAGCTTGGGGTTCAGATCAGGTGCTAACATCTCTGGCGACCATACTGGGGAAGTTTCGATCTGACTATCTGTGAACTTATATTCTCGACACTAAATGTGTTTATTCTGTTTTGAAGAAATATTGAACAGAGGCCTGTATAAGAGAAAATCATAGTTAGGCTCTGTGGGGAGAAGAGTATTGGGAACTCTGTCTTAAGTTTAAACCTTGGTTATATTAACCGTGACGTTCTTCATAAAATTTCTGTTATAAAAGTAAAAGGCTTTATTCTTTACTGGCGGAGTAATATTAAGTGGGACCCAGCCGTTGAAGTTAATGCCAACAGTTAAGTTTTAAACCACAGTTAAAGCACGGTTGATTTACTGCCAGCAGGTTTCAAAAACCATACCACCTATATCGCGCCACTTTTGGCCCGAAAGAAAACCACTTTAAAAAAATCAGATCCAGTAATTTTTTGGCACGTCATCACCCAAAAACTGCCCATTTCGCGCAATTCTCAGCTGTTAAACTTCGGCCTTTGAAAAAATGTGATATTCACGACGGTCGTCCGATCTAAAGAGCTTTTGATCTGATGGCAATCGCGCACCTAGGAGCACGGGCGATAAATCAAGGTAAGACCCAGCGGTTTTATGTTATTATATGTTTATTTCATTCATAAAAAGCCGAAAAGTGAATCCGTGGGCCCCCTTCAAATAAAATATATGTCGCGTTGGTAGAACAAAAGCATTTCATGTTATAAGTTCAAAAGGTTTAAAAGGATCGAGCCATTGATATATTTTTTCATTACAACTGGAGTAAGGTTCGTTAATCTTTAAAAATTTGTTTGAGAAGGCGGACATTGTTAAGGCTATGTTAGAAAATAATATAACTACAGCCACTTATTCCTCAGTCTCAATATATTTCTTCTATCATAGTATAAATTCAGATCATCCCAGTAAAAATTTTCTTGTAAATTCCTCGGTTCTGGAAAATGATTTTCAGATTCTGTTAGGCTGAAACATAATTTATGTACAGTAGAAATTTACACACACTGGCTTCAAGAAGATACACAAGGGCTAATCTAGATCCAAATCCTCCCCCTGTGTTTGAAAATCCAAATCTTATCCCAAGAATTGTTAGAAGACAAGAAGGATCATTAAGTCCCAGACCTATCTTCAGATCCCATACTTGGCCCAGTGAGTGGTTTTTTGTAGAAGATATTTCCTTTGATGAGAATTTTGAGCTCTCTTTGTTTAAAAATAAGTATGAAACTGCACTTGATGACACAGTTTTAGATCTGGAATTCCTTGTAGATATTGAATTTCAAAGAGAAAATTCCTCCATTGATGATTATATTCTGAATTCTCCTTAGTCATCCATCACTGTAACTAATATTCTTGAGCTTTCAGAGTCATTAGGAACAGCATTCCCTCCTCCTAATTCATCATCATTCCCAAATGTAAATCCTTAGTTATCATCCCCTCCACCAACACCTCCCTTAAATTCTACAAATCTTGTTGTAAATCCACCCAGAGCCATGGCTACCTGGTATGCACCCCTGGTTTTACCTCAGGTTCTCAATGACATGCCTGCTGACTATCAAAGTAAAATTCCCATCCTTGATGCCACCCAGATCATCATAGCCTAGCAGCACATTGATAAAATGAATGACTTTTTTGATCTACATGAGGTATAAGCAGAGAATGTAACTACCAGGTTGTTTGTTCAAAGCTTCGGAGGTGAAGTTAGAAAGTGATTCAGAGCTTTACCAGCAGGATCTATTCACACTTTACAGGAGTTACACACACAGTTCTTAGACCGGTGGGAGGTAAAAAAGAACCCACTCCAAATTCTATCTGAAGATGAGAATATTAAGAGAAATGTGGGTGAAACTATGCAGGATTATTGTTTAAGGTTCAATGCTGTATATAATGCTATTCCAGCTAACCTGAAGCCTCTTGTGGGATTATCATTACTTAAATTTCCAGACGGTTTCGATGCTGATATGGTATATCAGCTGTGGGAGAGAGATCCCACTACATTAGAAGACATGCAGAAGATAGCAGTAAGTGTAGAAGAAAATATGCTTGCTAAAAGAGCATGAACCAGAGCTGAAAAGAGAGTCACGATGAAAGAGGAAGCCTCTCCTTCAGAAAAAAAAATGGACACTCTGATTCAGATAGTGGAGAAGATGGTTGATCGATTAACCATTAAAGATAGACCTGAACCTCAAATAAGAAATCCGAACTTCAGAGGGCAACAGCCACAGTTCAGAATTAAGCAGAGAGAACAAAGAATGCAGGACCAAGCGCCACCATAGTAGCAAATCAAAACTCCACTACGACAGAATTACGTGCAAGGAACAGAAACAGATGAGAATGATGATCCTCTGATTGAGGCCAATCACTTTTTCACTACTGATGGTGCCCCTATCTTCCTCACAGAAGAAGAAGAATACATGGCGACTCCAGACACTCAAAAAGATGAAGATTTCATCCTGGCCAATGACGCAGTATTAGAAGAAGAATCTGATGACTACCAAAGAGGGTACATTAATGCTTTGTCGGCCAGACAAAAGCAATATTATCTGAGGAACATAGACGTTACGATCAGTCCCATTCAAAAGAGAAAAGAGCTCCAAATGAAGAACGATCCTCAGAAGAAAGGGAAAGAGTCGGTCGACCCTTCTTCTAGCAAGACGCCTTCAATTACTAACATAGCAAATGAAAAGAACCAGAAGAGCACAACAAAGGAGAAAACAGAGAATAAATATCCTCCAGTTAAAGAGGTAGATAAAGTTCCTTCCTTTAATTTAGAGAATGAAATTTCCAAGCTGAAAGTGTCTATGCCCCTCACTAAGTTGGTGAAAAATAGTGGGTATAAAAACCAGGTGTCTAAAATTTTACAAATAGACTCTGTTTCTGATATGGTTAATTTAGAAGATGACTACACTAAACTCATATTTGGCCCAGCAACTCAAATCAATCTGAAGAAAGTGAAGTCCCTCCATTTTACCTGAGTCTTAGATTACACGAGTTCATCTTGCATAATGCTATGTTGGACTCTGGAGCCTCACATAATTTGATGCCCAAGGGCATCATGAAAAAGTTAGAACTGGATATTACTCGAAAATATCATGATTTATATTCTTTTGACTCGGGTAGGGTCCATTGTATTGGTCTTATTAAAGATTTGGTAGTGTCTTTAGATCAAATCCCAGCCAAGAATGTCTTAATGGATGTAGTAGTTGTCGATGTCCCACCAAAGTTTGGGATGCTTTTATCTAGGTCTTGGGGTGCTAAACTTAAGGGAACCATGCAGCTTGACTTCTCTTAGGGAAAAGTCAATGAGAAAACTATATAGGGAAAAGAAAATGAAATATATGATTACTAGCAAAGAGAAGCCAGTAAACCATCCCATTAATGCAGTCCACACATATTTAGAGTCCTTTGTCTTGTATTCAGATGGTGGTTTAAATGATGAGAATGTTCAGTTGGTACAAGTAGATGAAATACCTCAGATTTTAGAGAATTTTAGAGAAGTCCTCAAATAGGAAAAATAGAAAGCAACAAGCACTTCTGAGTCTCCTGCCTGCCAGCAACAAAAAGACAGTGAACAACCAGAAATCAGCCAAGGTAAAGAAGAGAAAGAAACAAAATTCCAGCATCTACAAGAAGAAGAAGAAGGCGAGTGGAGCATGGATTTTGATGGAGCTGTTGGTAAGGATGGAGCTGGTATTGGAATATGGATTAGGAGCCCTGTTTTCCATCCTGAAAAGGTTCTTAGTAATGTTAGAGTATGTTCTTATAAGTTGGATTTTGACTGCTCTAACAATGAAGCAGAATATGAAGCTCTGATTGCAGGTCACAAAATTTTAAAGAAGCTGAATACAAAGAGGATTTATATGTATGGCGACTCCGAGTTAATAATCAAACAGGTGACAGGAGAATACCAAGCAAAGCATCCGAGATTCAGGGCATACAGGAATGCAGTCCTGGATATCTTGAAGACATTCCCTGAGTACACTTTGACAGCAATACCCAGGATGCAGAATTTTATTGTTGATTCTCTTGCCACTACCGCAAGCAACTTGAAGATCCTGATGAACTCCAACAACAAGTTTGAGATCTATGTCAAACATAGGCCTGTTGTTCCTGACAATTTAAAGTATTGGCAAGTGTTCTGGGATGACAATGAGATTAATTCCTTTTTGCAGGGTGATGGAAAATTCAAAGACACTCCAATAGAGGGTGAGTATGAGGTTGATGATCAAGAGATGGAAGCAAACCAGATGGACATATTGCAGCTGAATTATAATGTAATTCCTAGAGGTCTCATACCTCTAGAGAAACTTTTTGACCAGGATGATGTTGCAAAGAAACCAAGCTTGGATCATGAAAATATACCTGGCTATGAATATTTGACAGGCTGGCTCCAACCAAGCTTTCTTCTTCTCCCACTGGATCAAGAATGAGACTCTCTTGGAGTAGAGTGTCTCCTTCATCTTCTGAACTAGAGGACTCATCGTATATTGCAGCCGAGTCCTCCTGGAGCTCTAACATGTCTTACGCTACTGGACCGCGCTCCGTGAAAAGATCTGCGCATTTATGAGCAGGGATATCTTCCGTTACCTCCTCTTTTTCAAGGGAAGGCTCTTTGTTTTCATCCTGCTCACAAATTTCTTCTTTGCTTTCCTCCTCATTTTCTGAAGGGAAAGGCTGCTGGTTTCCAGTTTCACTGATGATCTGTGGTAAAGCAGAATGAAGATTTATAGAACCTTCATCTGCTATTATACTGTCATAGCTTTCTCCATCAGTGTCATAAATTTCCTGCATTGGCTCGTTACTCTCTGGAAGTAAAGGGAACTGATTTTCCTCCCATAAATCTACTAATGATGACCCCGCAAGATCATCTTCTGTTTGGAGAACATCATCATCAGAGAGATAAAAAATAGGAAAATCATGAATGTAAGTAATTCTGCCAACTGGACATACTGGATCACCAGCAGATTTTTCTTCACTCTGATTTACATTTGAGCCTTCCAACTCTGTACAATAGAGCTCATCAGATGAATGGGCAAGGATGTCTGATTTGTAAAAAATTTCAGAGGCTGGCTGTCTATTGATGATCTGATCTATTTCTACTTCTTTCAAAGGGGAAGATGGCCTTGTATTCCTTTGTGCAGAAGTGCAGCAGCCCTCTGTTTCCTTTGAAGACTGGATTTGAGGCAGGGTGTCATCTTGAGCCTCAACTATCAGGGATGATAAATCAGCATCTGAATTTTCGAGAATATCTTGAAGAATGTCCACAATCTCCTGACTGCTTCCTTCCTCATTCGACTCATCCATGTTCTTGTGGTAGCTAGGATGCATATGAAATTCTTGAATGGATGTCAATAAATCTTCAGATTGCGTATTAACCAAATCCTCATCAATGTCTAATAGGTACTGTATGATATTATGATATTGATCACAACAGTTCCATGATAAGGATGGAGAATTTCCTTTATAATTCTTGTAAAATACTTGGTGCATGTCCTTTAAAGAAAACAAACTCCGAGGTTCTAACCATTCATACCAGACCCTAGCCTTTCCTTCTAATGTCGCCATGAACATTTTCATTAGGCAGTCTTCATGCCATTCAACTTTAAATTTCCACACATGTATATGAAACCTGATGAGATGTAGCAAGGGCTCCTCAGCGTTTTCACCCTTAAAAATAGGCAGGTTTTTTAACCAATCCACTTCAGGAATTTTGTGTGGAAATCCAGGGATATGCTCCCTGCTCATTGGGGCATATCTTCTTTGTATGCGTGGAAGCATGTTGTAAATCGGAAAGAGGTCACTATGTCTTTTCAACCAGTTCAGAGTCTTCCACCAGTGGAGTCATTAGGTCTTTGGATTATAGGGAGTTTGGAGTCGCCAGATGGATGAATTTGACTGTTTGAAGCAGGCTGTTGTCCACCATCAGCAATGAGAAGCCAATCTAACCAGAGATTCTGGGTCTATGAGTGCCTAAGAATGTTTGAGGTGAAATGCACTCAAATCCCCAGTATGGTCGCCATTATGTTGGGGTTCCCATGTTTTGGCCAGATTGGCAAGACCAAAAGATGAGACAACATCAGAACCACTTTTGAGCCCTAGGATCTAGCCATCCTGGACCCGGAGAGGGATCTTTCCAATAAACAAAGAATGATTTGTATCTTTGAAGCTCAAAATGAGATGTTAGGCTAGTTATGAAGCACAAAGGAGGGGGGGGGGTTTAAGTGATTTGGTTGGTTGGTTGCTGGGTTGGTCATGGAATCATGGGCTGAGAAAGCAATGGGAAAAAGGAACAAAGTAGCAGGATGTTTCAGCAAAGGGGATAGGCCCAAAAAGTGCCATCCATTGGGCTATGGAGTCATGAAAGGTAATTACATGCAACAACTAGCCAAAGCCTTCAAAGGGCAAGTCATCTAATACTAAAGGATCTTTTAGACTAGATGGTGGGATGGAACATTAAGGAGAGAAAGTGAAAGAAGGAAAGACAACCAGATTTCTGTCTATAGATCAGGTCAGAGGTCATTTAACTCCAGACCTGCTTGGACATACTCAAAGGCAGCTCTCAAAGAGACAAAGGGGCTGCTTATAGATTGGACCAGAGGTCATTTAACTCCAGGTCTGCTTTAGCAACTCCAAGGGAAAAACAGAGATAAATTTAACAAGGATATCCAAGTAGCAAACCCCTGAGTTCATACATCAGCCAGCAGGCAATAACATCCGCTGCACTGGTTAAACCACATGAATTCACTCTTAGATAATACATAAAGCAGAAAACATTAAAGGTAGGGAGAGCATGAAACATAGGGCACCTAGCAAGGGGTGAATCCTATGTTATACTTCTGTTGCCTACTAGAAGAACATGAAACAGCATGTAAATGAAATAAACAGAGTTAGAAAAACATCACCAATAGTAATAGACCAGGATCCTGTGAAATGTGCTTTGATTAATTGATGCAAAACCAATCATGTACAATAATCTCAATGGCTAATACAGTCCATACTTCTCCTCCCATCCTATTACATACAACTACTTTGCTACTCCCTCCCAAGACTATTCTAACAGTCAAAACGAATCCCTCTAATAGCAACTGCCACAGCAAGGCAACAACAACCCTTACAATATGTTCTCGGGAATTCTTATAGGAGAATAGGAAGAAACAAAAGTAGATAGACAATTAATTGATCTCATTAAGACAGAATCAGCGGAAGCGTCCACGCCCACACTGCTCAATGGCTATCTGCAACGCCATAGGTACTCTGAGACTGGTTCGGAGATCTATGTCAGGTTGATTTTGACCTCTGACATTCATTTGGAGTCCTTCGACTATCTGGAGCTCTGTGCTACCACTCTGGAATAAATGAACTGGTGGATGGTCTGCAAGGTTTCTCCATTCCTCCTACCTACCGCCTGACTGTCTTAAATGAGCTTCAGTCAGTGTAATTAATCATTTCAGGGCTCGAGGAGGCACGGAGATTTTCTTGTAGGGAGGTGTACTTCTGGAGAAAACACTTCTGCTGATATAACCACAGATAAGACTGTTGTGTGTGCTGGAATCTTCAAACTGCGCCTTGATCCTTTGATTACAAGGTAAAACATTAATTATATCAATAGAAATCATTCACCCCTTTGAAACCATCCGCCGATCTGCTGGCAACGCTGAAAATACCTCTCTGTGCTATCTGCACAATTTTAAATAAACCTGTTACAAACCAGCAGGGGTGGCAGAGAAATGCTGCGGAGGCGGTGGAAGAAAGGCGGTGACGACTGTGGAAACGACGGACACAATGGAACAATGGTGGAGGACGATTCATTAAAATTTAATTTGAAATGCGAAGCTTCGATTAACGGAGGAAATACAAAGGGAATGAAGGAAATGCAATGGAACGCGAGGGAACGATCGTACGAGGTGGGACCCAGTGGAGGCGGAGGGCGATTAGACCAGAACCATCGGATCCAGGGGAGGATCAATGGCCAGGATTGAATCGGAACAATCGCAATCCGAGGGAACAAAGGGTGACACATATAAACTTTTCCGATTGCGATCAAGGAGGACGAGCGATAGCCGTTGGATCGTGTATCAAACGGACGAACGGGATTAAATCAGGCGATTTCGATCGGGGAGGCACAACTGGAGTTTGCGATTAATCGCATCGCAAGTGATTGCAATGGGCCGATCGGAGGGGTGCGCATGAACTCTGTGATTGTGATTGGGCGGGGGCCTGTGATTGGCGCTCCGCCGTCCGATCTCCGCGGAAGATCAACGGTGCGGAACGCATCGCGAGACTTAACGTTATAAACAAATCGCATCGGAGTTTTTGACATTGTTGGGGTTCCCATGTTTTGGCCAGATTGGCAAGACCAAAAAATGAGACAACATCAGAACCACTTTGGGGCCCTAGGATCTAGCCCTCCTGGACCCGGAGAGGGATCTCTCCAAACAGAGCAAAGAATGATGTATCTTTGAAGTTCAAAATGAGATGTTAGGCTAGTTATGAAGCACAAGGGGTTTTAAATGGTTTGGTTGAAGGGTTGCTGGGTTGGTCACGAGATCATGGACTGAGAAAGCAATGGGAGAAAAGGAACAAGGCAGCAGGACATTTCAACAAAGAGGATAGGCCTAGACTGTGCCATCCATTGGGCTATGGAGTCATGAAAGGAAATTACTTGCATCCACTAGCCAAGGCTTTCAAAGGGCAAGTCATCTACACTAAATAGGATCTTAGGTATGATGGGGTGGAACATTAAAGAGAGAAAGTGGAAGAAGGGATAACCACCAATTTTCCGTCTATAGATCAGTCGAGGTCATTTAACCTGCACTGCTGGGATACTCAAAGGCAGCTCTTAGAGGCAGCTTTATAGATCGCACTTAGGCTGTTTAACCTGTGTCTCATGAATAACCCAAGGGAAAAACAGAGATAAGATTACAAAGAAACATCTAAGAGGCAAACCCCCAAGTTCATACATCATCCAACAGGCAATAACGTCCGCTGCACTGGTTAAACCCCACAAATTTACTCTTAGATACACATGAAGCAGAAAACATAAAGGTAGGGAGAGCAGACAGAATAGGGCACCTAACAAGGGTGAATCCTATACCATTATTCCGATGCCTACCAGAAGAACATGAAACAATATGTAAATGAAATAAACAGAGTGAGAAAACATCACCAATAGTAATAGACCAGGATCCTGTGAAATGTGCTTTGATTAATAGATGTAAAACCAGTCATGTACAATAAGCTCAATGGCTGTTACAGTCCAGACTTTCTCCTCCCAGCCTATTACATACAACTACTCTGCTACTCCCTCCCACGACTGTTCTAACAGTCAAGAATGAATCCCTCTAACAACAAACTGCCAGCAACTGAACAACAACCTTTACATTTCGTTCTCAGGGATTTTTATAGGAGAAGAGGAAGAGACAGAGGTAGGATATACAATAAATGAATCTCATTAAGACAGTGAGGCGGAAGTGTTCACGCCCATACCGCTTAATGGCAGGGTGCAGCGCTATGTGTACTCTAAGACTTGCCTGAGATCTCCAAAGGCCGATTTGAGCTCGTATATTTCTTTGTTCCTTTCCGTGCTTGGAGCCTGTACGCTATCTCCGATTGAAAATGAAACATATGTCTGCAGTCCTTCCATGGAGCCTATTTTCCACTCACCCAGCCAGTTTCCGCCTGTATTTAATTGTCTGTGGCTCGAGAAGGCATGGAGTATTCTATGTGTACCTTCGGAGGAAAAGGTTTGCGCCGTTAGGCGGAAGACATGCCAGTCAGCGTCTTGTATTCAAACTGAACCTAACCTTGAATGCGGGTTAACGCTGAGCTCATTAATAACAGCAACCCCTTTGGAATTCCTTCGCCGGCCGCCGTGGGCCGTCGAATCGCTATCTTCATCATTCGTACACCGATACCGTTTAAACCTGCAAGGCGGCGGAGAATGTCAGGGGAGGCTGGGAGGAGTAAAAGGAAGAGCGGAGAAATGATGGAAAGAGGTGGCGAAGCAGTGGGGAACGGTGGAAAGAAGACAGAGCGGTGGAGAAATGATTAATATTGCGTGAAACTCAAATGCCACCACTGGAGCGATTTACATAGGAAAACATGGAAAAACAATGGAGTGAAGCGGTGGAGGTGGGACCCGGCGGAGGCGGAGGGCAAATAAACCAGAACCGTCCGATCTTGGAGGAAACGAACGGTCACGATCCAATCGCACCATCGCAATCGGAGGTCGGAGCGGGTGTCAATCGCAACACACCTCTTGAAAGTTCCGATTTATCAGATTTGCATGAGACAACCTGAAAGATGGTCGCTTTAATGGTGGAAGGATGAACGGCTCAGATGCAACTAGAGGATTCGAGGGGAGAGCATGCATTAGCGCCGCAGCCATAGGACTGGCATGAGATGGACGGCTACGATTTACCCAAGGAGACAGAGAAGATCATATCAGCGATCGGGTGGAGGTTGCGATTGAGCGCTGGCCGTTGGATCGGCTGGGAGATGGACGGCCAGGATATGATCGGAGGATCGCAATCGGGGTGCGATGCGATCAATCGGGGGGTGCACGATACATGTTGCGATTGCGATGAGCGGGGGGCTTGCGATTAATGCTCAGCCGTTCGATCGAAGCAGACCAACGGTGCGGAACAGATCGAGGACTTAACGCTATAATCAAATCGCATCGGGGTTTTTGCTGTTTACAAAGGGTTTTGCCTCCCGCCGATAGTTCCGATTGCGATTGGCCCCCCAGGCTTAAGCGCTTGGTCTTGGGTAAGGTCGTATGTGGGGAAGTGGTTAAGGGGAAGGGGCTAGGCCCTATTATATGGTCGGAAAGGGGTTTTTGACCCATTTAATTGGACTTTGAGGGGTTTAAAGGGAAACGATAGAGGGGGAAAGGGGAAAAAGGCCAAACAAAGGTTAGGGGGGGACTTTAAAGGGGACTTTGGCGGAATTTGAAGGGTAAGAAGGGAAATAGAAGGGGAGAGAAAGGGGATAGAAAACAAAGGCCTTGGGGAATGGAATAAGAGGGAAAAGGGGGCCTTTGGGCATTTCTTCACCAACAGAGAGGCTTTAAAAGGGAAATCAGCAGAGGAGATACTATCAAAGGATAAAAGACACAAAGAGGCTTCAGGGAGACTGTGTTTTCAGAGGAAATTCATTCCTTGGAAGACCTTTTCAAAGAAAAATTTTAGCCTCCCGGTTTGCTTAGCTTGTATTTCATAGGGGCTAATGCTCCACATGTGATGGCTTTTCTTGAAGAGCCAAGAAACCGCAAGATGATCTCTTGTGTAGGCTGTGTGCTCGCCGTTTGGACCATCCATCTCTTCGTCGACTGGGTAGAGCACAAACCGTGAAGACAACCATAATGCCAGCATAAATTCTCAACAATCACCTACCCACACTATAGTCCCAACATCTTTCTTCTTGGGTGCATTTGGACTTGCAGACCCTTTTACATCATCAATTTTTACAAACAGGAAAAAAATAAACCTATTCTACTTCTACCCTTATTGCTCCATGAGACCAGATTAGACTGTTGGTCTCATATGTTTCTCTAACTGCACTACTACCTGCTAGGATTAGACTGTCTAGCAGGTTTCCTCTCTATATTCTAAGACAGAAATTTAAACAACTAATCTACCTGCTCATAGGCTGACCTTTATTGAGCTTCCTACCTACCCTACTCTAACTGGAATATTTACAATCTAGCTTACAAACATGGTCTTCCAATGTAACCAGTCCATCAAGTGACCCCATGGCTGGTCCTCCTTGCTCAACTCCTTGAGCATGCTGGATAGGCAGGGCAGCTCCCACTCTTTTTGTTCAAAAACAGCAGCTTTGAAAAATTTTGTTTCTGCTTGCAACATGCTGCTAAGCAAGACCTTTGATCCTTCTTCAAATGTATGCAGGAAATGTGCATAAGGATCATGAAAAGATACCTGGCTATGAGTGTCTGACAGGCTGGCTTTGACCAGGATCTCTTCTTCTTCCACTGGATCAAGAAGAAGACTCTCTTGAGAGAGAGAATCTACCTCATCTTCTAAACTGGAGGACTCATCATATCTTGGGGTTGAGTCCTCTCGGAGCTCCGGTATGTTCTGCTCTAAGGTGCAGGGCTCCGTGAAAAGATCCAAGTATTCTTGAGCAGGGGCTTGTTCTATTTCCTCCTCTTTTTCAAGAGAAAGCTCATTGCTTTCATCATGCTCAAGAATCTCTTCTTTGCTTTCCTCCTCATCTTCTAAAAAGAAAAACTGCTGGCTACCAGTCTCATGACACTCATCACTGATGCTTTCATAACTTTCCCCATCAGTGTCATAGATAGGCGGACCTGACCAAGTCCACCGCTCTGGGCGCGTAGTGGGTCTTTCTTCATTCTGATCCACAGAGGAGTCTTCTGATTCAGAATCATCAAACTCAACTAATGACTGAGCAGGAGCTTGTGTTCTATAGAAGATGTCTGGGGTGGACTGCTGGTTTAATATCCGATCAATCTCTTCTTCTATCAAAAGAGGGATTTCCCTTTCGTCATGGACAGAAGAGCAGCAATCCTCTTCCTCTTGTGTTAGCTGACTGGGAGGCAGGATGTCTTCTTGAACCTCTTCTTCTTCATCAGATTCTGCCTCTTCCATGTAGTCGTCTGCTTCCTCAAGGCATCTTTCCCTATCAGTTTGCGCTAATAGGTTCTGATGTTCCCTGTTCGGCATAACACAAGGCACAGGTATGCAATCAAGCATTTCCTGATCACTTTCCTCTTCATCTTCTACAAATTATTGAGCATCATACAGGTCCTGCTCATCTTCTAGATCTTGAGTTTGTTCTTGTTCTGAAGGGGACATGGGCTGTTCAGAATAATCATCATCTGCATTCATATTAGCCATGTGCGTCTCCAGCATTTTGGTAAGCACTTCTGTTATTCTGCATGCTTTATTATAAAAAGCATTATACTTTGCATCCCTGTCCATGCTTGGATTCGTGCTTGTGCAAAGAAGGCTACTATCTCTTCTCGACCAGTTCAGTGTTCTTCACCAGTGGAGTCATTTGGTCTTTGGATCATAGGGAGTGTGGAGTCGCCAGGTGGAGGAATTTGACTGTTCCAAGCAGAATGCTATCCACCATCAGCAATGAAAAGCCAATCTAGAGGCAAAGCAGTTCTTGACTCTCAGATTTTCCCCAGTGGAGTCGCCATTATGTTGGGGTTCCCATGTTTTGGCCAGATTGGCAAGACCAAAAGATGAGACAACATCAGAACCACTTTGGGGCCCTAGGATCTAGCCCTCCTGGACCCGGAGAGGGATCTCTCCAAATAGAGCAAAGAATGGTGTATCTTTGAGGCTCAAAAATAAGATGTTAGGCTAGTTATGAAGCATAGAGGGGGGTTTAAATAATTTGGTTGGAGGGTTGCTGGGTTGGTTAGGAGATCATGGACTGGGAAAGCAATGGGAGAAAAGGAACAAAGCAGCAGGATGTTTCAGCAAGGAGAATGGGCCAAGACCGTGCCATCCATTGGGCTATGGAGTCATGAAAGGGAAATACTTGCATCCACTAGCCAAGGCTTTCAAAGGGCAAGTCATCTACACTAAAGGATCTTTTAGGCAGATGATGGGGTGGAACATTAAAGAGAGAAAGTGGAAGAAGGAAAGACCACCAATTTTCTGTCTATAGATCAGGTCAGAGGTCATTTAACTCCAGACCTGCTTGGACATACTCAAAGGCAGCTCTCAAAGGTGGACAAAGGGGCAGCTTATAGATCAGACCAGAGGTCATTTAACTCCAGGTCTGCTTTAGCAACTCCAGGGAAAGAACAGAGATAAGATTACGAAGAAACATCTAAGAGGCAAACCCCCAAGTTCATACATCAGCCAGCAGGCAATAACATCCGCTGCACTGGTTAAACCCCACGAATTTACTCTTAGATACACATAAAGCAGAAAACATAAAGGTAGGGAGAGCAGACAGCATAGGGCACCTAACAAGGGTGAATCCTATACCATTATTCTGATGCCTACCAGAAGAACATGAAACAATATGGAAATGTAATAAACAGAGTAAAGAAGAACATCACCAATAGCAATAGACCAGGATCCTGTGAAATGTGCTTTGATTAATAGATGCAAAACCAGTCATGTACAATAAGCTCAATGGCTGTTACAGTCCAAACTTCTCCTCCCAGCCTATTACATACAAACTACTCTGCTATTCCCTCCCACGACTGTTCTAACAGTCAAACTGAATCCCTCTAACAGCAGATGCCCAGCAAGGCAACAACAACCTTTACATTATGTTCTCGGGGATCTTTATAGGAGAAGAGAGAAAACAGAGGTAGATGAACATTGAATTGATCTCATTAAGACAGAATCGGCGGAAGTGTTCACGCCCATACCGCTTAATGGCAAAATGCAGTGCTGTGTGTACTCTAAGACTGGCTCAGAGATCTCTGTCAGGTCGATTTTGACCTCGGATATTTCTTTGAAGTCCTTTATGGTGCTTGGAGCTCTGTGCTGCCATTCTGGAATAAATGAACTGGATGGAAAACTGCAAGTCCTTCCATGCTTCTTTAATGCTTCCTGACTATCTGAGCTGAGCTTCAGTCAGTGTATTTAATTGTCTCGGGGCTCGAGAAGGCATGGAGGATGCTGTGGGAAGGTGTACCTCTGGAGGAAAAGGTCCTGCTGTTAGGTGGCGCAGTTATGGCGTTGCTGGTGCGCTCCTTAGTCTTCAAACTGAACCTTAATCCTTTGAATGCGGGGTTAACGTTTGATTTCATTAATAACAGGCACCAACCCCCTTTGAATTTCTTCTGCTGGTCACTGGCAATGCTGAACTGGCCATCTCTGTACTATCTGCACACTGACATACCTCTGTTTAAAACCCAGGCAGTGGCGGCGGAGAAATGCTGTGGAGGCGGAGGAGTGGTGGCGGAAGAGCGGAGAAACGATGGAAAGAGGTGGCGAAGTAGTGGGGAGTGGTGGAAAGAAGACAGAGCAGTGGAGAAATGATCAATATTGCGTGAAACTCAAATGCCACCTCTGGAGCGATTTACATAGGACAACATGGAAAAACAATGGAGCGAAGCGGTGGAGGTGGGACCCGGCGGAGGCGGAGGGCGAATAAACCAGAACCGTCCGATCTTGGAGGAAACGAACGGTCACGATCCAATCGCACCATCGCAATCTGAGGTCGGAGCGGGTGTCAATCGCAACACACCTCTTGAAAGGTCCGATTGCGATCGAGCATGGAGAAGCGATTGAGCGATGGCCGTCGAATCTGCGGAAGGATGAACGGTCGGGATTAAATCGGAGGACGGAGGGGAGAGCATGCGATTAGCGCTGAGCCATAGGATCAGCAGGGAGATGGATGGCTACGATTTAATCGGGGCGGAGACAGAAAGACTTGCGATCAGCGATCGGGTGGAGGGTGCGATTGAGCGCTGGCCGTTGGATCGGCTGGGAGATGGACGGCCAGGATATGATCGGAGGATCGCAATCGGGGTGCGATGCGATCAATCGGTGGGTGCACGATACATGTTGCGATTGCGATGAGCGGGGGGCTTGCGATTAACGCTCATCCGTTCGATCGAAGCAGATCAACGGTGCGGAACAGATCGAGGACTTAACGCTATAATCAAATCGCATCGGGGTTTTTGCTGTTTACAAAGGGTTTTGCCTCCCGCCGATAGTTCCGATTGCGATTGGCCCCCAAGGCTTAAGCGCTTGGTCTTGGGTAAGGGCTTATGTGGGGAAGTGGTTGAGGGGAAGGGGCTAGGCCCTACGATAGAGGGGGAATGGGGAAAAAGGCCAAACAAAGGTTGGGGGGGGACTTTAAAGGGGACTTTGGGGGAATTTGAAGGGTAAGAAGGGAAATAGAAGGGGAGAGAAAGGGGATAGAAAACAAAGGCCTTGGGGAATGGAATAAGAGGGAAAAGGGGGCCTTTGGGCATTTCTTCACCAACAGAGAGGCTTTAAAAGGGGAACCAGCAGAGGGGATTTGATCAAAGGATAAAAGACACAAAGAGGCTTCAAGGAGACTGTGTTTTCAGAGGAAATGCATTCCTTGAAGACTCAGCAAAGATTTAGCCTCCTATTTGCTTGCCAAAAATTTCATATGGGGGCTAACAGACATTACAAAGGAAATTTCACCCGCCCGGTCTTCTGATTGTGATTAGCGCTTGGGACTTAAGCGCTTGGTCCCAGCGCTGGGGCATATGGGGGAAGTGGTTTGAAAGGGGTTGGAAGAAAGGGGCTAGGCCTTATAATAAGGTCGGGGAGTGGGTTTTTGGCCCATTCAATGTGGTTTGAGGTTAGCAAAGGGGAACGATAGAGGAATAAAGAGGGAAAATGGCCAATCAAAGGGTAAGGGTAGAATTTAAAGGGGAATTTGAGGGGATTTGAAAGGTAAGAAGGGAAATAGAAGGGGAAGACAAGGGGGAGTAGGAAAGAGGCTAGGTGAGGGTGAAATAAAGGGGAAAGGAGGCCTTCGGGCATTTCTTCACAACAGAGAGGCTTTATGATGGAACTCAGCAGAAAGGATTTTGTCAAAGGACAAAAGGCACAAAGAGGCTTCAAGGATGATGTGTTTGCAAGGGAAATGCATTCCTTGAAGTCTCAACAACAATTTAGCCCCCTATTTTCTTGTCAAAAATTTCATAGGGGGGCTAACAAGATCTATGATCGAAAGACAAAAGCAGAAAAATTTCAACTGCATGATGTAGTGTTGAGATGGGATGCAAGAAATGAGGACAAAGGAAAGCATGGTAAGTTTGACAACCTTTGGAAAGGACCATACAGGATTTCAGCATACAACGGACAGAATGCCTTCTTTCTTTCAGAAATGGATGGCCAAGATTGCCTTGGAGGAGCAGTGAATGGTAGGCTTTTGAAGCACTACCATTTTTGAAGACAATGGATTAGAATCTATGTCATCACCATTGTATATACCATGTTATTTTGATCAGAGTTCAAGTACACAGTCATTGAAGTTTGGGGCCCGAGGTGAAGGCTATAAAACTTAAATGATATGTGTATGGCTTGGTTTTATTTCAGTTTTCAGTCTTAGTCTTGAGTCAGAGTCATTCTGCATTGTGTCAGTTTTAGTGTTTTTGACTCAATGCCCAATGGATAAGGCTACTTGGTCTACGGTGTTCTTGGCAGCTCTAAGGAGCTACCATCCCCATTGGAGCCAATGTTAGTGTCAGTTTAGTCATACTGCCATTAGTGATCAAAATTTCTCTTTTGCATTTTCATATTAGGAGTTCCATACCAATAAAATTTCACCATTCCGCTAGGTCATGGATCCACTGATGGTAGTAATTTTTCATCAGCTTTCCCTCAAGTGAAGCTTGTTGATTCTCCTCTCCATGGTCTTTAGTCATGAGTCATTTTCACTCTAAAAATCATGTCAGTAGGTCATAGGATGGGTCTCATTAGGTCCTAAGATCTCACCATGATCAAATAAATAAGTCAAATGTCAATAAATATCAGTAAGGTCATGAGGAAGTCAATAAACTCAAAGTCACAACACCTGGAAGATAAAAGATATATTTTATTCAGCTTGATGTAATTTTCACCTCAAAACCATGTTTTGAGGTGAAAACATGATACTTTTCCTTTATTATCTTTTATTATGTAATTTTATGTCATCATATGTAATAACTCACAATTCAGAAGCTGCCATCTCCACAAAGTCATCACCTTGCCTTCAGAGAAGTTTTCCGCAGCATGTTCAGTGTCAAATCATGTTCTAAGTAGACCCAGTAGAAAAAGCCCGGAAAGATCTTTCCAACGGTATACTACACTCTCAAAACTGACTCCTGGATTGAAATTGATGCCGAAGTGAAGTAAAATTCCCCTATATCCTCAAATAACTCCTTTTTCCCATCTTTCCCTAAACTTTATTTTATTAAAGTTTAATATTTCTTTATAAATCCCTTTTTCCCCCCTCCGATTGAGAAAATCACATTATAAAATAATTCAACAAATATGCGATTTGTTCCTTAAACCACTTCCCCTCCACACTGTGAAACTTTATAACAAAATCAAAGTTTCATGTTATAAATACCCCCCTCCGTTCCAAACCACTTCCCCACCATAATTTGAAAAAATTATAATAAAACTTTATAACAAATTTTTATATTATAAAACCCCGCCACCTTAATTCCCTTTCCATCGCAATCGCAAATATTGAAATGTGCACTCCGATTGGCCTATCGCAAAACTCCGATGCGATTATATTGGCCCCCTCCAATGTACATCCTGACTGTTGATTGGCCCCTCTAATCTGACGGCTCATATGCGATCGGGCCCATCGCAATCAGTGATTCCATAAAATTCAACCCTCGATCTAACTCCGCCTGATATTGTATTGGCCATTGATTTGCCCATCCGATCGGACGGCCTACACTTGATCGGCGCCTCTTGAATCTCTCCCCTTCGATTAAACGCGCTTTCGATTCATATTCCCCGATTTCACTCCCTCCGTCGATCTATTCATCAGATTGAACGGCTTTATATGAGTTTTAGCATTTGTCTCTTTCCTTTGTTTCATATGTAAATTGTTATGTTTCACCTTTCATCCATAAACATTTCCTTTTGAATGCTTTCAAGATAGAAAGGTAGAATCCATTTTATATGCTCTGCTTTGGGAAATCATTCATACTCTCTGTTTTTTCTTCTGTTTGAAAAGGATCCATTTATTGTGCCCTTTTCAGCTCCTCACAAGTCTCTCCATCTCATCCTTATTTAAACCATAATTTCTAAAATTTTCTGCCTATCTTGCCCCATAAAATACCCTGTGTCCTAATTTGATTCCCCGGTTTCATACTGTCCCATTTTGTCCCACACATCCCTGAAAATTCATTCATTTTATTAAAACCCTTTTCCATCATTTTACCTAGCCTAATATCAGTTCGTTATTGCACTTTATTTAATATCCTTTTATGGAGAGATCCCTCTCCTGTCCTTGTAGGGCTAGCTACAAGGCTGAGCATGGTTTAGTTGTTACCTTGTTTTTCCCTTTTCAGCCTGGGGTTCAGATCAGGTGCTAACATCTCTGGCGACCATACTAGGGAAGTTTCGATCTGACTATCTGTGAACTTATATTCTCGGCACTAAACGTGTTTATTCTGTTTTGAAGAAATATTGAACAGAGGCCTGTAGAACAGAAAATCATAGTTAGACTCTGTGGGGAGAAGAGTATTGGGAACTCTGCCTTAAGTTTAAACCTTGGTTATATTAACCGTGACGTTCTTCAGAAAATCTCTATTATCAAAGTAAAAGGCTTTATTCTTTATCGACAGAGTAATATTAAGTGGGACCCAGCCATTGAATTTAACGCCAGCAGTTAAGTTTTAAACCACAGTTAAAGCACGGTTGATTTACTGCCAGTGGGTTCAAAAACCATACCCCCTATATCGCGCCGCTTTTTGCCCAGAAGAAAACCACTTCAAAAAAACGTGATCCAGTAATTTGTGGGCACGTCATCACCCAAAAACTGCCCATTTCATGCAACTCTCAGTTGTTAAACTTTGGCCTTTGAAAAAATGTGATATTCATGATGGTCGTCCGATCTAAAGAGCTTTTGATCTGACGGCAATCGCATGCCTAGGAGCACGGGCGATAAATCAAGGTACGACCCAGCAGTTTTGTGTTATTATATGTTTATTTCATTCATAAAAAGCCAAAAAGTGAATGCTTGGGCCCCCTTTGAATTAAATATATGTCGCGTTGGTAGAACAAAAGCATTTCATGATATAATTTTGAAAGGTTTAAAAGGATCGCGCCATTGATATATTTTGTCATTACAACTGGAGTAAGGTTCGTTAATATTTAAAAAATTTCTTGAGAAGGCGGAAATTGTTAAGGCGTTGTTAGAAAAGAATATAAATACAGCCACTTATTCTTCAGTCTCAATATATTTCTGCTATCAGAGTATAAATTCAGATCACCCTCGTAAAAATTTTCTTGTAAATTCCTCGGTTCTGGAAAATTATTTTCAGAGTATGTTAGGATGAAACAGAATTTTTGTACAGTAGAAATTTACACACACTGGCTTCAAGAAGATACACAAGGGCTAATCCAGATCCAAATCCTCCCCCTGTGTTTGAAAATCCAAATCTTATCCCAAAAATTCTCAGAAGACAAGATGGATCATTAAGTCCCAGACCTATCTTCAGATCCCATACTTGGTCCAGTGAGTTGTTTTTTGTAGAAGATATTTCCTTTGATGAGAATTTTGAGCTCTCTTTATTTAGAAATAAGTCTGAAACTGCACTTGATGACACAATCTTCGATCCAGAATTCCTCGTAGATATTGAATTTCAAAGAGAAAATTCCTCCATTAATGATTATATTCTGAATTCTCCTCAGTCATCCATCACTGTAACTAATATTCCTGAGCTTTTAGAGTCATCAGGAATAGCATTCCCTCCTCCTAAGTCATCAGCATTCCCACCTATAAATCCTCAGTTATCATCCCCTCCATCAACACCTTCCTTAAATCCTACAAATCTTGTTGTAAATCCACCCAGAGCCATGGCTGCCCGGTATGCACCCCTGGTTTTACCTAAGGTTCTCAATGACATTCCTACTGACTATCAAAGTAAAATTCCCATTTTTGATGCCACCCAAAGCATCACATCCCAGCAACATGTTGATAAAATGAATGACTTTTTTTATCTAAATGAGGTATAAGCAGAGAATCTAACTACCAGGTTGTTTGTTCAAAGCTTCAGAGGTGAAGTTAGAAATTGGTTCAGAGCTTTACCAGCAGGCTCTATTCACACTTTACAGGAGTTACACACACATTTCTTAGCCCGGTGGGAGGTAAAAAAGAACCCACTCCAAATTCTGTCTGAATATGAGAATATTAATAGAGATGTGGGTGAAACTGTGCAAGATTATTGTTTAAGGTTCAATGCTATATATAATGCTATTCCAGCTAACCTGAAGCCTCTTGTGGGATTAACATTGCTTAAATATCCAGACGGTTTCGAAGCCGATATGGCATATCAGCTGCGGGAGAAAGATCCCACTACATTGGAAGACATGCAGAAGATAGCGGTAAGTGTAGAAGCAAATCTGCTTGCTAAAAGAGCACGAACCAGACTTGAAAAGAGAGTCACAGTGAAAGAGGAAGCCTCTCCTTCAGACAACAAAATGGACACTCTGATTCGGACAGTGGAAAATATGTTTGATCGATTAACCATTACAGATAGACCTGAATCTCAGATAATAAATCCGAACTTCAGAGGGCAACAGCCACAGTTCAGAATTAAGCAGAGAGAATAAAGAACACAAGACCAAGCGCCACCACAGCAGCAAATCAAACCACCACTACAATAGAATTACGTGCAAGGAACAGACACAGATGAGGATGATGATCCTCTGATTGAGGCCAATCAATTTTTCACTGTTAATGGTGCCTCTATCTTCCTCACAGAAGAAGAAGAATACATGGCGACTCCAGACACTCAAAAAGACGAAGATTTCATCCTGGCCAATGACGCAGTATTAGAAGAAGAATATGATGACTACCAAGAGGGTACATGAATGCTTTTTTGGCCCAACAAAAGCAATATTATCTGAGGAATAGAGGAGTTACAATCAGTCCCATTCAAAAGAGAAAAGAGCTCCAAATGAAGAATGATCCTCAAAAGAAAGGGAAAGAGTTGGTCGACCCTTCCTCTAGCAAGATGCCTTCAGCGACTAACACAGAAAATGAAAAGAACCAGCAGAGCACAGTAAAGGAGAAAATAGAGAAGAAATATCCTCCAATTAAAGAGGTAGATAAAGCTCCTTCATTTAATTTAGAGAACGAAATTTCCATGCTAAAAGTATCTATGACCCTCACTGAGTTGGTGAAAAATAGTGCATATAAAAACCAGGTGTCTAGAATTTTACAAATAGACTCTGTTTCTGATATGGTTAATGTAGAATATGACTACCGTGAACTCATCTTTGGCCCAGCAACTGAAGATCAATCTGAAGAAATTGAAGTCCCTCCCTTTTACCTGATTCTTAGATTACACGAGTTCATCTTGCACAATGCTATGTTGGACTCTGGAGCCTCACATAATTTGATGCCCAAGGCCATCATGGAAAAGTTAGGACTGGATATTACTCGAAAATATCACGATTTATATTCTTTTGACTCGGGTAGGGTCCATTGTATTGGTCTTATTAAAGATTTGGTAGTGTCTTTAGATCAAATCCCAGCCAAGAATGTCTTAATGGATGTAGTAGTTGTCGATGTCCCACCAAGGTTTGGGATGCTTTTATCTAGGTCTTGGGGTGCTAAACTTAAGGGAACCATGCAGCTTGACTTCTCTTATGCCACTATCCCTGTATTTGGCCAGTTGAGAAAAATATATAGGGAAAATAAAATGAAATATATGATTACTAGCAAAGAGAAGCCAGTAAACCATCCCATTAATGCAGTCCACACAGATTTAGAGTCCTTTGTCTTGTATTCAGATGGTGGTTTAAATGATGAGAATGTTCAGTTGGTACAAGTAGATGAAATACCTCAGATTTTAGAGAATTTTAGAGAAGTCCATAAACAGGAAAAATAGAAAGCAGCAAGCACTTCTGAGTCTCCTGCCTGCCAGCAACAAAAAGACAGTGAACAACCAGAAATCAGCCAAGGTAAAGAAGAGAAAGAAACAAAATTCCAGCATCTACAAGAAGAAGAAGAAGGCGAGTGGAGCATGGATTTTGATGGAGTTGTTGGTAAGGATGGAGCTGGTATTGGAATATGGATTAGGAGCCCTGTTTTCCATCCTGAAAAGGTTCCTAGTAATGTTAGAGTATGTTCTTATAAGTTGGATTTTGACTGCTCTAACAATGAAGCAGAATATGAAGCTCTGATTGCAGGTCACAAAATTTTAAAGAAGCTGAATACAAAGAGGATTTATATGTATGGCGACTCCGAGTTAATAATGAAACAGGTGAAAGGAGAATACCAAGCAAAGCATCCGAGATTGAGGGCATACAGGAATGCAGTCCTGGATATCTTGAAGACATTCCCTGAGTACACTTTGACAGCAGTACCCAGGATGTAGAATTTTATTGTTGATTCTCTTGCCACTACCGCAAGCAACTTGAAGATCCCGATGAACTCCAACAACAAGTTTGAGATCTATGTCAAACATAGGCCTGTTGTTCCTGACAATTTAAAGTATTGGCAAGTGTTCTGGGATGACAATGAGATTAATTCCTTTTTGCAGGGTGATGGAAAATTCAAAGACACTCCAATAGAGGGTGAGTATGAGGTTGATGATCAAGAGATGGAAGCAAACCAGATGGACATATTGCAGCTAAATTATAATGTAATTCCTAGAGGTCTCATACCTCTAGAGGAAATTTTTGACCAGGATGATGTTGCAAAGAAACCAAGCTTGGTGCCCACTTAAAAGGGAGTTGAAGATGTGAATCTTGGAACACTTGACCAGCCCAAGTTTGTGAAGTTGTCAAAGGCATTGTCCCCTGAGGTAAAGGAGAAGTATGTTAAATTTCTTTCTGAATTTTTTGATGTGTTTGCATGGGATTATTTAGATTTGAAAGTGTATGTTAAGAACATAATCCAACATACTATTCCCATCAAGCCGGATCAAAATCCATTCAGACAAAAGCTGAGAAGAATCAATCCGAAGCTGCTACCATCCATCGAAAAAGAGGCAAACAGGTTGTACAAAGCAGGTATCATAGTTCACATTAGATTTTCTGACTGGATTTCAAATTTGGTCCCAGTGCGTAAGAAGACAAGAGAGATAAGATTGTGCATATATTTTCGGAATTTGAATAAGGCATCCTTAAAGGATAATTATCCACTTCCAAATATGGACCATATTCTGCAGAGAGTAGTTGGAGCATCTAGGATGTCACTACTTGATGGCTACTCAGGCTACAACCAAATCTTGGTGCATGAGAAAGACCAAGACAAAACTACCTTGATAACACCCTGGGGAACCTTCCAGTATGCTAAGATGCCATTTGGAATGAAGAATGCTGGAGCCACTTTCCAGTGACCAATGGAAATTGATTTTGCCAATGAAAAATATGTTTTTCTTGTTGTTTATTTGGATGATTTGACAGTGTTTTCAGGTTCAGATGATGATAATTTGCACCATTTGAGAGTTGTTTTTCAGCGATACAGAAAATTTGGGATTTCTCTCAATCCCAAGAAGAGTCTCTTTGCTATGGATGAAGGCAATTTGTTGGGCCATATCATCTCTAAAGATGGTATCCGCATCGATCCAGCTAGAGTGGAGGCAATTCAGCACATAGATCTTCCACGAAACAAGAAGGAGATTCAGGCCTTTAATGGTAAGATGAACTTTTTGTGCCGATTTATACCTAATCTGGCTTAACATCTAAGAGAAATGACTAACATTTTGAAGAAGGATAGCACTATCAAGTGGAATGAAGAGGCTATCAAGTCATTCAATTTGGTAAAATTTTCTTTGTCCAATGCCCCAGTTTTGATTAGTCCCAACTATACTCAAGATTTTATCATATTTTCATTTGCATTAGAGCATATTATGGTTGTTGTTTTAATGCAAAGGAGAGATCAGGTAGAAAATCCTATTGCTTTTTTTAGTAGAACTATTAGAGATGCTTCTTTAAGGTATAATATTATTGAAAAGCAAGAATTGGCTCTTATAAAGGCATTGAAGGATTTTAGGGTCTATATTCTGCATTCACATACTGTAGCATATGTCCCTAACGCAGTAGTGAAGGATGTCTTGATGAAAACTGATCCAGAAGGTCGAAGAGGTAAATGGATAGCAGCTATGTTGGAGTATGACTTGGAGATTAAGCCCATGAAATTGATCAAGGGCCAAGGCTTGGCAAAATTTATGGCCCAATCAAATCTGTGTGCCCTGGATATAAACCTCATAATAGCAATGTCAGAGGATGAAGATGAAGGTTTGCTTGTTCCAATTTCAGATATTTTTCTGTAGTCCCCATGGTATTCAGATATTTTTTATGTCCTTCAGCATCTGTCACCTCCTACAGGAATGTCTAAGAGTAAAGCTAGATATTTGAAACTTAAATCTACTAAATATTGTATTTTAAACAGTGCTCTATATTGGAAAGATCCAGGAGGTGTTCTACTCAATTTTCTGGTAGAAGAATAAGCTCAGAAAGTAATGCATGATTTCCACAAAGGTGATTGTGGCGGCCACTTGTTTTGGAAGACTACAACTAACAAGGTATTGAGAACAGGGTATTATTGGCCCACATTATTTTCTGATTTATATAAAATAGTGATGAATTGTCATGAATGCCAAATTTTCCAAGGGAGGAAGAAATTTCTTCCACTTCCTTTAAAACCAGTTTCAGTAGATGCCCCCTTTCGGCAATGGGGACTCGATTTCATGGGAGAAATCCATTCGGCATCCTCAACACAGCATCGATGAATCCTGACAGGTACGGATTACTTTACTAAATGGATCGAGGTTGTCCCAGCGAGGCAAGAAACTGACACGGTAACTATTCAATTCCTTGAATCAAATATTTTATCTCGTTTTGGCTGCCCAGACAAAATTGTAACAGATAACGCAACAGCGTTCCGATCCAAGAAGATGGTCGGTTTCTGTGACAAATACAATATTGCACTGGGCCATTCAACAACATATTATCCACAAGGCAACGGCCTGGCCGAATCATTGAACAAATCACTGGTAAATATAATTAAGAAAATGCTGGAGGAAAATAAAAGAAACTGGCACCGCAAGCTCATCAACGCACTGTGGGCAGACAGAGTTACCAGTAAGAATTTAAAGGGGAATTTGAGGGGATTTGAAAGGTAAGAGGGGAAATAGAAGGGGAAGACAAGGGGGAGTAGGAAAGAGGCTAGGTGAGGGTGAAATAAAGGGGAAAGGAGGCCTTCGGGCATTTCTTCACAACAGAGAGGCTTTATGATGGAACTCAGCAGAAAGGATTTTGTCAAAGGAAAAAAGGCACAAAGAGGCTTCAAGGATGATGTGTTTGCAAGGGAAATGCATTCCTTGAAGTCTCAACAAAAATTTATCCCCCTGTTTTCTTGTCAAAAATTTCATAGGGGGGCTAACAGTGGCTCCACATGGGGATGGCTTCTTCTTGAAGGAGTCAAGAAACCAGAAAATGATCTCTTGGTGTAGGCCAGATGCCTGCTGCTATAAGCCATCTTTCTTCTTTCTTTGATCAGCTGCCACAAATCATGAAAACATCATATCAGCATAAACACTTCCCATACAACTACCTACCCATACTATGGTCCTAGCATTTTTTCTTCTTGGGTGCATTTGGACTTGCAGACCCTTTACATCATCAATTTTTTACAAACAGGAAAATAACCCTATTCTACTTCTACCCTTATTACTCCATGAGACCAGATTAGACTATTTGTCTCACATGTTTCTCTACCTACACTACTACCTGCTAGGATTAGACTGTCTAGCAGGTTTCTTCTCTACATTCTAAGACAGAAATTGAAACGACTAACTACATGCTCATAGACTAGTTTCACCTCTTGATGTATTTTTTGGTTTTTCTTGATGTAATTTGATGTAAATGATGTAACTTTGGCACTTATTTACTTTTTCTAGATGATTCATTCACAAAAAATTGAAAATCAAGTGAATGGATCAGTTTCCTAGCTTATAGAGGCAAGTTGTTTGGCTGCCTAGATTTTAGCTCCTTGTTTAGAATTGGTTCAAACTGCTCCTAGAAGCATGATCTCGACCCCTAGAGGCATGGGAAGGGGTTAGACTTGTCTATTTATTGTATTTTCTGAGACACTTTCAGGGTTGGACTCTTGGGAAAATTTTGGCACGCTATTGTACATATTTTCTGCATTTTGGCTAAGGAAAGATCAGAGGTTTTGCAGCACCTGTTGGGATTCTTCTGGTTTTCAGTTTTGATGGTGTGTTCTCTCAGTTATTTGTAAGTTCTTTAATTTTTAATGTATGTCATTCCCTTCTTTTTCTTCTGAAACTAAATGAATGAGTAAATGAGGTAGAATCCATTGATTCCAGTGCTCTGCCTTTGAATTTGTTTAGTTTTATATGTTTTTGCCAGTTTGGAGAGGATCCATGTTCTCCCTTGCCCTCTTCAGCTCCTTTTCATTCTGATCCATCCATACACATAATCAAAAAGCATCAAGACTACTGCCTACCTTGCCCCAATTTGAATTCTGCAAAGATCTGGCCTCATCCCCGAGCCCAAAATTGTTTTTCCCATTTTTTCAACAAAAACCCAAAAAATTTAAATCAAACCTTCCTATCTATTTACTAGCCTAAAATCAGTATCCATTATAAGTCATCTCAGCCCCTTTGAAGACTTTTTTCCGAGATATACCTGGAAAGAGCCCTCTCCTGTCCTCGTAGGGCTAGCTACGAGGCTGAGCTTGGTTTTATGTTGCCTTGAGTTTTACCTTATTTCAGCCTAAGGTAGATTCGAGCGCTAACATAGTGGCGACCATACTGGGGAAACCCATTGCATCTATTCATGCAATGGTAGGGTATGTGGAAAACCCTACACTTTGTGAAGTTGTAAAAGAAGTTAGAGATCAGTTAGCGGATATTGAAATTAATGAAGAATTTTTCATTGTCATGCTTCAATGTTTGAGATCTCCAATGTTTCCACTTGAAGCTAAAACTGGTGTCTGCGAGTTAGTTGTTGAAAGATTTGAGAAGGAGATTCAGTATTTGAATGATCAGATCCAATCATATGAATTCCGAGATCCCAGAATGTTCTTGGAAACTCTTCCTCCTTCAAAACAAGAAAAAATAGAGCTGTTTGTAGATGTTTGCATTGACAGTGTGCAGCTGGAGGTATGTATTGCAGAGTTAGGGCAGCAAACAGAGTCTGGCTTTTGCGATCCTATTGCAACGTACATGGAAATGTTTTTCAGTCTGAATGATAGATCAACTTGTCTTTTACATAATCAGACTCATTATGTGCATGTCTGGCTGTCAGCAATTGCATCTGTGTCCTGGTTGAAGCATTCTCAAGCAACATCCTTCTCACATCTGCTGGATTGGTTACATTGGAAGGCCCAATACACATGATTGCACATATTTCATCAGTATGCAGGTGGTTTTCATCATGATTTAAAATCTTGATGAACTGTTGCCCTTCAATAAACTTTGTAAATACTAGTTTTAGTTAAGTCAGGCATGAGTTATTATTCGAGTCATTTTGCAGTCATTTCAGTCAGTTTCCAGTTAATAAATTAATCGTGTCCATTTCTTGAAATAATGATTCCATCGCCCAATGGATGGAGGCACTGTCTGCTCTCCCAAAGATCTACAGTTCTTGGCACCTCCAAGAAGCGGCAGCTGCCATCCCCATTGGAGCCAATGTTAGACTCCGTCTTGTCAGTCCGCTGTCAGAGTCAAATTCACCAAAGTTCATTTCTCGCCATTTGCAGTCATTAAATGCCATTTTCGTCAACAAGAGTCTTTTAGTTTTAGAGTCTAGGGTTCAGTCTTTTGATATTTAATAAATGCCCGCAGGCCATGAGGATGGTTTCGAAAAGGTTCTTAATTCAAATTTTCATCATCAAACACATTTGAGGACATTTTTTTGTTCAAAACTCTGTTTTGAACAAGAAATTATCAAATTCACTCTTTGTAATAATCATGTATTTTTTCCACCATAAAAAATTTCAATGCAGCCTCTGGTCTTTGCTGAAGTCCAAACGCCAAAATCCCTGCAAAAATCAAATCATTTCATCAGTCCAAAACTCAGAAAATCAGTGAAAAGCCAAAGGACAGAGTTTCATTGAAAGGATAAAGTGCCAAAATTGCAAAACATTACAAAATGTGTTGTGGAGGAACTAAAAATTAAACCCATCTCTTGCAAGATATTTTCAAAGTCTATTTGAACCCATTTGTATCAAGTTTCATTCATAAATCCCATAGCAAAGTCAAGTTTTCAAAAGAGGAAGAGCAATTTCATCGTTGAAAGGGCCGTGACTGTGTGGTTAACTGCGCGCGGCGCATACAAAGAGGGAGCGGTGCACCGGGAAAAGTTGGTCAGTGTATTTTTGTGTGGGCACGGCGCACTGGGAGTGTGCGCAGCGCATAGAGCCCTAAGGCCGGAAAATTATCCTCCTTCACCCAAACTCAATTCAAATCATCTTTTCGCCTCCAAGTAAGTGTGTTAAAGCCTGCTCAATGATTTTTGGATATGCTGTGGTGGTTTAAAGGCGGAGAAAACAAGTGTTTGAATGGTCAAAAATTTAACCCATTGTCTACATCCAAAATTGCGCCATAGGGTTTTAAAAGAAGTGTTGGTGATATTGTTGGTGTTTCAAACTTGTTTCAATAACATATATGCTCTTGTTATGGAATTTCATTATTGTCACTATTATATTTACCACAGTCTCATAGCCACAGTCCCATTTTCAGTGTTCCCATATCCCTTTATACTTTTGATCCCCATGTGAAATCCCAAACCCTACTTGTTATCTCTTTCCCTGCCATTGATAAAATTTCAAGTTTTCATAAGGATCAATGGTTGTTCTCTTGTCTTTGAATGTACTTTTCCATTCGAATAACTCTTATATCTATCACAGTACAAGTCCTAATACCTGTCACTTTTTCCCATACCATTTGTAAAGGTGCGTTATCCCAACATGTTCCAAAGCAGTGAGTAAATTGTTTGTCTTTTTCAAAGCCATTTGACAGTCCTTTAGCCCACTGTTTATACCTCCCACAGTTCTTCATTTCATGCTTGAAACAGTTGGCATATTTGATATTGAAAGGCAAAGCACCAAGTCATCATTTCCAGACACACTTCTAACGCTTGTTTTCACCATACCTATATCAGCATATATTTGTCAAACATCTTGATTTCAGCGCCATGTCAGAGACAGATTCACCTTATGAGCAGGGGTATGAGTAGGACAGTGATTCATCTACAGAGGTTAATGTGCCAAGGAGGTCTCACAAAAGTGGCAAAAGTGGCAGGCATGTCAGGGAGGAGCCCACTTCTTTGACCCAACTGCAGGCTTGCCTGCTTGCAATGGATTGTTTTCAGCGTCAGTCATGTTTCCATTATTGTGAGATGATTTCCAGAACTCAGCATCATCATGAGTTAGCTCACCTATTTGTCTTACATTTGCATAACGGTCGTGTAAACCTTGTTGGGGTGGATTTTACTTTGTCACCAGAGACCATTTCAGAGGCGACTGGGATACCAAACATCGAGGAAGAGTGGAATAAGCGGCAGCAGTTGGATAAAGCTTATTATGAGCCATATATCAGACCTGGATATATGAGGCAGCTGAGCAGGGTATTTCCATTCCGATTTCTGAAGGATGAGTATGCACCATTGATGAAACTCATCATTCGTTATTTCACTTGTGAAGGGCGCTTTTCACGCTTGTATGCATATCACATCCGGCTGTTGATGCACTTCACAAGAGTGCGGTTGATGAGCATTCCATAATTCATGTACCGTAACATAGAGCGGATGACATTTCTTGTACAGAAGAAGACCCCAGCACAGCAGCATAACATTATATATCATTACGCGCTGATCAAAATCATGGTGGTACATCAGCTCGCACAGCAGGGCATCGCATGGGATGACTTCATCTCCCATGACTTCTTTGTAGCGCCACAGCCGCCTCCCGAGGTAGTTCATAATGAGGGAAAGCCTTCACACCAGTTTGATATTCCTGAGACTGAGCATATCAGTGCTCCAGTGTATGTGACATATCAGCGAGGCCACAGAGCCTTATTTGCAGCTACACGATGAGTACTATCTCCACCCGGGGTGGAAGGGGTCTTGTTGACTTCATCAGCAGCGTGAGTACTATCTCCACCCGGGGTGGACGGGGTCTCGCCTTCGACATCAACATAGGTACAGGTTCAGGACAGAGGCAAGAGGCATATGCATGATGAGGGCCCTTCAGGAGGCTGAGACACTGATTTTATACTCATCGATGTTGATGCAAGCTCTCCTAGCTCGAAACTGAGGGAGGTCATCCAGGAGCAGAGAGCTGAGATTGGTACTTTGACAGAGAATTTGCAGAGAGCACAGTGGGTGATAAATTACCTGGAGCAGCGGAACAAACAGCTGGAGGATTAGCACACACCTGTAGAGCTGCGGCGAATCCGTGAAGATCGGCAATTGGCCCGGAAGAGACCTGGTGACATGACACCAATTGAGCGAGAGACCGAACTCATGCATGTTAACATTCATTTGGATAAGTTGTTGGAAAAGGCCAATAGAGACAAAGACATGCTCCGTCATATGACATGTCATTATTGGGCCCGCATGCACGTTTGCAGAGCAAAAATGAAGATCTTGAAGAGAAGGTTGAGCAGAGCACTGAAATGGCGAAAGAGGCCTGATCCACTCCGGATTTTGGCCGAGGCTTCATTGGATGAGCATGAGGCATGATAGGGGATCTTCACTCCAAATTTCAGCAAATTTGGAGAATTTTTTGTCATTTTTGAAAATTTTGGTCACAAAACAGGTTTTTCCGCCCAACGCGTCGCGCGACCCGACGCGCGCTTATGATTGGGACACTTTCTGGAGGAAAAATTTGTATTTTTGGATTTTTCATGGTAATTTATGCATGCTCAGAAATGGCCAAAGCATTTCATCAAGTTCTGGATGATCAAAAGGGTCAAAAACACCATGAAAACCACCTTTCTACCACCTTTTGCACCAGCAGGAAGTACTTATGGGAGAATGACGTTTTTGGAGGGGAAAATGAGCTCAAAATTGAAAAATTCTACTTGGGTTGGATAGAAAACATCCAGGGCTTTCCAACGAGCTATCATGAGCTCAATTTGGACTCCGGGAAGTGCCCCAAAAACAGGCTGAAAGTAGCGTGACGTATAGAGCTTTGGAGCGCGGCGCATAGAGATTTTTAGCATGTTTTTCACCTTCCAGCTCAGAAATTCGGCCAGTTTGGACTAGTTTCACCTCTTGATGTAATTTTTGGTTTTTCTTGATGTAATTTGATGTACATGATGTAGCTTTGGCACTTATTTACTTTTTCTAGATGATTCATTCACAAAAAAGTGAAAATCAAGTGAATGGATCAGTTTCCTAGCTTATAGAGGCAAGTTGTTTGGCTGCCTAGATTTTAGCTCCTTGTTTAGAATTGGTTCAAACTACTCCTAGAAGCATGATCTCGACCCCTAGAGGCATGGGAAGGGGTTAGAATTGTCTATTTATTGTATTTTCTGAGACACTTTCAGGGTTGGACTCTTGGGAAAAGTTTGGCACACTATTGTACATATTTTCTGCATTTTGGCTAAGGAAAGATCAGAGGTTTTGCAGCACCTGTTGGGATTCTTGTGGTTTTCAGTTTTGATGGTGTGTTATCTTAGTTATTTTTAAGTTCTTTAATGTTTAATGTATGCCATTCCCTTCTTTTGCTTCTGAAACTAAATGAATGAGTAAATGAGGTAGAATCCATTGATTCCAGTGCTCTGCCTTTGAATTTGCTTAGTTTTATATGTTTTCGCCAGTTTGGAGAGGATCCCTGTTCTCCCTTGCCCTCTTCAGCTCCTTGTCATTCTGATCCATCCATACACATAATCAAAAAGCATCAATACTACTACCTACCTTGCCCCAATTCGAATTCTGCAAAGATCTGGCCTCATCCCCGAGCCCAAAATTGTTTTTCCCATTTTTTCAACAAAAACCCAAAAAATTTAAATCAAACCTTCCTATATATTTACTAGCCTAAAATTAGTATCCATTATAAGTCATCTCATCCCCTTTGAATACTTTTTGCCGAGATAGACCCGGAGAGAGCCCTCTCCTGTCCTCGTTGGGCTAGCTACGAGGCTGAGCTTGGTTTGATGTTGCCTTGAGTTTTACCTTATTTCAGCCTAAGGTAGATTCGAGCGCTAACATATGGTACTGCTGTTGTCTTTCCTACATCTCTTACAGTCCCAATTATGAGATTATTTCAAGAAGTTGGCAGCGAAGATAATGACAATCAGCGAAGGATCAATCAAATGATCCACCTTCAGCAAACAAGAGAGGAAATGTCACAGAACACTGTTCAATTGTAGGAGAAGATTAAAAATATCTATGATCGAAAGACAAAAGAAGAAAAATTTCAACTAGATGATGTAGTGTTGAGATGGGATGCAAGAAATGAGGACAAAGGAAAGCACAGTAAGTTTGAAAACCCTTGGAAAGGACCATACAGGATTTCAGCATACAGGGGACAGAATGCCTTATGATTTCAAAAATGGATGGCCAAGATTTCCCTGGAGGAGCAGTGAATGTTAGGCTTTTGAAGCACTACCATTTTTGAAGACAATGGATCAGAATCTATGTCATCACCATTGTATATACCATGTTATTTTGATCAGAGTTCAAGTACACATTCATTCAAGTTGGGGCCCGAGGTGAAGGCTATAAAACTTAAATGGTATGTCTATAGTTTGGTTTTATTTCAGTTTTCAGACTTAGTCTTGAGTCAAAGTCAGTCTGCATTGTGTCAGTTTTAGTGTTTTTGACTCCATGCCCAATGGAAGAGGCTACTTGGTCTACGGTGTTCTTGGCACCTCCAAGGAGCTACCATCCCCATTGGAGCCAATGTTAGTGTCAGTTTAGTCATACTGCCATCAGTGATCAAAATTACTCTTTTGCATTTGCATATTAGGAGCCCCATACCAATAAAATTTCACCATTCCGCTAGGTCATGGATCCATTGATGGTAGTAATTTTTCATCAGTTTTCCCTCATGTGAAACTTGTTGATTCTCTTCTCCATGGTCTTTAGTCATCAGTCATTTTCACTCTCAAAATCATGTCAGTGGGTCATAGGATGGGTTTCATTAGGTCCTAGGCTATCACCATGATCAAATAAATAACTCAAATGTCAGTAAATATCATCAAGGTCATGAGGAAGTCAATAAACTCAAAGTCACAGCACCTGGAAGATCAAAGATATATTTTATTCAGCTTGATGTAATTTTCACCTCAAAACCATGTTTTGAGGTGAAAACATGATACTTTTCCTTTATTATCTTTTATTATGTAATTTTATGTCATCATATGTAATAACTCACAATTCAGAAGCTGTCATCTCCACAAAGTCATCACCCTGCCTTCAGAGAAGTTTTCTGCAACATGTTCAGCATCAAATCATGTTCTAAGTAGATCCAATAGAAAGAGCCCAGAAAGAGCTTTCCAACGGTATACTACACTCTCAAAACTGACTCCTGAATTGAAATTTATTCCTAAGTGAAGTAAAATTCCCCTATATCCTCAAATAACTCCTTTTTCCCATCTTTCCCTAAAATTTATTTTATTAAAGTTTAATATTTCTTTATAAATCCCTTTTTCCCCCCTCTGATTGAAAAAATCGCATTATAAAATAATTCAACAAATATGCGATTTGTTCCTTAAACCACTTCCCCTCCACACCGTGAAACTTTATAACAAAATCAAAGTTTCATGTTATAAATACCCCCCGTCGTTCCAAACCACTTCCCCAACATAGTTTGAAAACTTTATAATAAAATTTTATAACAAATTTTTATATTATAAAACCCCACCACCTTAAGTCACTTTCCATCGCAATCGCAAATATTGAAATGTGCGCTCCGCTTGGCCTATCGCAAAAATTCGATGCGATTATATTGGCCCCCTCCGATGTACATCCTGACCGTTGATTGGCCCCTCTAATCCGACGGCCCATATGAGATCAGGCCCATCACAATCGACGATTCCATAAAATGCAACCCCCGATCGAACTCTGCCCGATGTTGTATTGGCCGTCGATCTGCCCGTCCGATCGGACGACCTACACTTGATCGGCGCCTCTTGAATCACTCCCCTCAGATTAAAAACGCTCTGATTCATATTCCCCGATTTCACTCCCGACGTCGATCTATTCATCAGATTGAATGGATTGCAAGCCATCGCGCCCCAATCACATCGGCGACTTCATATGTATCATTCTATCCCGCTCCCCTCTGATCCCCGATGCCGATTGACCCTCTAGCCCACCACATTATATTCCACCCCGTTCATAATATAAAAGCCTTTCCCTTTGTAAAATCCAATTTTGTTTTATTTCATATGTACAAAGGTTTTACCAATTCGCATCGACATTTTCTATATAACGCTTGCCCCCGCTTCCCTTTTGTCTTTCGATTCTGATTGCGATAATAGTACCTCGGTCCCACCATTATAAGCCCTCTGCTCTTTCATACGAAAAGCCTTCCTCCCTTTTTAAAAGCGCCGAAACCATTTTATATTCATTTTTACCCCATTATCCCTTTGGCCTGTCTTTCATCCCTATTTCCCACATGCCCATCGCATCGGGAGTTTTGGTTTTCATTTCGAATAGCATCCTCCCCATTCCCCGATCGCCGATTGGCAATGGCACTGTCGCATAACATATTACAATGTTTATATTGTATATTGCCTCCCCTCTGTTCCCGATTGCGATTATAAAGTGGACCCCATTTCCTTTCCCTTCCCTTTTCCCCATTCAAATTAATTTTTCCCTTCACAAAGGTATATAATTTCATTATATTTTATTTCAACAGCATTTCATAAAAGTCGGTTTCTTCAAATGAATAACGGAAAGCAAAGCGAAAAGTCAAAAGGCTGAGAAGCTTATATTAAAAACAGAGTTTGTTCAGCAGCAACAAAATAGGAAATCTGTTTTCGGATTGCCTATTTTATTTTTCCCCTGTATAACAATGAATCTCCAAGAAGTCAAATGTAATGTTGTCCCTTATTTTCAGGGGAAAATTGTTGTTTTTCTCTTTGCCATATTTAGATTTCAGTTCTTCAGCTGTTAAAACAGCTCCCTTTTTCTGTTGATCTATGTTCCCACAAATCTGGTGTATTTAATATAATTGTAAATCATTTGTAAAGCAGTCTGTAATTCACCAGTAGGGGAATAGTGTGGAAGAACGCTTTGCGCTCCATTGTACATTTTGACAGGGAATTAATAAGAGATGCAGCTCTGATTTGTGGGATCCATGTGGTATGAGTTTTAGCATTTGTCTATTTCCTTAATTTCATATGTAAATTGTTATGTTTCACCTCTCATCCATAAACATTTCCTTTTGAATGCTTTCAAGATAGAAAGGTAGAATCCATTTTATATGCTCTGCCTTGGGAAATCATTCATACTCTCTGTTTTTTCTTTTGTTTGAAAAGGATCCATTTATTGTGACCTTTTCAGCTCCTCACCAGTCTCTCCATCTCATCCTTATTTAAACCTTAATTGCTAAAATTTCCTGCCTATCTTGCCCCATAAAATACCCTATGTCCTGATTTGATTCCCCAGTTTCATACTATCCCTTTTTGTCCCACACATCCCTGAAAAATCATTCATTTTATTAAAACCCTTTTCCATCATTTTACCTAGCCTAATATCAGTTCGTTATTACACTTTATTGAATATCCTTTTACGGAGAGAGCCCTCTCCTGTCCTTGTAGGTCTAGCTACAAGGCTGAGCGTGGTTTAGTTGTTACCCTATTTTTCCCTTTTCAGCCTGGGGTTCAGATCAGGTGCTAACACCAGCAACCAATGGAAGGGAGCTACGACCCCCTCACTGAAGGCTCCAACCTTAATCACCATTGCGGACCATGTTTCATCAATTTTCACACTGGATCCAACAACTGCAACACAAGACAACTTGTAGGCCTCTTTTCATCACACAATCCATGTTGAAACCTTTAACCTCATATAAGCCAAATATCAAGACAAAAACTTATTACTGTATCCAAAATCATTAGGGGAATTTTGAGGTCTAAAATGGTCCTCCTAAGGAAATTATAAAATAATAGTGGAAATAATAAAATAATATTTGATTACATCATCAGATTTTAGAGGGGAAAAAGGAAAAACTACTCTTTCAACTCATATTTTCAACTTATCTCCCAAATTGTTTACTCAAATTTCGAGTGGGAGTACCAGTTGGATACAAAATTTAATTTCTCATCCAATGAGTACCCATGTTGCATAGTTTCGATGGATTTTGCTACATGAAAAATGAGAAATACATGAAAAACATGATTTCAATCACTTTTTTTCATGTATTTCTCATTTTTCATGTAGAAGGGTCCATCAAAAGTATGCAACATGGATAATTGTTCGATGAGAAATTAAATTTTTCATCCAAGGAGTACTCCTACTCAAAATTTGAGTAAAAAATTTGGGAGATAATTTGAAAATACGAGTTGAAAAATTCATTTATTATTTTATTATTTTTTAACCTTTTTACCCTTTTACATAAGAAAATGGTGAATCATCCCCCATGGTTGACGTCATCATATTGAATCCTATTGGTTCTTATAAAGTTTTTTTTGGTTGGACATTTTTTTTAGGAGGCCCATTTTAGACCTCAAAATTTCCCTAACGATAATCCATGCTGAAACCTTTAACCTTAGATAATCCAAATATCAAGACAAAAATTGATTACTGTACCCAAAATATTCATCCAATTCCTGAAAAAAACACTGAATAAACAATCACCAATCACTCGAATACTGAACCAACCATTGAAGAAAACAATCACTTAACCAATTACCAACTCAATTCATAGTGAGATCACTATAATCAAAATATCGGAACTGAACCCAGACTACTGCATCAATACACTAAATCAACTGAAACCCTAATCATTCATAAAAAAAATGTATACGCTACTTCACTTACTGCAACCTGCATATATACACACTTTCCAGTAGACGAACATGCATATAGATCTTTATATATTGAATTTAGGAATCTGATCAGGCTCAGAACAGATCATAGACATTTAGGCATACTCTGTCATATTTACAGACCCCTTATTCAGTTATCAGAATCCATCATATTCAATCACCCAGTCACTGATCATATTTATACATAATCAACTAGTAGCATATACAATCTTCAAACAATCTAGATCTATATGAAGACTTTATTTACAAACAGAAAAAATATAGCAGAAATGACCAGACATTTTCTTCAGCAATATTCAAAGCAACCCTAACTTGCAAACATGCTTTTGCTGAAACGAACCCACGTGTATACACACTTTCACCATGATGAACTAGCATATAGATCTGTACATATTTAGGACTGCATAATATTTCATATCAACAAACTTACTCAGATCATGCCCTTCACTTCAAAAAACATGTGCTAGATCACATATCTAAACATTTCACAAACATATCAAGAAAATACGTAGTCATTTTAGGTCTAGAAATCCTGATCCATCATTGAATTCATAGGTGCATCATTTTTTCAGATCTATTAATAAACTGTAAACCATTCCATGTAGATATACTTCAGATTGAAGTATTCATTCAATACCCATATTCTTGCACCCTTTACACTATGATATTCTTCTCCTTATATAGATTGAGCCTCTCCCAATACCATGAGCCAAAACCACACAAGTGTCGATGGTATTCTTGGACAGAATCAAATATATGACACACAATGCTCAATATTGTGGGCTAAAACCATGGTAAGTACCCCTGGTATCATAAATTGAGTGAGTAAGTACATATGCGACTTGGTTTCTTTGTACCTGCGTGTATACACAACTTATCTAAACCAAAACTACATAAACACTAATTCTGGATGTATAGGTGGGTTTCCTTCATCAGACCTGTGAGTATACGTAGGTTGCCTTCATCAAACCTATGTATACATTGTGAAATATTAACTTTATCATTTCTCTGTCACTTACTGGAATTCCTTTCTCTGTCACATCTGAACTGACTTGTAGATACATCATTTTTACATCTTTAACAAATAGGTTTCTATTAAAAGGAAACTCATCAAGTAGGTTGCCATCAAGGACAACATATTACATAATAATGCCAACACCTTTTTAGGATAGAAATCCCCATTCCTGCATGTCATATGTTGGTGTTTTCAAGGATATCATACATTTAAAGACAACCCTTATAAGGGTGGAAGTAATAGGATGATGCACTGTATGTAGGAAGTTGATACAGTGGAGGTCTTGGAAAGAAACATGGCCAATATCTATGTTGTGTTGGATAACAAGAAGTATGAACACCAGGCACACATGATTGAAATCGAAGGTAAGTTACATAATCAACTTATTTCTATGTAATATTCCCAAATGGGGAATGCATCAACATAAGGCAGATATGCAGAGAAATAACGTAGTTCATATAAAGCAAAGCAGGAGGCCAATATGGAGACCTTCTAATTGTATTTACAACAGAAAATTAGATGTAAAATATGGCCCATAAGATTCATAACTGGAAATACAAGACTCCAATAGAAGAAAGTCCCTCAAAATAGGTGCAACAACCACATGTATTCATTGAAATGGCCTTGATAGAGTTATTTTATTAGGCTGCAACAACTGTTGATTACATTTCAAATCTAGAGCAGATCTGTGCAGGAAAATTCAGATCTATAACAGATCCATGCACTACGAAAGCTCCTCTTTCAGACCCTCATGGGTTTCCAGCATCACACCAAGTACAAGCAGTAGATCTAAGATCTACGTCTGCAGATTTGCAGAAATGTTTAGAAATTCTGAAGTATACAAATTATTCAGACCAGATCTGATATGACAAGAAATAGATCTTCCTTTAGTGGATCTTCAAAGTGAAGGGCAGATCCACAACACTTGAAAACCAGCTCTCTAACTGATGTGCCAAAACACCCTGCAACAACACCTACAAGAATAACGCAGATCTGGAAGGGAAACTACGTTGTAGGGTTTAGATAATAGTTGGCCACATGCCAAGATCAGAAAATGATACCCAAGCACTCTAATACACTCCTCCCAATGGAGTAGAAGCCTCCTCCAATGAAAAAGGGCATTGAAATGATCTAGATCTGAGTAGATCTAGCCTCCACATGATGCAGCTTTCAAAGAAAACCAAACCCTCAACAGGATCTGCATTTTAGTTGAAAGAAGAAGCTTGGCCTTCAGCCAGATAGTGGACAATACAAAGAAAACTCTTCTAAGAGGCCTCTCAAGGAAAGAGAATGGAATTCCTAAAGAGGAATACCATGTGCTAAACAGCACTATTCTTAGCTAAACAACCAGAGAATGATATATGTCTAAATAGAAAATATATTCAAAAATATGATAATCATCAATAACCTCCTCATGTTGCAATCCTCTTCCTTTTATAAGTTGAGAGCTTCAAAACCCTAAACCACCTTCATTGAAAACTCTCCTTTCACACAAAGCAGCTCCATCTAAAACTGCATTGTGCCTCATTGATGGCCACTCCTTCAAGGCAACGTTGTGGATTTGGTCAAGGTTGACCTAGTTAATATTTTTTGGACCCTGTCCACACCTTAGGGTACTTTATTAGGCTAAAAATATAAGTCCACTTTCACATGAGAAGTGGTTTTATTCACCATAAAGAGTTTTATGGGTCCTCCCACCCACTTATTCACCTATCTATATGACAAAAAAAAATTTTAATACTCCCATTAGTTGTAGGCTAATGTAGGAATATTACAGTCCTCCCCTTCAAAAAATTTCTTGTCCTCAAGAAACTACAAGGACATTTCAAAATCTCCAATGGATATGTCTCCTCCCAAGAATACAAGTTTTCCTTTGGTGAATGAACCAAATATCTATCATTATGAAGAAGTGGGAGATATATAGGAAGATTTATTTTTTTTCCATCGCTCTCCTTAAGGCATGGGAGATGATAAATGTTGGGTGCTTCAACCCCAATGAGAAACTCCAATCTCCATGCTATCATCCAAACAAAGTGAGCCATCCTTTGTAGCTCACAGAAATAGTCACCAATCACCTCCTTATGCAATGTGTAGGGGCTGCATGGCTGAAAATGAGAGGTAATATTGTTCAAGTTACACTGCCTCACCCTCCATCTATGATAAATTTGGAGATGTTGATCCTAGGTTGCAACATAGTCCTCATGAAGCCAAAAGATACTTGGAACCTCATGATTCCGCTCATTGGTTCTAGGGAGTCTCATTGCCTAATCCCCCATGCATATAGTGAATAGAGTATCATCACCATATGTGCTCCAAAAGAAACATGGACTAAGTGTCATATGATATATTGGATGGTGACAATAGTCCCTCCATTGAGACCAGCGTTGTTATTTTTCATGCTGCCTCAAAACATGATATAATAAGTGGCCACCCAACCACCTTCTTACTGCCATAAGCTTCTCCAAATCTTGAAAATAGTAGAGGATAATATGTGTTGGCTGAATATGGTCCAAAAAACACATGTCTTGCCACAAATCCTCCCATGTGAGAGGCTTCTCCCAAAGATATAAGTCAAACATGTGGCCCCTTGCATAAGGAAACAAAAGATATAGTGTAGCAGCCATATAATGTCCCATCCTCCTCTTGAAGCATGAATCAATATGGGAAGTTTCATTCCCAATGGACACATTCAACCAATGTGTCATCCCTCCAATCATGTCCCCAACAAAGATAAGAGCATCATCATCATGTGGGATCAACACTAGTAGTACATAAACAATCAAATGCAATGATGGAGGTGGATCATAGTCCCACAAGTGGAACCAGCGCAATAGATCTCCTGACTGCATCAAATAGTGATATGGTAAGTGGTTTCCCCACCACTTACTTGCTAACCAAGTAATCTCACCATAAAGTGTGAGATATATTTGGTGCCTTAGGAATGCACCCATCATGAAACAAAATATCCCTTTGTCCTCCAAGGGAGTGGCCACATTCATAAATTTTTGTGGCCCAAATTGTTTCGGGGAATATCACCCTAGAGTTTCGTTGGGTTACAACCTCCACAGAGCAGGGGCATGCTACTTAAGAAGGACTCACACAACCATACATGTTCATGAAAAACTAAATAGAGTAGATCGAGGAAATTACCCGTAGGTCCTACGGTTGAAGCAGATCCCGCGGGGTCCAAACCCCCAGCAACCGTCCTTCCTTCTTAACCTGAAAGACAAGAAGAAACAAGCACGAAGAACTGGTTGTACAGCATATATCTACTCTAAATGTTAGTGAAATCCATATAACACATTAAATAAACCATCATGAATGCTTAAATAACAATTTTCTCATATATGTAAGCAGACACTAACACGTATATTTCGGGAACAAGATGGTACTTTCGTATTATAAATAGCATGTACAAAAGTAACGAGTGGAGAGATCACCTGAATCCTTCCACGATCTTCGAGCAGACCGTCGTCCGGATCCGTCCCGCCCTTGCCTCGCTAAGACTCCTTCCAAACTGGTGCAAACGAGATGACATATAAAGAGATGAGCATCTCCAGGAAACAAAGGTTTCCTATAATGAACTGGAAAGTGCAGGAGGCACGGGAATTCATACTTGGATAGGGAATACCAACAGAGTATAATATCAATAAATTCTCTCTCCCTTAGGCCATACACATGAGGTGCTTTTATACTCCCTCAAAGTAGTTTCAACAGTTGGAAACAGTTGGCCACGTGCTGGGGTGGTTGAACTACCAGAGTAACCATCAACCCAGCCCAAAAATAGGGAATTTTTATATATTTTTTCATGATTTTAATGGCATACGCGGAAAAGTGCATGTGGACTCGCGTATACACGCGGAAAAGTCTGGGCATAACCGCGTATGGGGATTTTTACACTGTTTTTTAGTGAATTTGTCCAAGTCTGTAGGAATGGGTGCCCAAAGCCATAAAAGAAATCATGAATCATATGAAGGTGAGAAATGATGCTATAACAGATGCCCCCTAATATATCAGGTCAGAAGGGGTACATGATGGCCGAAATGTATTATGCACATAGAAAGAACTTTGCAAGGACAAGAGAGGACTTCACCAGATTTCAGCCTGCCAAAAACCAATGAAAGAAAATAGAGAGTCAACTCATGCTGAGGTGGGCATACCCATGCTCAGTCAAAAATATATCATATAGAAAGTACTGAATAGATCCAAAATGTATACAAGTATAGCCGAACTGAAAGTACACAATGAATCATCTGAGCATGGCCCGGAAATATAAGTCTGAATCAATGTCCAAGTATCACATATAGAAAGTTGATCAAGGATGGTGCAACTAGATGTCTGATCATATAAGTAACTGAATCTCCAAGTACCGAATCATAAGAGGTGGAACAAACGGTACAATCACGCAACTCGGGAGCCAACATATAGGATGCTGTTGTACTGAACTGCAACATATAAGGGTGGACGACATCACTGGCAGACTCTTCGCTATCGATAGTGGGGATTCATCATTGCCTCCTGATTGGTAGATTCTTTCAAGTGTTTGACTTCAACTCATTCATTCACACTTGTTAGATTGTACTGGGGCACCTTGACGCTCATTTTCATTATTGGTGGGTTGTCTCGCGTTGGTTAATGATATACATCATTGGCCGGTATACACGCGGAAAAAGTGCAGGGATACTCGCGTATACACGCGGAAAAAGCTGGGCATAACCGCGTATGGGGATTTTTACACTGTTTTTAAGTGAATTTGTCCAAGTCTGTAGGAATGGGTGCCCAAAGCCATAAAAGCAATCATGAATCATATGAAGGTGAGAAATGATGCTATAACACAAATTTGGCCATGAAGTTTGTATGGAATAACACTCCTCTTAGGAGATATGGCCTACATATACATGGTAAAATAATACAAGTAATAATCAAATTAATCATGAGATACAAAAGCATATTCTTTACCAACATTTCTCCACATACAAATGGAGTGGTGCATAGATCTATCTCTTCTCTTTCCCAAAGAGGAAAGAGGTGGCTGAATGGACTCCTCCATAGAGTCACATATCTTCCCCGTCTCCTCATGGTTCATGCATCTCTGAAAATGCTGATATAACTATTATTCAAAGCCTTCCCACATGAATCCATTCAAGATAATATGGTGTGTTCTAATGAAATCATTGGGAGTAGAAAGAAAGATCTCGTAGGCTGCATATAGTATTTTTTCTTTGAGCTTTGATTCTTTAGTCAAATAGATCTGATCATGAAATTAAATGAATCCATCAACCACTCTATACCTCCTATCTTCCATTTTCCCATCAATAACCTTACATGTAAATAGGTTCTTGGAATATTCTACCAAGATTTGGGACTCCCAATATGGATCTAGGCTTCCCAACAATGACAATGTTGTAATATTTTGAAATGAAGTAGTTGTCACATCATCATTCTCCTCTTTGACATGCTCAATGCCAAAGTCACATGTTGGAGTGTTGTAGCTCCACCTTTGCTGCCTCTCTTGCAGCTAATATTTCTCAAGACAAGATTTAAGTTCATGGAAGTCAACCTCCTTTTGAAAGGTCTCTTTCTTCCAAAACTTACATAGTTTGGCCCATCCATACTTGAGTGTTAATACCCTCTTTTCATATTCAGAAATATTTCTTATGTGTGGGAGTATCATTTTATACCCCAAGAATATGGAGTGGTAATTTGACACCATGCTCATGTCATCACAGATCTCTGAATCCTTCTTTTTCAGTGCAAATGGCTAAGTGGAAGATAGCAAAGTCCATTTTAGAAATTTTCTCACCTCTCCTTGGAACCCATCAAATATTCCTAGTGTTGTGGTAGCTCCTCTCAAGGCTCCTTCCTTAGCCAAATATATCATTGATGCAACCAGTTGAGAGAACACTTTATTCATATTCTCATCAGGGGGTCTCCCTGGTGGAATGCCTTAATGCAAAGAGACATCAAAATCTGAAGTAGACTGTATAAGTGAGTGGACTGATTTGTCCCTTTCTTTGCTGCATAAATCAGTCTCCTTCTTCTGAATATAGACCCCTTGAAATAAACAAGGGTGCATGATCCTCATCATTGAATTTTGATCCATCTTCTTTCCCCCTTGGATCAAGGTGTTACTGCCCAATAATACTGTCACATGATGCTCCTTGGGAGCCCTTTGCAAAGATTGGAAAGATTATCCTCTTGAAGCAATAACTTCATACCCATCCCCATGTGGTGATGGTTCTCCTCCTAAAGTGATAGCGGTGTTACTGCTTTCATGCTCTTTCTCCTCATCAATGTTTGAGGATACCTCATTAATAATGAGAGACCCTAGATCTTGGTCTTCCCTTGAAAGAGGAATCTCCATGTCTTCCCTTTGAGAAGAAATCTCTTCATGCAATGGGGATCTTGCCTTTGGCAAAGTATCGCATAATTTTTTATCCCCTTCAAGAGAAATATGAAGTGGAGTTGGCATAACATATCTTTCCAACTCATGCAAGGGTTTTGCATGTCCATGTTTTGCTAGCTCAATCAAATATGTTTCAGTTTGTCTTACATCAAATCTCTTCACTAATCTCTGAGTGAATGTTGCATAAGTATATATATTTGCATTCTTTAATGAAAAGGATTCAAATAACCACCAAGCATAGGCTTTACCTTTGAGATGCAGTGTTGCTACTTTAAGGGCTTCCTTTTCTGAAACTTGATGCAGATCCAAATATGAGTCTAGCTAATCTATCCAATCCTCGGTTGTGCATGTGGAGGATCCATCAAAATTTGGCAGAAAGAATCTACCTCTTCTCCTTCTATTGTACTTTTTGGATCTCATTTCCTCCTTGAGCTGGCAGAACTCTTGGAAGCCCAAGTGCTCCTTGAATCTCCAAGATTGAGATTCATACTCCTAAAGATAATCACTCAAAGTCTCCTCCTTTGGTGCATCTTCTTTCTTCATCTCTCTTGCAGTAAATTTGGGCATAGCATAACGTTGTAGATCTGATTGTGTAGTTGAGTGCTTGCACACATGATATGAAGAACTGGGGTTTTCGTCATGTGAAGATATTCTTGAGGGATCTACATGTCTTTCCCTCCTCATTCCCCTGATTTCTCTTTTCAACTCATGCATAGCTTGGAAAAGAGTTTTTGAGAACTCTTATCCTTTCATTCTTCTAGATAAAGGGGTCTTACCCTTGTCTTCTTTATCTTCTGTGTAATAAATCTTCTTCTTCTATCTTTTCTTTTCTTGAAAAGACATATTTTCTTCTTAGAAAGCACAAGTTGTGCCAAGATGATTCTATGATACCACTATAATATTCCCAAATGGGGAATGCAGCAGCATAAGACATATATGCAAAGAAATAACGCAGTTCATCTAAAGCAAAGCAGGAAGCCAATATGGAGACCTTCTAAATGTATTTACAGCATCAAATCAAATGTAAAATATGGCCCATAAGATACATAACTGGAAATACAAGACTCCAATATAAGAAAATCCCTCAAAAGAGGTGCATAAACCACATGTATTGACTGAAACGGCCTTGACAATGTTATTTTATTAGGTTGCAACAGTTTTTGATTAAATTTTAGATATAGAGCAGATCTGTGCAGGAAAAGTTAGATCTATAACAAATCCATGCACTACAAGGGCTCCTCTTTCAGATCCCCTTGGAGTTTCCAGCATTACACCAAGTACAAGTAGTAGATCTAAGATCTAAGTCCGCAGATCTGTAGAAATATTCAGAAATTATGAAGTATACAAAGTATTTAGATCAGATTTGATATGACAAAAAATAGATATTCCTTCAGTGGATCTTCAAAGTGAAGGGCAGATCCCCAACACTTGAAAACCATCTCACCAGCTGATGTGCCAAAACACCTTGCAAGAGCACCTACAAGAATAATGAAGATCTGGAAGGGAAACTACATTGTAGGGTTCAGATAATAGTTGGCCACATGCCAAGATCAGAAAATTATGCCCAAGCACTCCAATACACTCCTCCCAATGGAGTAGAATCCTCCTCCAATGAAAAAGGGCACTGAAATGATCTAGATCTGAGTAGATCTAGCCTCCACTTGTTGTAGCTTGCAAAGACAACCAAACCCTCAATAAGATCTGAATTGTAGTTGAAATAAGAAGCTTGGCCTTAAGCCACATAGTGGACAATACAAATCAAACTCTTCCAAGTGGCCTCTCAAGGAAAGAGAATGGAATTCCTAAATTGGAATACCATGTGCTAAACAACACTATTCTCAGGTAAACATCCAGGGAATAATTAATGTCTAAAAGGACAATATATTCAGAAATCTGATAATCATCAACAACCTCATCATGCTGCCATTCTCTTCCTTTTATAAGTTGAGAGCTTGCAAACCCTAAACACCTTCATTGAAAACACTCCTTTCACACAAAGCAGCTCCATCTAAAACTGCGGTGTGCCTCATTGATGGCCACTCCTTCAAGAAAGCGTTGTGGATTTGGTCAAGGTTGACCCAGTCAATATGTTTTGAACCCTTTCCACACTTTAGGGTACTTTATTAGGCTAAAACTATAAGTCCACTTTCACATGAGAAGTGGTTTTATTCACCATAAAGAGTTTTATGGGTCCTCCCACCCACTTATTCACCTATCTATGTGACAAAACAAAATTTTAATATTCCCATTAGTTGTAGGCTAATGTAGGAATATTACATTATATTTTAATTGATTTAGGAATCATTCATAGTTATATTGACATGAAAAATGAAAGTTATATTTTAGGGATCGATAGCTCTATGGTTCCTTCGACTTGCAACTTCTTTGTGAAAACCCTACGGAAACCCTCAATCAGATTTGTGCTCACCTTGGCGTGAAGTGGAGACTCATAATGCTAACCTTTATTTTGGTAAGTCCTTTAATATCTAACTCTTTTCATTTCGCTTCTTGGTCGAGCAACCCATTATGGCTAGTCCGGCCCAAGACCCTCTCGTGCGGGAATTTTTTGGGCCAATTAATCGTTCCTAAAAGGGCCAATTAACTGCTACACATTAATTTGTCAACCTGAGATTTCATTTTTCTATTTCAAGGTTATCGACACAGTTTATGCAAGAGAAATGTGGATATGACTATTTTCTATGATCCTATTTAAATGCAAGGATGAAACATTAAAGGAATCAACTCAAGATGCAATCTCTAATTATTGCAAACTATTCAAATCATTAACTTATATATGCTTTTGAAGGAAATAGAAAAAGAACACATATTGAACAAAAAAAAATTTCTTAGGGAACTAAAACTATAGAGTAAAAGTACAACACTACAAAATCATACTATTTAATGGAAATTAAACAATCGAAATAGAAATATATGATAATCTACAAGAAACATAAGGAAGGAACGTTACTTATAACATATTAACTGCAACATATCTACTCTATAACAATTTCAATAACCCTGATTCAAAATAGATCATTCAATTTAACAAATTAGAAGTGAGAAATTAAGAACAATTATGAAAATAAAAATAGTTCGAAAAATGGAATAACACACCAATTTAATGATACAAGAGAAGACAATGTTTTTTCTGGGATCGGGCCCAAATCTAGAATCGAACTACCTTACGGAGAAATCAGCACAGTAGACTAAATTTGATTAATGAACACTTCCATTCAATTTGCAAAAAAACCAGTTACAATTAATGTAATTACAAGTTTGAGCTTGTGTCAAAAATAATATTACAACTTGAACAACCTGTTTCGAGGTTCAACACCAGTTTTTATATCGTACAAGTAAAATATAAATATTTTAGAATCTATTTTTAATAATGAGCGATCATGAGAATCTAAATATTTTTAGGATTCTCGTTTAAGTTAAAAATATCATAATGTGTCTAAAAGGCCAGTTCAAGAGGTCATCCTCAACTAATCTATTCCAAACAGAGTGTAACAGCCTGAGGCTTACACGATATTGTCCAACCATTCCAGTAAAAAACATCAAATATTGATGTGTTAATAGATTCTTGTCCAATAATGAGGATTCATTTGTTATGAAATAGCACTTTAATGATCGAATTTGTTCATGAAATAATAAAACAATAAATGCATATAGAATACTACTAAAGTCCATACCACATTAGTTAATATAGCTTAATCACAAAAAATATTTAGAAAATAATATGAAAACTAGGAACTAAGGAAAGGAAAATATGAAAAATATGAGTCCCAACATCACCCCCCAACTAACCTTTTTGCATGACCTCATACAAATAAACATGTAGGACAGTCAAGGAGTAAGTTTCATAAGCTTCTTCTCCTTTATGTCTAAACCCGCTTCTTTTTTGGATCTCTTCAAAATACACTAACTTACCTACTTCTGGTAAGTCATAATCATATTTATAAAATGACTGGGGGCACCAGATTATGGGGCATCGATACCTGCATCTTATCCCCCAGCTACCTCTTTCCAACACCAAGTGAACATAGACTTATATTCTAGTCATAGAATATCGAAAGTTTTGATAACCAAAAGGTTCTCTATTCTTGACTTCATTAGGTGATGACTGCCATCTTTCCTTGGCTCCACGAAGAGCCTCGTCTCTTTTGTCTTCCAAATATTCCATTCTTGAGTGCCATACATCATATTGGGTTTGTGCAAGTGCAGGGGCAACACCAGGTTTCTTTATAAAAATTCTATGATGAGTTCGTGTGCATAAGGGGTTATTTGGTTCCCCTATAACCCAAAGATCAAGGACATGTTCTCTTCTGTATAAGGTATGATGAGTCTTTTCCCACTTAACCTAGTTCTTGGAAAATAATACAAAAGCCTGAAATTGAATATCTCCAATGAATGGGATGGGATTTTCTTCTACCTGCTCTTATAAAAATAAATTATGCATATACAACTCACACATAAAATATTGTGTATACTCATCATGTCTTCAGAAAGTAGAAATAAAATCTAGTACATTTCTAAACTCATGTGATTGTCCAGATTGTATTTATTTTACTTTAAGAAACAGATATCACTCAAACAAATATAAATCATAATTTCGAGTTGGGGACCTACATGCCAAGGCATCTGAATAAATAGAGAAAATTTCCTTTGTTTTCTCTACGTATTTCTTAAGGCAGTCCTTTAAATCCTTTACTTACTTTTCATATGTGCTTAGTTGTGCACAGGTCTCATATTATGTTGTTTCAATGCTTTAAATCATTGGAGAAACTCTTGATGTTCCATCCAAGGCACCACTTCTCCCCAGTATATTGCTATGGTATGTTGATGTTCCTACACGGTTTTATGTAGGAATCTAAAGGAGGCTTCTAAAACCAAGGGAGTACAGGGATGCACCTCTTATTTGTGTACCCCTTTGTCATTAAAAATTAAATGGTAGATCAATCTGAATTCCTATTTTAACAAGGGTAGGAGGAGCGTACCTCAAGGTTAGTCTGGGTTCCTACTTCAATAACAACAAGAAATAAGTCTATTTGAGTACTGGCTTCATTAAAGAAAAATATAACATCAGTATAGAATTCCATTTCCTGAGTTTCCTAGTTTCTTTTAGGCCTCTTCACATAATCTCTATGAAACTTCTTGATACCATGTAACCAATTATTTAGATGTTGTACTTTCCTTCGCAATTTCTTATTTTCTTTCTTTAATTTATCAATTTCCTTCTAAAATTTTCCTCTACCTTTCTTTTCTCACAGCTTTAGTACATGAGGCCATCTGAATAGGAATGCTAACCAAGATTGTTGGGGAGAAAACAATAACTACTATTTTGGCTTCTTCGGAAATAGTTTCCTGAGTGGATTTGACTATCGGTAAGTTTTCAGCTTCCCTTGTCATCACATCAGTTCCCGACTTCAGGAAGTCCTCATCATGAAAATCAATATGAGGCTCAGCTAAAAAGCCAGTACCATCATCTCATTATTCATCAATCAATTTTTTTAAAGATTTTGCAATCATTCCCTTCGGAGATAAAGGCTCTAATATAGTAGCAACAGAGTCTCTAGAACACCCCTATGACAAAACAACTTCAGGATCAATATCTGAATCCAGGATAAAAATAGCTGCAGAATTGATAGGAGAAGTTATAGCTAGCGAATTTGGTGAAGTCCCCTGGTCGAGAGCACTGTCAAAATGAACTGCAAGTTCTTCTACTGAGGTGGTCACAGCTTCTTTGAAATTTACAGTATCCATTAAACTCTCTAGCCCTTCTCATTCTTGGGTTATTGTTATTTCCTTCTCCATATGATATGAAGTTGATACATTTTGAGCTGATTTTTCTTATTCTTGAGTCAAAATTTCTTCTGTTAGCTGCACAAGAGGGTTCAAAGAACTTTGGCCCTGCTTCACAATTATAGTAGACTTCCTTCTTCTCTTAGCAAGCAAAGCTAAAACAGATTCCATTCTTTTCTTTGTGCTGCCGAGTTTTTTAGGTTTTACAATTTGTATAATTCCTTGCGAGATATTTTCTATCATGAGAGTTTAATTTAAAGTTTCCTCATTGCGTTTCTCTAGCTTCTCATCACTAACTATAATTTCCCCAAATTTTCCAACTTGTTTCATTTTCCAAGGGAATGTCTTGACCATCGTCATGGTTCCCAAGGAACCCTTCCCAAGTCTGTTGGACTTGGCTAAGACTTCTTATGATTAACAGCTTGATGAATCCATGGTGACTTACAACCGAAGCTTGGCCCTTGGACCTCCTTAACCTAGTAGCAGTCTCATGAATACTAAATGAAGAAAGTATGGAAGGTTCAGAGTTACCTTTTTCCTTAGAGATGGCATGAGTTTGAGATTACTCCCTCTTACCATGACGTATCTTCCTTCATAGGTGATTTATCGGTGGACAATCCCTGTTATTTCCTTCCATGGATTAGGTAATGAATTAGGGTTATACCCCTTTCCTATTATGATCAATGATTCCCCAACATTCAAGAACAGAAAGGTTTCGTTCTAAAGAGAGGTTTGTATCTCATACAACTTTTCTCTTTCGATCGAAAAACCTGTTACTTCTGCTATTTCACTTTCACTTACTTGTACTTGTACATTTCTCACCACTCTTGTGGCATTGTACAAACAATTTGTGAATTCTAATGCTACCTCATTGTCAAAACCCTCTAACCATTCAAAATACTTTATCCATCTGGCTTGAATTAAGATGTTGTGTACCTATTATGAAACTTGTAGTTGCATAGGTTCATATGATATTGAATGCACACCCATTGTTAATTGTTCAACAAGAAGCAGTCTTACAACTGGAAACAACAAAATTCACAATGTATGATGATAGTAAATTTGTACATAGTATATCACTTCAATGACATGCAATGGTATTCAATAATGCGGATAATAGTCATTTTTCAATGCCAACTCGCCCCCCAAATAAGAGTAAAGTTCATCCAAGACCATTAATCAAATTTTGATAAGATGGAAGGTTTGGAACATTTGAATGATAATGGTGTATTAATGCAATGCAATAAAGTGATCATCAAAAGGAAAAATGGGAATCGGGGTATATCTATGATGCATGAGGAAATGATTAAGATGTTTGTGACTTGTGTGTTGTAATAATAATGTGATTTATTAAGACCCGCGGAGGATGCAGACAAAATAAAGGCATGTAGAAATTTATACAAAGAACTAGATGGATGGAAGCAACAATTTTATCAAGCACATCATTAGAGAAAAAAAAAAGATTAATTTAGAATGTTGAATTTCCAAAAAAATATTTCTAGTATGTAGAATTATAATGAAATACTCATAAAAAACCAAACATCACCACATTCTAGGAGGGTTTTAGGAATTTCCATACTAAATTTAATGATTGTTCATGTTTTAATTTTGAAGGAACAAAACATGCAAGCTATATTGTAATTTTTAATTTCACTTCAATACCACATGCATGTCCTATGCTGCCAACAGGCGTCCATAGCCTCGACAGTGTAATGTCTCATAAAAATTATAAAATAATAAATAATATATAAATAATATAATATAATTTAATAAATAAGTAAATAAATAAATAGTCAAGAGAATAATAAATAAATAATAAATAAAACATTAAACAATAACTGCAGTTTTAAATAAAATAGTAAATAATAAACTGGAGTCCTAAAACAATAAACAATAAGTAAAGTTAAAGAAAGAATTAATTAACAAAAATAAATAAATTAACAAAGAGTTAAACTAAGAAACTAATAGAAAGAAAGTTAAACTAAGAGAAAACTAAATTAAGTAAAGCTAACAAAAAGTAAGAGAACACTAAATTAAGTAAAACTTAAGTTGCATGTTGACACAGTGAATGTGTGCATGTGGTTCACATTCCATTGTTTGGTCTATTTAATAGACATTGAGAAATATTCAAAGATCATTCATTCTTTCATCTATTCTCTGGAGAGAAAGGTATTGTGAGGCAAAGGATACCCTGGCAGTAGTACGTTGATTGAGGACTCGGGGGTGGTCAACTGTGGAAAGATTACATACAGCTGAGCCTACAGTTGGGTGGAGAGTTGTCCCCAAAACCTTGTTGCAGTCAACATGATTCAGATAGCGTTCAACCTTGGAGTCTCAAGTAAGGAAATTTGCCATTACAAGTAAGTCATCTTGCTCATGTTTCTGAAAATTCTATGATGATAAGTTAAACTGTTTTGGGGTGATCATTAATTGCTTATTTGATATAATTAATCGTATGTTAAATTTGGGGTTGTTACATATGGTATCAAAGCAAGTTTCAACTTATATGACCTCTAGATAAAAGTTAAAACTTGATTTTGGATTGTGATAAAAGACTCGTGTTTGGTATTGTGATTATAAATTTAATATAATATACACACATGCACAATTCTTTATATATATTTATATATTAAAAGAACAATTCTTTATCAAATTTAGTTGGTGTGGAGGCAAAATAATACGCTCATGACTCCTCGACAATACATTGTGCCTTGTCCCTCATCACTATGCTCATCAAACCAACGGACCATTTATATGCACCTTCAAACCTCCAATTTGAACCTCCACTAATTATCTAAAAGAGTTTACCTTATTGAAACCCTAAAAATTCAGGAAATATTTCTGCCTCATGAGGTTTCCACCATGTCCCGTCAAAAAAAAAAACCCATTGGTTATTTATGCACCAAGAACAAGCCACAACACCAAACCATCATACAAGATCGCACCATTGTGTGAATGGTCGAGGTACGTGATTTTTCCCCATGCTGCTCTGCAGGGTTACTATTAGACTACACTTTGTTGGCGGGCGTAGCCAAAAAAATCGATGTCTCATTATATAAATGTTGTGCCTGAGCTCAAGTCTCATTGCAAACACCACGGACGATGGGCTAACATGACCTTCCGGCACTCTACCCTTTCTTTTTATACATTAGCACTTATGTTTTTTCCCCTAAGATTAGGGTAAATGAGCGGATCAGATTTTTATTTTTACACATCAACAAATTTTGTATTTAACAACCAATATTTCAAAGTGGCCTTGGTTTTTGAACCCGATGTGAATCGAGACCGTCATCAACTGTCAAAATTCAGACCATGAACTTGGATTTCAACGTCTGCCTTAATTTTGGACCAATCGAATTGAAAATTTACTTCGAGTTGTTTTGAACCATAGAAATCATGATAAGTCCTTCTAAAATTTAATTTAATTGTAGTTCCACCTGCACCTTAGATAAAGAGATGCACCCTTTTAAGTATAATGTATATTTTTCTTGATATGAAAATTAGCTTTTGGGATGTCTTGAAAAATAATTAGGATAACAAAGGAGGTTTCTTTAAAAATTATCTCGTGGTACTCACTAGAGTATGAAAAGCATAAAATATGGTTTGGGTTAGGATCATTTCGGTTTGGGTTGAGCACTAAGTTGGCGTAAGTTTTCTTAATTGTTCCAGGTTGATTCCCACCGTTTTGGCACTTGCATCCTTTTTATATTATAATAATAATAATACTATTATTATATTTATTTAAAATATAAGTGTTTGAATTGTATAATATTTTGGGAAAGTTTTGAATGATCATATAATAATATATATTATAATTTTATTATGTAATATATTATTTAAAGAACATAATTCATGATTATTACATATATTTTTTTTAATATGATAAATTATAATGTTTATAGGAATAATTGAGAAACATATATAATAGATTTTTAGTGCATTTTTAAATTAAGGTTATGCAATTAAATGATGAGTACTTTTTTTAAAGTTATTTGGTCAAACTTGTTTGAAGGTTGTCAAGAGAAGAATGGTAAGGAAAATGTCATAATTAAGTCAAACTAATAGTGTCACTTTAAGATTACATATGTTTAACTTTATGTTAAAATAATGTGAATAAGTTGTTGTTCTATTTATCTCTAATTTCAGTGGCATGATAATTAATATACATGAATGAATACATAGAGACTTAAATATGAACATTAAATATGAAGTGATACATTGGATTATTGATATGCTATATTGGCCAAGGTAACATGTCCATACAAGGAGTGGAAAATCCTAATTTAGTAATTGAGAGAAGTGTGGCACGTGTTCCTAAAATTATACATTAAATGAAGTTCAAGCTTGAAGCAATATAAATTTGATTTCCAATATTAACAATATATGTTTGATAAAATAACTTATGAAGGAATAATAAAGGAGGAACTTGCAGATTTTGATGAGAGAGAATGTTGGTTGTTAGAACCATGAGAAAGTTGGACTGTTTAGATGACTAGGAAGGAGTTATATGACACTTACAGGGAGTGAGTGGAAGTTTCACAAACAAGTATAAGAATTCAATGACAATTAGTAAACTATACTACCACATAATAGAGGTTTTATTGTCATAAGTAAGTATTTTAATACTCTTAAGGTGGCACATAAATAAGTAACCATTTGAAAAAAAAAAATTGTTAAAACATATAAATTTTATTGCTAGGAGATAAGATGAGAAGCAATATAGGGTCTAACAGAAGATGGCATGTATCGAGAAGAAAATAATTTCAATCAACCAATGAAGTTAAAAGGATTATATAATGACTTAGGATAATCCAAAAAAAAAGAAGAAGGGAAAAATGACTTAGCATAAACATAGTATTTCATAGTAAGTCTAAGGTTATTGATATTTGAGTAGGATTTCAATGTTAATAATAACAATATGAAAATTTAGGATTGGAGTAGCTAATTATGTTCATGCAATTCTTTAAAGTGTATTAAAGTGGGAAGGAAAATGTGGCAATGTACTATTTTCTAAGGATAATTTATGAGGCCTATATTAAGTAGAAAGTTCTCTTAATGGTATTAATGAGTGGACTGAACAACAATATTAGCAAGGGTTGTAGTGATGACCTACAAAAATTAAAAGTGTTAGGATTGGAAATTGTGAATACTTGTAACTAGTGAGAAATGACAAGTGTTAAATTGGGAAAATATTTCAAGGATAATGATGGTTTAATTGTTGGGAAAGGATATAAACTATGTATACTAAGGAGAAAACACTGAGCATGAAGTTTAGGAAGAGGTATTGTTGGAAATTTTATAATGAGACCTTGATAAGGACTACACACAAATTAGAAAATAAGAAGAAGAAGAAGTGAAAATCCACTAATAGAAGGTGTACTTGAATAAATTTTACTCATTGTTTCATGTATAGATTGATGATATACTAAGGCTTTTGTAGAAAAGAAAAACTTATCAAGTTTATACCATGGAAAATGGTAGGAGTTACTAAGCACTAAAACATATTAAATGTTTTGGTGGATGATAAGGGTATTAGTGGTTCAATGCTTCACATTTTAAATCAATAACAATATTGAATAGCTAAAAGAAGAAGGTAAACATTAAAGATAATAATTTTGTACCATTAGTAAGGGAGATAAGTTGAGGCTTAAGAAATAATGAAAAAAACAAAATAAATGTGAAGGGCAAGAAGTTGTTATGTCATTGACAAGTTATGTATTTGGATTAAATAATTCAATGTATTGGAAATGAAACAATGATTCAAGGAATGATGGTGAGACCATGTTGACGGGAAAATCTGTCCGGCCAACAGTAGGGGATCTCCCCGGTAGAAAGTCCCAATTAGACCTTGAACCGTTTGGAATAGGGATCCTGTCCAGGGTGTGGGTCCAGCTACCGCTTAAGTCACCTTCCCTTTGGTCTCAAAAGAACTCGATTGAGCCTGCAGACACACACTTATTCAAATGATACAAGATACATGATTGATGCGTTAAACATGTATATAACACTATGGGTAGCGAGACAAATAATGAGGCATAGACGTCGAAGGAGGTGTTGTTAACAACACATCATTAGGGTTATGCTTGTAGGTTGTTTTAACCACAAAAGAAATAATTCCTTATGGCAGGATGCCCCCTTTACATTCGTGAAAGATGAAACAAATGCTAATAAGCAAAGTAATTAACATCTATTAAGAAAGAAAAATGAACTAAACACCATTAACACAAGTACAGAGAACCATAATGCGTAAATGATGCCACTAAAAAGTGCAGCTTCGTTAACCAAAAGATTTTCGAAACTGTATAAGAAATACTCATAGTGTTCGCACAGCAAAACACATCAGATCCAAAAGGAGTTTTAAACAAGTATCTGTATTCATATGCAAAAGAGTGTTATCTTTCAATACAATGCTGTATAGCTCTTGAGTCCCAAAAAAAAAAATATCTTTTACATTTTCCCCAGAGGGAGTTTTATAGATCAAAATTTTCCCTTTGGGCTTCCTGACTCTTCGCCTGCTTGACTGTTGAGCTGCCTTACGACCTGGAAGGGAACTGCGACATATGACCTGGCTGGGCAATGCGACCTGTGACCTGGCTGGGCGGCGCAACCTGCGACCTGTTTCCAAATGCTCTCGTCGATCTACTGCCACCGGATTATGAAGATGTGCACGCAATTGTGAGATCAGGGGCATCGATCTGTTGTCCTTTGAGGAATTTTTTCCAAGTATGATAATCTGCTGCTATGGGAGAAACTAAAGGGACCTCTTCTTTCAGCCGATGCATACACTCCAAGGCATTTGGGATTAGAGTCTCCTTCTTCTGTGAGATCTGATTGGACAGAGAGGCAAGCTTGGTGTAGACCCAAACTGGCGTGACAAGAAACTGGCCCAGGTTCTCTTGTGATGCTGCAAGGTCGGAAGTGGCAGCAGCTTGCTTAATGGGCTGCAAAAATTACTGGATCTCTTGGTTCACCTGCTCCCATGTCTTCCCCTTGTCCAATGCACCCAGCGATGGAATGTGATGTAAGATGTGCATCGAATCGATGCCAGTGATCAGATGTTCGTATGCAGCCATAACCTTGTCTAGGTCCTTGGATAGCTTATCCTTGGACTGCATTTTCATACGGATCTAGACTTTGGCATCCTGCATTTGAATCCAGTCCTTCTTTGGAAAATGTTCGGGAGCCTGGGGGTATCGCGCTGTCCAGTCCATCATTCTGTCCAAGGCAGCTGAGGCTTCCTTCAGCTGCTCGTGCCGTTGCTTAGATTCTGTTTGAGCTTTCACCAAGGGGGCGACTGTTTGTTTTATGGTAAACATTTCCCCATAAACTTGCCTCATGGTAGTCTCTAATATATCGACCTCCCTTTTAATGGTAAGCAACACTTCATTAACAAGGGGAGTTTTGTTTCGAAGTTGCTGAACCTCCTCTCTCAACGCCATCTTTTCCTGTTCTGCTCTTACCTCCCGTTGCTCTGCTTCATGTAGTTTATTTTTTAGAGAGAATATCTCTCTACTCATTCTGGTTACATTCTCTTATGTGGCTGCAGCGAAAGCTGTGCCGACCGATGCTATCATCATAGGATTAGTCCTAGTATTGAGGACTATGTCTTTTCCTATCGTGACTATGGATGAGGCAGAAGGATTTCGCGCCAGGCATCTCCTTTTCTCCTATCAGATTTTGAAGGAGAACTGATCGTACGTGAGCCTAGTGAGATCGAATACCTCCTCTTCTTGCCCCTGGGAGGAACTGACATTGGAGAGCATGGCTCGTGTACATACTAGAGGTACCTTAAGGGGAGATACCTCGATGTTCTCTAGCATTGCATCCTCCTCTTCTATCATTTTATTTTCTTCCTCTTCTCTTTGTAGGCATTTGGCTTCTGCCTTTTCATGTTCTCTCTTTCGCCTGAGCTCTGCTTCTGCCGTTGTTTCCAATTCAGCTTTCCTTTTACGCTCAGCTGCTGCAGCTTGCTATAATTTCTTCTGGTAGTTGGCTTCCACTTTATCTAACTCTTTCTTGCGTTCCCGTTCTGCTGCAGCCTCTGCCTCTTGTTTCTCCTTTTCCTTCTTGGCCTCCTCGGCCTACTTTTCCTTCTATTCTGACCTTAGGCTCTTCTTGCGCTTATCTTATTCTTCTTTCATCTTCTTCTCTCTTTCTTTCTAGGCTTGGGCTTATATTTCTTTTTGTTGGGTAGAAGTACAATTCCCTGCACTGGTTCGAGGCTTTTTAGCCAGAGAAGAAGAAGCCCCTCCTAATTCACGGCTCCTGTCTTCCAAGTTTTGGTCATCTGGGTCTTCTTGGCCAGAGTTCGCCCTTGGAGCAAGTTGTCGGTCTGCATTGTACCAATTTCTCCTGCCATCTTCCTCGGGGCGTTCCGTGTGCTGGTAGTTCCATTTGAACTTAGCCCGCCTGCAATGATCAGGAACTATCCTTTTCGGGTCATATGTCCGGTGTTCTAATGCCCCAAGGTGGTAACTTTGCTTCTCTTCTACTTCTGCCTCTACCTCTCTGAAGTCTTTCACTATGTATGCGTCGATGGTGAGGGGTAGCGTAGGCCACGGTTTCTTCTTACCCTTAGACAGGACCCTGGAGAAACCAGAAGACATTTGGAAACATACCTCTTGCATGAGCATTCTATCTGTGACAAATCGAGGCATAGCATGCGGGGCCCTAAATGAGCCAAAGACTCGGATGAATGTGTACTCAGTGAATGGGAACCAATGCACCACCTTGACTAGCGTCTCCATGGCTCGCCAAGACATGCAAGGAGCATCTTGGCCAAACAATTTTCTGTAAAGAGCGGGGATGAACACTTGGGAGATAGGCTCTATGTCTTGTTTATACTTGGAATCCCAAAACACCTTGGTTTGTAAGTGGATTGCACGGGTTTGTTTTGGATCCCAGTTATGCACCCATCCCTCAAAGTGCAACCTTGAACAGACGGCATCCAACAAATAAGAGGCCATATAGAATTCAGAAGGCATTCCTTCATCTGGTACCAATGCCGAGGATAAGTTTGTATGCATGGAGGTCATCAATATGCTAGCCCAGTTGAAATGGGTGTCGTGCGTTGTGACATACTCCATGAGAGTTGCCCATGTGCCGTTGAAGGTGGTGGCATCGGGGCGCCCATACAATCTGCAAAGCATGGCAGCCACTAATTTATATACTTTCCTAAGGCTTGCCACTGGATATTCCTGGTCCTTCTTGACCTTAAATTTCTCAGGCTCCTCCCACCACTGCTTTATAGTGTCAACTATAGGAACTGCATGGGAGATAGCCCATTCTTCTGTGAAGTCTTCTTCTCACTCAGGAAAAGAGTAATAAACATGAGCATCTGAGCCTTTGAGTGTTGCGAAAGCCTTGCCTTCGCTTTCCCTGATTACGAACTTCTTGGGGTCAGTTTTCTATATAATCCAATCTATCATCTCTGGGCGTGGGAATATAGCCGGATGGGAACCTGCAAGATGTAGCTTAGACCTTTTGACCTTTAAGTATATCTCCCAATCAGGGAGATCCTCTGGGAATTCTATTCTAGCGAATTCTTGGTACACTTGGTACCAACGCATGCTGTCCCCTTTGGCAAATGTGAACTGGGTATCTCTGTAGATCGGGGGTGGGGAAATTGGCATGTCCATCTCTACATCCTCCAATGCCAAGCTCTTGTCTTTTTTCCGAGAAACTGGAGGTCCCATGTCGCTTGAATCTAAGGGAATAGGTATACACTACAAGTCTGCTTCGAATTCACCTGTCATATTCATGAAATAATCCTAGGATAAGAAAGATGCCATGATGATACAAGGCCAGTTACAGCTTATCAATTATTTCAACTGGGGACACAGGCAGAGCTGAAGAATTGGCCTACTGGGTCGCAGGGTCGCAAGTTGTGAAAAAAATGGGAAAAGTGCGACCTTGCGACCAGGTCGCGGGGTCGCAAGTTGTGAGAAATCACGGAAATGCGACCTTGCAACCTTGCGACCAGGTTGCGGGGTCACGAAGCTGAGAAAAAACAAACGGAAGAGAAATCTGCGACCTGGCGACTTGGCGACTGGGTCGCAGGGTCGCAGGGTCGCAAATCGCGTTAGGGCTTGCCGGGGTTTTGGCGCGCACGGCGTGAAGTTGCTTTTCCCCTTAACTTGGAAAACACAGGGCTAAATGGGTCCAGACAGAGCTAGGGGATAGATTTTGGAGCAAGATACAGGCCATGAGAGGCTGGATGAGGAATTTGTGATAATTTGGGCAAGCAGGGTGCATGTTGGAATCAAAAGGGAAACCCTAAGTGAAAAATGAAAACAATGGCTAAGGTAGGGGGAAATTTAAAGGCTGAGGAATGAGAGATTAGGAAAGAATAACCAAGAAAAGGAAACAACAGGAGGAAAACGGAAACTTACCCGGTAAAATGGCGCTCCAGTCGACCTATCAGAGGCGTTTTCTTTCTATCCGTTGCATATGAAAAATGCGACCCAGCGACCTCCTATATATAAAAAGGTCGCACGTGAGGGCCATTAATGGGGTCGTGAGGTCGCAAGGCATGGTGATTTTGAGAGGGATGCGACCTTGCGACCTCAGGGTCGCGGGGTCATGGTTTTCCATAAATTTTAGGTTTGCGACTCAACGACTTAGCCCTCCCGACTCTTTACTTAACTTTTCTTTGTGCTTAAGGGGCTCCAAAAAATTTTAAAGTGAGGGTTTTTTGGAGGGTGTTGTAGAGGCTACAAAAAATGGCGATTCATTGGTCAAACTCAGAGTCTCTGCTGATGGTTGGCCTTGGAGGTGGGAGGGAGGGGCCTTCACTAGCTGTTCTTTTTTCTTTAAGGTTAGCACTACCTTACCTTTGACACCTTGCAAGGTTGCTTAGCCTGCTGGCTTGTTTGGTTGCTGGTTAACCGAATTTCATTTCTTCAGGTTTCCAAACCCAAAGGGTTGGAGAACTCCAGGTGGCTACAGGGTCCAGTACACTTATTTTGTCCTCATCGTGTTGCTCCGTTGCCTGCGAACCTCTCGGTCCCGGCAGAGTCACTGCCTAGGAGTCATGAACGTTGCTCCGCTGCCAGCGAGCCTGGTCAGTACCTCGATGGAGTCGTTACATCACCTCTCTACACAGGAAGCCTTTCTCAATCCTTTACCCTTTATTAGTGTGCTATTTCAATTATTTTGAATGTGCCTAAGGCACTTATTTAGATGGGAAATGTTTGCCTGGGCGGATGAGGGATCCCGACTTATTTTACTTGCAGAGAGGTTGCTCCTGGTCTGATATGAGGACTTTGGTTTTTCCCGGATGTCCTGACGTAACCCGGAGTAACTCTATTCCCTTTCGATCTAGTTGCCGCTGTATCGCACTTTCTTTTTGCAGACACCCTCTCAAACTTGCTAGGTGGGCTCCCCACACTTGATGGCTTGAGCTAGGTCATGTGCTACCTTTGGGTGCCAATTACAAGCAAGCTTTTACCACCTTCGTGTCTTTTAGGAAAGGCCTCCCATCAGCATAGAACCTGTCGCAGTGTGCCAATTGCATGGCTCCGACAAGGCCTTCCATTTTTTAAATTTATTTTTATTTTTTTATTTTTTTTGACAAAAAAGGAACGAAAGCAGAAAATATGGTACAAGGGTAGGATAGCCCTTTGAGGGCTTCTAAGTGAAGTAATTTTTGGGGTCATTCCCGTTTACCGGGAGGACCTTGACTCTTCCCTGAAGAGTTTGCAGTCTAAATGCGTGGGAACCCAATTTCTCCTTAACCTGGAAGGGACCTGTCCATAGGGCTTGGAACCTGGAATGTTTTCCCTTTTCTTCATGAGCTTTGTCCCATTTAAGTACTAGGTCTCCTACTTCAAAGTTTTTACCCCCTGCGGATTTTTTTATCAAACCATCTCTTGATCTGACTTTGGTGGATGGCGAACTTTTCTTGGGTTTTTTGCCTTTCTTCCTCCAGCTTAAGTAGAGTATCGATCCGGGTCTGCAAGGTGGGGCATGGGGTACCATGGAATTCTTGGGACAACTGAAGGGCGGGGAGAGATAAATGGGGAGGAAGAACTGCCTCTTTTCCATACACAAGAAAATACGGGGAGGTGCTGAGTGAGGATTTGGGAGTGACACGGTTGGCCCAAAGAGCGTTGTGAAGGGCGTTGTGCCAGTTGCGATGGTGGGACAGCAGAGTCTTCTAAATGATGTGGATAAGGTTTTTATTAGTTGACTCAGCTAACCCATTTCCTTGGGGATAATAATTTGCAGAATTTTTAAGCGCAATACCATTTTCCAGAGAAAAATCATACAATTTCAAAGATGAAAAGTAAGTTGCATTATCGAAAACCAAGGAAGTTGGAATGCCAAACCTGGTGATGATGGAATGAGTGACGAATTCTATTACCTCTTGATCTTTGATTTGGCGTAAAGGTGTTGCTTCTACCCACCTGGTGAAATAATGGGTAGCAGTAAGAATATACTGATGTTGCTTGGAAGAGTGAGGTATGATTTCGCCAATCACGTCCAAACCCCACTGTTGAAAGGGTTCCTTCACTGCTACTGATAGTAAGGGGGCGGCTGGCTGCGCTTCCCGGTTTGCGAATTTCTGGCATTGAGTGCACTTCCGAACATATGCATGCGCATCTCTGAAAAGGGTTGGCCAATAGTATCGTGCGCGCATTATCTTGTGGGCAGTGGTATCGCCTGCAAAATGCCCTCTAGCTGGTCCGTCGTGCAACTCAGTCAAGATTTTCTGTGCTTCATCATGTTCCAAGCAGCGTAACATAACTCCATCGTAATGTTTCTTGAAAAGCTTACCCTAGATCAACTGATAAGATGCATCTTTGAGCCTTATTGCACATTTTTGCTGGGCAGTCAGAGCAGGGTCTAGGATGCCATGGGCTAAATATCCCGAAATGTCAGAGTACCAAGAAGGGATTCTCTGCTGAGGTGCGTGGTCACTCTGATACATGTCGATTTCCTGTTCCCAACACTCTTCTTCAACTCCATGTGAGCTTGTAGCCTCCGCAGCCATTTGGCATAGTCCTTGTCCTTTAATAGTGTGTGTTGGTTTAAACTCTAATTCATACTCTTGCAGGCATGCCACCCAGTTGCCTCGCCTCTCGCCTAGCTCTTGCTGCACGAATAGTGAGAGGACAGCTGGGTGGGGAACGAAAACCGTGACATGGTTTTTCAAGATGTAAGGCCTGAAATGCTTGACTTCTTTGCAGACTGCATAGGCTTGCTTTTCGATTTCAGGGTAGTTCAATTCAGCTCCTTGTAAACCAGTACTCATGAAGGATATAGGCCGTTCATCATTGTTGCCATCTTTCTGCATGAGGACAGCTGCAAGTGATGAATCTGAAGCGAAAGTATACAGGATAAAGCTTCTGCTAAAATATGGACTTTGGAGGGATGGTGCTTCAGCTATAGCTTGCTTGATTTTGTTGAAGGCCTCCTTCTCCGGCAGATTCCATTTGAAAATCGCATTCTTCTTGATCATCCTCTGCAAAGGCCTGACTATCTGGGTGAAATCCAATATGAATTTACGTACAAAATTGATTTTCCCCAGGAAAGATTGCATAGTTTTTTTACTGTTGGGGGGGGGGGGGGAATCTGGGCAATGGCTTTCGCCCGCTCTGGATCTACAACAATTCCTTGCTTAGTTATAATGTGGCCCAGCAAATTCCCTTCTACTACAACGAAAACAATCTTCTTCGGGTTAAGTGAAATCCCGTACTTCCTGCACCTTTCGAAAATTTGCTTGAGGTGGCGTAAATGATCGCCTCGGTGTTTCGAAAACACAGTGACGTCGTCCAAATAGACCACCACGCTTCGCCCTATCAAACCACGAAAAACTATATCCATGGCCCATTGGAAAGTTTCCCCCGCATTTATTAATCCGAAGGGCATGCGTCTGAACGCGAAAGTTCCCCATTTGGTTCGAAAAGTAGTTTTCAATCTGTTCGGCTCATATACCAATACTTGGTTGTAACCGGAGAATCCATCCAATAAGGAGAACATCTCGGATCCGGACACAGCTTGCAATATTTGTTCCATAGGAGGCACCAGATAATTGTCTTTTTTGGAGGCCCGATTTAAATTCCGGAAATCCACACAGAAGCGGATCTCGCCAGCCTTCTTCCATACCAGGACCAAATTTGACACCCATGTGGAGTGGTGAAATTTGAATATGATTCGTGCATCCAAAAGCTTTTTAAGGTTTTTCAGAATCATTGGTTCCAAAGTAGGATGTACTTTTCTAAGCTTCTATTGGAAAGGCTTCACGCCTTCCTTCATGGGTATCACGTGCTGAATAATTCGAGTATCGTACGTACGTAAATCATCATATGTCCAAGAAAATACATCTCGATACTTTCGAAATAGTTGGGTGAAGGCCTGCATCTCCTGGTCAGTACAGTATTTCCCAAGGTTGATGAACTTCGGGTTCTCGTCCGATCCCAAGTTCACCTGCCGATGTGCCAAGGTGGAACTTTGTACTTTGGTATTTGGGGGCCCGCGGAATCGGCTTTGCAGATCAAAGAGATTTTAAAGTGACACTATCTCCTTGGGCATGGGGTTCTCCTTGCGTTTATCATGCTCTTCCTGCAAAGCTTGATCGTGATCCGCCTCATCTATTGCCGCGTCTTTGAATACTTCAATGTTGAGCATAAATTCCAATATATGTTGATCATCATCAAAAATGCGTAAATCAGTAATATTATCTGGCACGGAGGGTCTATACATAACTTCAATAGAAAAGCCATCCCTCAAAGGGGTAAATCTAGCAACAGCATTAGCCAGAGTATCAGCTGCTGCATTATGCATTCTAAGAACAGATTTGATTCCAAATGCATCAAAAGCATAAATAAGACGCCATACCTCTTTTTGATAAGCTTTTAAGTGCGGAGACAAACAATGAATGGTGTTGCGTACCTACCGAGTGATAATCTCGGAGTCTCCGATGACCTGTAAGCATCTTACCTTTAAATCCAGTGCCTTCTTGAGTCCGAGGATCAAAGCTTCATATTCAGCAATATTGTTAGTGCACTGGAACTCTAGCTGACACGAAATAAAGAACTTGTTCTTCTGAGGGTCCAGCAAGATGCAGCCCGCACCAGCTCCGTCATGGGTCTTGGAACCATCATAATACAGGGTCCACACATCGTTTTCTGGATCCTTCTGGGATTTAGGTTGGGGAAGAATTTCGGTTTGGTGTGAGACGGGAGTGGCTTGGTCTTCTGCGATGAGTGTTAGTTCAAACTGGATCTCGAGGTCTACTGGAGACTGAGGAGGATGGTAACATCCAAAAATGGCTTCCAAGAAGCACATGCTAAGCTCCTCCTGGGCAAAACTGATGGGTTCGTTAGTAGCATCCAAATCGGTCATAGTATATTTCATATATGGTTCTCTTTCGACCCTGATTTGGTTATTCCGACCCTTTTAAGGAAGCCACAGGTGGGACCAGTCGGTGGAAAAATACCCTTGCAGCTTGTTGGACCAGTCTCTGCTAAGTAATAGGCCGTAGGCTTCTGGAATGTCAACAACCACAATGTCAATAAATTTGTGGACTCTAGAGTCAAACAAAAGGTGGATGATGACGTTATTTAGTTCTCCTATAGCTAGTACCTGCGATCTGTCAAGTTGGATGATCCTCGCGTCAGTTTTCTCCAGGTCGATGTTCAACTTCTTACAAACCGATAGGGGTATGACGTTTGTGGACGTGCTGGAGTCAACTAGACAGTTATGGACGTTGAAGTTAAAAATCTCAAAAGATAATAGGAAGGGAGGAGTAGATCCCCTGGAATTTGCATTGATGGCGTTCACAATAGACTGAACACTCAGACTAGCTTGCGCGGACGTATTGCAAACAAGCTTAGTAGTTGAGGTATTGGCAAAGGCTTTAAGAATGAGTTCTCGTTGATTTGTGATGCGGGCAAGCTCATAGAGGGAGATGTTGGCTCTGGTTTTCTTCATGTCCTCCACAATGTTATAATCGAAATCAGATTGAGGACAAGGCTTGGTAGTGGTTTTGGAGGACCCCACTGGGAGCTTGCTTTTTTTATTTTCTCGGGTGTTGTTATTCATGGGCTTCTCAGGAACAGCTTGTTGTTCATTTCCTGGGGGAAGGATTTTCCTTAAGAAAGCCCTTTTCTTCTCCTCAGAGGATTGTTCGGGGACCGGTCCTTTGCTCCTAAGGCTATAATTTCGTACAGGTTGGGCCTTAGGATTGTCTCCCATGTTGATATCAGTGATGGCAAGATTTTTTTCCCCGCGAATTATGTCAAATGCAAGAACAGAGGACCCTGGTTCTTCACTCAGGGGAAAATATTCATCATGGTCAGAAACATCATCCTCCGCCGCATCCCCTGGGATTTGATCATCCAGAAGTTGATTTACCACTGTCATCATGCTGCCAATCCATTGTGGGCATGTTTTTTCAGAGTGGGCAGCCTAGTGGAAAGAACAGAAGTTATATTTTCCTATTTCTTCCACATTGAGAACAATGTTCGGGTTAGACAGAGCTCAGCTGGTGTTGGGGTTGCTCTTTCTGAAAAAGGGCTTAGGTGCCTTGGTGCTAGTCGTGGATTCTATACCCTTTCTCTTCAGGTCTGAGACTTCATTTTTCAATAGCTTGAGGGTCTTTGCTATACTCTCAAGGTCAAAAGCATCCTTATCCTTATCCACGATTTTGGGTGTGGAGGACTGAACTTTCTTCGTGATTGGTTTGTGGTCATCTCTCCCTTTGTGATCAATGGATCCTATAGAGAGCATGTCTCTTTCTACAGCGAGGGCAGTCGCGTAGTTTGCTGCAAGGGTGGCCCGAGCTTCGCGTTTTACGAAGACAACGATATCCCTGGGGAGAGCTTTTGTATAGTAGTCTATGGTAATAGAGTCATCCAAGGCCAGGTTGGGGGGAAACTTTTGCAGTATGGTAGAAAAGTGTTGATTGAGGTCTCTAACCTTCTCTTTCTTATGGCACTTAATGGTGCTTAACTTCATGAGGAGCATGGAAGGGGTTTTTTCCTCTGAAAATTTCTGCAAGAACACGCGACGGAACTAGTCCCATGACATAATGGAGGCACTTGGGAGGGAGCAGTACCAGGTGGCCGCTTTTTTTTCAAGAGTGTGCAGAAACAGGCGGCAAGCAATGTCATCTGTTTGAACACTCATGATTTGCAAGGAAAGATAGAAGCTGCTTATATGATCCTCAGCCAAGGTGCCTTTCTCGGGATCAAACTTGGGAAGATGCTTCTCAGGGTGCCTAGGCAGGTCGTGGAGGGGGCCCAAAAGATCTAATGGGGACTGGGCCATCTAGGCAAGTGCTTGCACTCTCCTAACATGCTGGTCGTGCCTGATCTCAGACTCAGATTCACTCCCCGTACCTGGCGCCGATGCTTCTCCCCCATGGCGAGAGTGTTCATCTTGGTATCCCTCACGGTTGGCCATATTTCTGAGATATCCCCAATTGTAAACAGGTGGCCTGTTTTGGTTTAGGGGGAGGTGGGTGGCACGGTGTCCTTGGCCACGACCTCTATCTCCTCTACCCCCATTCCCACAGCCTCTGTTCCCCTCACCTTCATTTTTGCAGGCTCTATTTTCCTCACCTTCATTTCTGCGGGCTCTATTTTCCTCACCTTCATTCCTGCGGGCTCTATTTCCCTCGCCTCCATTCCCCCGGGCTCTATTTCCCTCACCTTCATTCACTCGGCCTCTATTTCCATCGCTTCCCCCAGGTGGGGGGGTACTTGGTCATTGTTATGTTGGTTTTGGTTAGGCTAAGGGTTAGGGAAGGGTTCAGTCATGCCAAATTCCTCCACTTCGCCCACTTGGAGCTCATGAATTGGTTCATTACTCTGGACAGCGGTGGTGAGGTCTTCAACCATGAGATTCACCAACTGGGGTATGGAACTCACCAGAGCACCATTACGAGTGATGTTTTCAGCAGGGGTCCCAGTATGCGTCAAGAAATTCATGATTAGGGCATATCGCAAATCCCTGATGAGATTGCGGGCAGCTGGGCGCAAGGCTCTCAACTGCTCTCTGGTAATTTCATAATAAGGAACCTCCTCTCCTATAATATCTTCCAAAGGAGGAGGGCTAGTATCATCATTTATGACCTCCCGATGGGGAGTTTGTGATGGAATTTTGCTTGTATGCTGGGAGGATGCCATTCAAGACCTCCTTCTAGTTCCAAATCTATTGACGGGAAAATCTGTCTGGCCAACAGTAGGGAATCTCCCCGGTAGAAATTCCCAATTAGACCTTGAACCATTTGGAATAGGGATCCCGTCCGAGGTGTGGGTCTGGCTACCACTTAAGTCACCTTGCCTTTGGTCTCAAAAGAAATCGATTGAACCTATGGACACACACTTATTCAAATGATACAAGATACATGATTGATGCATTAAACATGTATATAACACTATGGGTAGCGAGAAAAATAATGAGGCATAGACGTCGAAGGAGGTGCTGTTAACAACACATCATTAGGGTTATTCTTGTAGGATGTTCTAACCACAAAAGAGATAATTCCTTATGGTAGGATGCCCCCTTTACATTCGTGAAAGATGAAACAAATGCTAATAAGCAAAGTCATTAACATCCATTAAGAAATAAAAATGAACTAAACATCATTAACACAAGTACAAAGAACCATAATGCGTAAATGATGCCACTAAAATGTTCAGATTCGTTAACCAAAGATTTTCGAAACTGTATAAGAAATACTCATAGTGTTCACACAGCAAAAAACATCAGATCCAAAAGGAGTTTTAAACAAGTATCTGTATTCATATGCAAAAGAGTGTTATCCTTCAATACAATGTTGTATAGCTCTTGAGTCCAAAAAAAAAATATCTTTTACATTTTCCCCGGAGGGGGTTTTATAAATCAAAATTTTCCCTTCGGGCTTCCTGACTCTTCGCCTGCCTGACTGTTGAGCTGCCTTGCAACCTGGAAGGGAACTGTGACCTGCGACCTGGCTGGGAAATGTGACTTGCGACCTGACTGGGTGGCGCGACCTGCAACCTGTTTCCAAATGCTCTCGTCGATCTACTACCACCGGATTATGAAGATGTGCGCACAATTGTGAGATCAGGGGCATCGATCTGGTGTCCTTTGAGGAATTTTTCCAAGTATAATAATCTGCTGCTATGGGTGAAACTAAAGGGACCTCTTATTTCAATTGATGCACACACTCCAAGGTGTTTGGTATTAGAGTCTCCTTCTTCTGTGAGATCTGGTTGGACAGAGAGGCGAGCTTGGTGTAGACCCAAACTGGCGTGACAAGAAACTGGCCCAGGTTCTCTTGTGATGCTGCAAGGTCGAAAGTGGCAGAAGCTTGTTTAATGGGCTGCAAAAATGACTGGATCTCTTGGTTCACCTGCTCCCATGTCTTCCCCTCGTCCAATGCACCCAGCGATGGAATGAGATGTAAGATGTGCATCGAATCGATGTCGCTGATCAGATGTTCATATGCAGCCATAACCTTGTCTAGGTCCTTGGATAGCTTATCCTTGGACTGCATTTTCATACGGATCTAGACTTTGGCATCTTGCATTTGAATCCAATCCTTCTTTGGAAAATTTTCGAGAGCCTGGGGGTATCACGCTGTCCAGTCCATCATCTTTCCCAAGGCAGCTGAGGCTTCCTTCAACTACTCGTGCCTTTGCTTAGTTTCTGTTTGAGCTTTCACCAAGGGGGCAACTGTTTGTTTTATGGTAAACATTTCCCCATATACTTGCCTCATGGTAGTCTCTAATATATCGACCTCCCTTTGAATGGTAACCGGCACTTCATTGACAGGGGGAGTTTTATTTCAGAGTTGCTGAACCTCCTCTCTCAACGCCGTCTTTCCCTGTTCTGCTCTTGCCTCCCGCTGCTCTGCTTCATGTAGTTTATTTTGTAGAGAGAAGATCTCTCTACTCATTTTGGTTACATTCCCTTCTATGGCTGCAGCGAAAGCTATGCCAGCCTCTGCTATCATCACAGGATTAGTCCTAGTATCAAGGACTATGTCTTTTCCTGTCACGACTGTGGATGAGGCGGAAGGATTTCGCGCTAGGAATCGCCTTTTCTCCTGTCGAATTTTGAAGGAGAATTGATCGTATGTGAGCCTGGAGAGATCGAATACCTCCTCTTCTTGCCCCTGGGAGGAAATGAGATCGGAGAGCGTGGCTCCTGTACTGACTAGAGGTACCTCAAGGGGAGATACCTCGATGTTCTCTAGCATTGCATCCTCCTCTTCCTTCTTTTTCTTTTCTTCCTCTTCTCTTTGTAGGTGTTCGGCTTCTGCCTTTTCATATTCTCTCTTCCGCCTGAGCTCTGCTTCTACCGTTGCTTCCAATTCGGCTTTCCTTTTACGCTCAGCTGCTGCAACTTGCTCTGCTTTCTTATGGCGGTCGGCTTCCACTTTATCCAACTCTTTCTTGCGTTCTCGTTCTGCTGCAGCCTCCACCTCTTGTTTCTTCTTTTCCCTCTTGGCCTCCTCGGCTTTATTTTTCTTCTATTCTGACCTTAGGCTCTTCTTGCGCTTATCTTCTTCTTCGTTCATCTTCTTCTCTCTTTCTTGTTCGGCTTGCGCTTCTATTTCTTTCTGTTGGGTAGAAGTACTATGCCCTGTACTGGTTCGAGGCTTTTTAGCCAGAGAAGAAGAAGCGCCTCCTAATTCACGGCTCCTGTCTTCCAAGGTTTGTTCATCTGGGTCTTCTTGGCCAAATTCCACCCCCGGAGCAAGTTGTTGGTCTGCATTGTACCAATTTCTCCTGCCATCTTCCTCGGGGCATTTCGTGTGCTGGTATTTCCATTTTAACTTAGCCCACTTGCAATGATCAGGAACTATCCTTTTTGGGTCATATGTCTGGTGTTCTAATGCCCCAAGGTGGTAACTTTGCATCTCTTCTGCTTCTGCCTCTACCTCTTTGAAGTCTTTGACTATGTATGCGTCGATGGTGAGGGGTAGCGTAGGCCATGGTTTCTTCTTACCCTTGGACAGGACCATGGAGAAACTGAAAGACATTTGGAAACAGACCTCTTGCATGAGACACTAGAAAATTTGGCGGAATTTCCGACGGCCAATTCGTCGCTATTCCGACACATAGTCATCGCAAGAGCGACAGTTCAAGGGCGGGAAAAACGTGGTTTGCCATACTGTCGCAGCTCCGATGGACTTAAAAAGTGTCGCACTATCAACACTTTTTCCGTCGCTTCCAAACAAGCGTCGCTCTTCCGATGTTTCCCGAACCGTCGCACTTCCGACGTTTGTAAACTGTCACACTTCCGACGAAATGTGGTCTGACGTTTTAACGTCGCTCTTCCGGCGTTTGTAAATGGTCGCAATTCCGACGCAATGTGGTCCGACGTTTTGGACGTCGCTCTTCTGATGTTTGTAAACTGTCGCAATTCCGACGAAATGTGGTCCGACGTTTTGAACGTCGCTCTTCCGATGTTTGTAAACTGTCGTAATTCTGACGAAATGTGATCCGACGTTTTGAACGTCACTCGTTCGATGTTTTTATACTATCGCTCTTCCGACATTTTTAAGTTGTCGCAATTCCGATGCTTACAAGGCGTCATTATACTGACGTCGGGTTCAATTTAAAAAAAAAATGAAACATTAAAAGAGGAAAAACATTGTTTTGAATATATTATATGAAGTAAAACAGTCCATGAAGTCATTACATTTTCACATCTGAAGATTGGAACCCAAATATCCATCCAGAAAAGTGGAAGTCCCACCCCAGACAGTGATAGAAAAATACCCCATGTCACATACAGGTACTTGATATAAAACCCATTAACGGTCCACATGGAGATTATCGACAATCTGAGAAAGCATCCAAATATGCCCGAGGCATCTATAAGAAAGTGAAATAGAAGTATGTAGAATAGTAAAGCAAAAGATAGAGTACCGACATCCATTGTTCCAAATACAAATTAAAGTACCCAAAATCCTTGAACAGAGAAAAACGCTAATCATGTGAGGAGTGTGATATGTCCAAAATATAAAAAGACCATCAGACCATATCAATAAACCGGCAACATAGACCAGCATCGCTAGTTTTGAAGGCAGAGTGATAAACATTAATCATTTTTTTTTCACAAGAGAAAAAACGTTGTTTTGAATATATTATATGAAGTAAAACAGTCCATGAAGTCATTACATTTTCACATCTGAAGATTGGAACCCAAATATCCATCGAGAAAAGTGGAAGTCCCACCCCAGACAGTGATAGAAAAATACCCCATGTCACATACAGGGACTTGATATAAAACCCAGTAACGGTCCACATGGAGATTATCGACAAATATGAGAAAGCATCCAAATATGCCCGAGGCATCTATAAGAAAGTGAAATAGCAGTATGTAGAATACTAAAACAACAGATAGAGTACCGACGTCCATTGTTCCAAATACAAATTAAATTACCCAAAATCCTTGAACAGAGAAAAACGCTAATCATGTGAGGAGTGTGATATGTCCAAAATATAAAAAGACCATCAGACCATATCAATAAACCAGCAACATAGACCATCATAGCTAGTTTTGAAGGCAGAGTGATAAACATTAATCATTTTTTTTTCACAAGAGAAAAAATGATGTTTTGAATATATTATATGAAGTAAAACAGTCCATGAAGTTATTACATTTTCACATCTGAAGATTGGAACCCAAATATCCATCCAGAAAAGTGGAAGTCCCACCCCAGACAGTGATATAAAAATACCCCATGTCACATACAGGGACTTGATATAAAACCCGGTAACGGTCCACATGGAGATTATCGACAAATCTGAGAAAGCATCCAAATATGCCCGAGGCATCTATAAGAAAGTGAAATAGCAGTATGTAGAATAGTAAAACAACAGATAGAGTACCGATGTCCATTGTTCCAAATATAAATTAAAGTACCCAAAATCCTTGAACAGAGAAAAACGCTAATCATGTGAGGAGTGTGATATGTCCAAAATATAAAAAGACCATCAGACCATATCAATAAACCAGCAACATAGACCAGCATCACTAGTTTTGAAGGCAGAGTGTTTCGGGGAAAATCACCCTAGAGGTTTGTTGGGTCAAAACCTCCACAGATCAGGGCATGCTATTCAGAAGGACTCACCCACAACCATACTTGGATGCTAAAAACCAGATAACAACGATAGCAGAACTCACTCGTAGTCCTACGTTCAATGTAGATCCCGCGGGGTCCAAACCCCCAACAACCCTTCTTCCTCTCCAACCTGGAAAACAAGAAAGAACATACACGGAAACCTAGTTGTACAGCATACATTTCTCCTAAACGTTAGTGTAATCCATGTGAAATATTATATAAACGATAATAACTGCTTAATAATCAATCTTTTCACATATACAAATAGATACTAACACATAAGTTCAGGAACAAGATGGTTCTTCATTATTACGAACAGCATGTACAGAAATAAAGAGTGGAGAGATCACCTGAATCCTTCCATGATCTTCGAGGAGACCGTCATCCGGATCCGTCCCGCCCTTGCCTCTCTAAGAAAATTTCAAGACTTGTGCACTCGAGATGGCATATAAATGGATGAACATCTCCAGGAAACAAGGGTTTCCTGTATAAATCTGGGAAAGTGCAGGAGGCAGGGGAATTCAAACTTGAATTGGGATTCCAATAGAGTATAATGTCTATAAAATTTCTCTCTCCCTTAGGCCATACACATGAGGGGCTTTTATACTCCCTCAAAGTAGTTTCAATCAGTTGGAAACAGTTGGCCACGTGCTGGGGTGGTTGAACTACTGGAGTAACCATCAACCCAGCACGAAAATAGGGAATTTATATATATTTTTAATGGTTTTAATGGCATATGTGGAAAAGTACATGTGGACTCGCGTATACACGCGGAAAAATCTAGGCATACCCGCGTATGGGAATTTTAACACTGCTTTTTAATGAATTTGTTCAAGTCTGTAGGAATGGGTGCCCAAAGCCATAAAGACAATCATGAATCACCTGAGGGTGAAAAATGATGCTATAATAGATGCCCCCTAATATATGAGGTCAGAAGGGGTACATGATGTCCGAAATATATTATGCACATAGAAAGAACTTCGCAAGGACAAGAGAGGACTTCACCAAATTTCAGCCTACCAAAAACCAATGAAAGAAAATAGAGAGTCAACTCATGCTGAGGTGGGCATACCCATGCTCAGTAAAAATACATCATATGGAAAGTACATAATAGATCCAAAATGTATACAAGTATAGCTGAACTGAAAGTACATAATGAATCATCTGAGCATGGCCCGGAAGTACAAGTCTGAATCAATGTCCAAGTATCACATATAGAAAGCTGATCAATGATGTTGAAACTGGATGTTTGATCATATAAGTAACTGAATCTCCAAGTACCAAATCATAAGGGGTGGAACACATGGTACAATCACGCAACTCGGGAGCCAACATATAGGATGCTGCTGTACTGACACTGCAACATATAAGGGTGAACAGCATCACTGGTAGAAACTGAATGGACTGTCAAAAGTGAACCGAAAAATGTCGATGCAACCCGAGGTCTTCACCGATCACTATGGCACAATTCTACACAATGGGAATAAATGAGCTGAAGTCGACCATGTGAGAAATCGTTGGATTACCGGTCAATGATGTATACCGTTAACCAACACGAGACAACCCACCAATAATGAAAATGAGTGTCAAGGTGCCCCAGTACAATCTAACAAGTGAAAATGAATGAGTTGAAGTCGAACACTTGAAAGAATCTACCAATCAGGAGGAAATAATGAATCCCCATTGTCGATAGCGAAGAGTCTGCCACTGATGACTGCAAACCCTAAGGTACTGACAAAAAGACTCTAGACCTTTTTCCCAGAGCAATGAGTCAGAGTCGATGGGAAAAGATCTGCTGGAAGGAAGGCATTAAGGCATCCCACATCAGTCCAGCGCGAGTGTAACCCGCAGGCCAAGATTTGGAAGGAATCGGACGAAGTAGAGTGACGGAACCAAACCGAAGTACGTTTCCAACATGCACAAGATGAAGCTAGCGCACGGAAGAAACCCTCTGAACCAACCAATAATGAAAGCTGACACAGAGGCGAGAAATCCACCGATAGGGTCAAATGGAAATCCAGGTACTGCACGAATCCCGAGTGTGATAATGTGTGCTGACGTCGAACACAGGGGAAACCACTCAGTCAAAGACCCATGATGATGATCAAATGCTGAGCACGAGGTCACCTATCAATGATGGAAATAGGCCCAAGGTGCGGCTCTAGGTTTGCTCTCAGAGCAATGTGTCGTAGTTGATAAGAGACAAACCCGCCAGCAAGAAGTCAATGGGGACCTTCTCAAACCAGCACGAGCAGAAGACCAAAACATCTGATGTGATAGAACATGATACTGACAAGACCGGGAAGGCCGACTGAATAATGAGTCAAGAGACACCGCAGAATGGCCGACTCAGGCTAGACTTCCCTTGAAAAAAAGCACGACTCGTGATGACCATGGCAGTAAAAAGTGACACTGTATAAGTCTGTCATGCAGGAGGCAGAACAAACTCTCCATATGATTGGAAGAGATAACCAACCGGGGGAGAACTGACAAGTGAAACATGGTAAAGGGTGAACCTAGGTCAAAACTAAAACCATCCCAAATGAAGGAAATATATATAAGTATATGTGCTTTGTTCAAGGGCGACAAACTGACTCTGTACTGCCATCAAAACAACGAAGATACATCCCGTTCCCGCTCTTTTTGTTATATTTTTTTTTTTTGTCTTTTTCATATAATAAGCCTGAAAAAGAATAAAAGAATGCTATGGTACAATGGATAGAACGAGTATCAAGAAACAGATGCACTAGTTCCTGGGATTGGAATGATCCTATGCTCAATGCAAGGTGGTGGAAACTGGTAAGCGATACTCAGAGGAATGTTCCATCCATGGGTAAAAGGGTGTCAAGTCGCGATAGCTAAGTGCATGCAATGGTTAACTTGTACAGATAGTCAAGGTCAAAAGTTGGCTTAAACATCGAGTCCAAATGAAGTCGGCTAAAGGCCAGGATAAACAAGTAGCCAATATGCAATGCAGTAATACAACTCAACAACACCGGGGAGCCTCTAGGGTAATAGCCAGAAAAATGATAGTGAGGAAGAAGAAGAATGAAGCTTCAACACATAAGTCATGGCAGGACTAAAGAGGACTCCCGAGCCTACATAAAACGCAACATGGGCAACAAGTGATAGCGAGGAACTAACTAGGAAGCCCATGTAAAGGAAGGCTCTACCACCAAGTCATGATTAAATAATCGGCGAGTGAAATGGGTGTAATACTCATGACCTGATGGGATCGACCCTATGGCAAGTGATCAGTATGGAGGCTAGTATGCAAAATGCAATGGAGAGTGGATTCCCTAACCTATATGCCAGTGAAGATCATATACCTGCCATGACGGGTCAGCATTCATGGATCAAAAACCGGAAAAAATATGAAATTCGTCAAAATGTACCTGAAAACATACCAATCTGGGCACTTCCAAGCATCCGGGTTATGCAGCTTAAGATAGATTGAAAAAATAAGCATAACAAATTTTTGCAAAAATTTTCAACTTTTTGGGCATAAATAGACAAATTGCCTCATATTTGGTTCATTATTACATTACTGATTTGGAAAAAAGTGCTCTGGAGAAAAATGCCTCTTTCGTCAAAACAGAAGCAACCGACCGTCAAATCTCACTGAATTTGTTAGGTGAGCTCTTAATTCATCCCTGATATTCATTTTGTCCGTTCATAAATTAAAATTTAGGAATTTTCACCGTGGAATCTCTTGCTAAAAATCACGGGTTTGTGCATACGCGGGTTTATAATGACCAAGTCGCGTATATACGCGACTGTGCACAAAGAAAGTCGCGTATGCGCAACCCAAAATGAAAAATGCGTAGCTAATGAAAGAATTATTGAAATTTTGCAGGATGACCATATCATGGAGAGAGCGTGAACATAGTGCTATTGATCAAGAAGTCATGCAGGACCGAGCATCACTAAATATTCTTTGGAATTGCGGATTGCTCAAGTTTTTCAAAATGCCAAATATGAAGAGTAATGTCTAGTTGCTCGAAATGCTTGTGAACTATTGGGAACCGGAAGAAGACTGCTTCATCATAGATCAGATGCCCATACGCATCGAAGTGGAAGATATATATTTTATTACTGGACTCTCCCGGAGGGGGGAGCTAGTAGACTTGCACGGGAAGCCTTTGGGATTGCTAACCGTGGAAGATTACGTCCACGTTTACTGCGTAGAGGGTTCCAAGAAAGTGGGAACTCAAATTTCAATCAAATATTTAAGAGACTTGCACATAAAAATCCTCCTTTTTACCATTGGGAGAGTAGCAGGATCAGCTTCTCTACACCTGGCATCCAGGACGCAAATGAGTATAGCAGTGGAATGCTTAACTCATTTATATGATTGGTGCACAGCTCTTCTGATGAACATGAAGCAACAATTGAATTCAATCCGAAAGGCAAAGACAAAAGATTTTGGATATGGTACAATTTTGTTGACATTCTTCTTCGAGAAGATTCCAGCGCTGAGACCCAAAGTGATCTCTACCATCAGCAGCCCGAGAGACCCAAGAATTGCCCGTTGGGCAGACATGATGAAGAGATTGGGGGGAAGTGAAGTTCCCCGGACCACTTGGGATGATGAGTTCTTCCTTTGGTGGGGAGAACAAATCATCGCTGTGGACGACTATCCCTATGCTGGGATGGACTTTCGTGGCGATCCAGATCTTGTCCTTCCACCAGGCGCGGCATGGGGAACAGTCGGTAAGTTTGCAATTTTTTGACTTATATAATTTTTTGGATTTTTTCAAATATGTATGAAAAAATGGAAAACAAACATGTTTTTGATTGGATTCATAATGAATTACAATTTAAAATGATCATGATACAGATATTGGACCAGTTCGACCTGAGGGTTTCCCGCGACACAAGCGTCGCTGAGGCGAAGCGGATACAGTGGATTCAAACAGGACCCTGCAGGCTGTATAGAGGAACTTGGAGGGATTAACCCGCCAAGTACCTATGGCCGCAGTGGAAGATCTGCCGGAAGCCATCCAAAGACGGGTGGTAGGAGTGCCCCGAGACTGGGTGCGGTTATTCTGCCGAGTTGCCACCACGATCGTGTTCTATAGGAACACAACTTCTGGGCAGGGACCTCAGGAGTAGATAGATATGATGTATCAGATGACTGTATATTATTTGAGACTGAACATGATCGGGCATAAGCCCAATTTTTGTATGACTTATGGATCCAAATTTTGTAAAGTTTTTTGAACACTCTGATGATATATATATAGCGATGTTTGATGTGATGTGACAAATGTATCAAAATGTATGATGTTTTTGATGATTAAATTTTATTGTATGGAATGATTAATGTGCCAATCAATTGCTTGATTAGCTAATGAGTCTGCCATCCAATTGTCAGCTCGAGGAATATGAATGAAAGTTAAAAATTGAAATGATCTTTGTAACAAGCGTACCCTCAAGAACAACCGGAGTAAAAATGGATCTCGAACCCGATAAGTATTGTTCGACTGCGACACCACTAGCTGAGAGTCCAAGAAAACTACCAACGAATCAACACCCAAAGATATTGCCTCCGAGAGTAGATAAACAACTGCAGTGTATTCTGCTATGTTATTGGAAGCAGGACCAATGCAGACCCCTCTTGATACTAACAGCTGACCGGATGGATAATTAAGCACCCAAGCCACGGAAGCTAAGTTCCGGGTGTGTCTACTAGCACCATCGGCGAAACCAAAATGACTCATGACATTCGACACAACCTGCCAAAGCAGATCAAAAACATCACCAACCCATCAAAGATCGAAAAACAACCAGATATGTACAAAAAAAAACTACTATATACAAAAGCAACATGCCAGGCCGAAGCCTAGGCATAATACTTTTTCAAGTAGAGCCCATTTCTGGGCTCTGGAAACTTGTTCCCTTCAAAATCAACCAAGGTATATGCTCCTTTCTTAAGGAATTTTTTAACGATAAAGGGGCCATACCACATAGACTTAAACTTTCCTGCCCCCAGGGCATCTTTTTCTTGGGCATAGACCAAAACAAGGTCACCTTCCGAAAAAACCCTGGGTTTGACCGCCTTATCGTACTGAACTTTAACTTGGTTTTTATGCGCTTCATTCATCGTGGCGGCATCCCGACGCTGCTCATCGAGATGTTCCAGATGAAGGAGACGTTCTTCAAGACTAGAAGTGTCAGGAAGAAGTTCAACAGCTAACTTAAGAGAAGGAATCTCACATTCAATGGGAAATACAGATTCCAACCCGTGCACTAGCTGAAACGGAGTAAAGCCAGTTGCAGTTTTCACTGACGTCCTGTATGCCCAAAGTGCAAGATATAGCATAATATGCCAGTCGGATCTAGCCTTATCAATTGTCCTTTGAAGAATTGTCTTCAAGGATTTATTCACGGCTTCCACTTGCCCATTGGCTTGAGAATAATATGGAGATGAATGCTCCTGCCGGAAACCCAATTTGAGAGCCAACTCAGCCATCATACTATTCTGAAAATGACTGCCATGATCAGTGACAATCTCTCTAGGAATACCAAAACAAGCAATAACCTGGTTGAAAAGAAAAAGAGTTGTAGTCTCACCATCATTCCCAAAAGTAGGCATAGCCTCGACCCACTTCGTAAAGTAGTCTACTGCTACAATAATGTACTTGTGACCTTTAGCCGAAGGCGGGTTACAAGTAGTATAATCAATACCCCACTTTGTAAAGGGACCAACAGTAATGACTGGAAAAAGTGGAGCTGGCTGAGCGCGCATTTTTCGAGTATAAACTTGACACGGATGACACTTTTTGACCGACTCCATACAATCCTTGAAAATTGAAGGCCAAAAGTACCCAGCACGCAAGATCTTTTGGGCTGTAGCAAGCCCAGATAAATGACCACCACAAGCTCCACTGTGGCAATCATTCAGCACAGCCTCAGCTTCTTCGAGGGTTAAGCAGCGTCTCAGGATTTAATCAACCCCTCGACGTATAAAGCATCACCAATAATCAAGTAATTCTTAGCCAAGTGACGCAACTTATGGTGCTCATCTTTCGAAAAAGTAGAGGGAAACTTCGCAGTCTGAAGATACACAATGATATCTCCATACCAAGGATCATGTGGAGAAATAAGAAACAAATGTTCATCTGAGAAGGATTCATCATAGATCATTTCTTCCCCACAGGGCAACTCGGAGATCAATTCTGCGAAAACCAATGATTTCTTGGACTTGTCAGACATAAACTCAAGATCAAATTCCTACAAAATCACAATCCATCTATTGTATTTTCCCCCAATCGGTCGCCTACTGAGGACAAACTGAAATGGATTGGTTGCTGCCAAAACATAAGTTTTTCGTAGAATAATGTAATGTCGGAGTCGTTGCACAGCATGAACAGCTGCTAAAGATAAATTTTCTATCGGAGTGTACCGGAGTTCAGGTCCTACCAATCGTCGACTAAGATAGTAAATAACATGCTCTGCAAGAGCATCATCTTCCTGAACCAGAACCATACCAATAGTAGATTCTGCTGCTGCAAGATACAAAAGGAAATCCCCGCTATAATTAGGTGGACTCAATAAAGGAGCAGAGGTCAATGCTTTTTTCAAAGCATCGAAGGAGCGTTGAGCGAAGTCATCCCAAAGAAATGGAACTCCCTTCTTCAACAATCTCATAAATCCCTTGGTAACTTCAGCATAATTTACGATAAATCTCCGAAGAAAATTAGACTTTCCTTGTAGACTTTGAAGTTGACGAATAGAGGACGGGGGAGGCAACCAAAGTATTGCCTCAACGGAGTCACCAGTTCTGTTACGGGGAAAATCACCCTAGAGGTTTGTTGGGTCAAAACCTCCACAGATCAGGGCATGCTATTCAGAAGGACTCACACACAACCATACTTGAATGCTAAAAACCAAATAACAACGATAGCAGAACTCACCCGTAGTCCTACGTTCGATGTAGATCCCGCGGGGTCCAAACCCCCAGCAACCCTTCTTCCTCTCCAACCTGGAAAACAAGAAATAACATACACGGAAACCTAGTTGTACAACATATATTTCTCCTAAACGTTAGTGTAATCCATGTGAAATATGATATAAACGATAATAACTGCTTAATAATCAATCTTTTCACATATACAAATAGATAGTAACACATAAGTTCAGTAACAAGATGGTTCTTCATTATTACGAATAGCATGTACAGAAATAAAGAGTGGAGAGATCACCTGAATCCTTCCACGATCTTCGAGCAAACCGTCATCCTGATCCATCACGCCCTTGCCTCGCTAAGAAAATTTCAAGACTTGTGCACTCGAGATGGCATATAAATGGATGAACATCTCCAGGAAACAAGGGTTTCCTGTATAAATCTGGGAAAGTGCAGGAGGCAAGAGAATTCAGACTTTAATTGGGATTCCAACAGAGTATAATGTCTATAAAATTTCTCTCTCCCTTAGGCCATACACATGAGGGGCTTTTATACTCCCTCAAAGTAGTTTCAATCAGTTGGAAATAGTTTGCCACGTGCTGGGGTGGTTAAACTACTGGAGTAACCATCCACCCAGCCCGAAAATAGGGAATTTATATATATTTTTAATGGTTTTAATGGCATACGCGGAAAAGTACATGTGGACTCGCGTATACACACGGAAAAGTATGGGCATACCCGCGTATGGGAATTTTAACACTTTTTTTTAATGAATTTGTTCAAGTCTGTAGGAATGGGTGCCCAAAGCCATAAAGACAATCATGAATCACCTGAGGGTGAAAAATGATGCTATAACACAGAGTGATAAACATTAATCATTTTTTTTTCACAAGAGAAAAAATTTTGTTTTGAATATATTATATGAAATAAAATAGTCCATGAAGTCATTACATTTTCACATCTGAAGATTGGAACCCAAATATCCATCCAGAAAAGTGGAAGTCCCACCCCAGACAATGATAGAAAAATACCCCATGTCACATACAGGGACATGATATAAAACCCAGTAACGGTCCACATGGAGATTATCGACAATCTGAGAAAGCATCCAAATATGCCCGAGGCATCTATAAGAAAGTGAAATAGCAGTATGTAGAATAGTAAAGCAACAGATAAAGTACCGACGTCCATTGTTCCAAATACAAATTAAAGTACCCAAAATCCTTGAACAGAGAAAAACGCTAATCATGTGAGGAGTGTGATATATCCAAAATATGAAAAGACTATCAGACCATATCAATAAACCAACATCGCTAGTTTTGAAGGCAGAGTGATAACCTGTCAACACATAAAATAGTATCATAAAGCGGATACAGGAAATGTGCAGAGACATGTACTGTTGATATACACCTCACACAAAAAGCATCCATGATAGAGCAAAAATATGTATAAGCCCAGGGTCAATTGTATGTTCTGGCTCGCTTGTTCCCAGAAATAAAAACCATCTATAGAAACCCAGGCTTGCTTGTAAGATTAGGCTCGCTTGATTCCAAAATTGGTAACCATCTGTTGCATTCGAGATGTAAGGTTTAGGCTTGCTTGTTTCCATTAGTAGCTCGCTACAGCATCCACCCTGTTCATGGAAAAAAGGTTCGTGTAGATATACATAGAAAGAGTATAATACGTAGACCATATAAACATGGATTTGTATTTCAAAAAACAGGTTTAAAATAAAAACAGGGAAACATTGTTTTTCTAAGTAAAGTTAATATATTAACCGTGGGAATAAAATTACACCAAAGTCAAAATCATTGCCCAGACTCATGGAAAATTTGTCATCAAAAAATCAAAAAATTAAGAAGACTGCCCTCATACGGGGAAACCAGTCTTGAACGTTTAATTTACAGAATTCAAAAATATTACAAAGGTCCAGCACAGTAAAATAATCTAAAAGCAGCCCAATTAAGTGGGCCACAAAGCAAGAAAAAAAAATTAACCAAACTACTCCTCCAGCTCCTCGATGATTTGGCACCATCCTTCGGAAGGTCCAGGATCGCTAGGTGCTACCTCCACATTCATGCCACAGCTCCCCTCCTGAAGGCCCGAATGCTAGCTAGCTTTTTCCGAGCTCAGACCAGCGAGACAGGTGCATTCTTCCTCCGTTTGGGCCTCCTCGCAGAAAACCACAGTGACTGAAGCTGTGATTCGTGGGCATTTGAGAGAGAAATTAAAGGAAAATTGCGCAGTGCGCGTCGTGGGAGAAGGTGAACTAGCGGTGGGGAAACGAGGAGCAGGGGAATCCATACGGTGGCTAGATCCTACAACCCGACCCCTCCCACTCCTAGTATTTGGATAGCGACCTGCGTAATAATCACTAGACTGGCTAGAAGACGACTCGATTGAGGGGCTGGAGGGAGTGCGCAGGGGTTGACCTCTAGTGCTCCCCCTGCGGCAACGCATCCTTTGACGCTGGTAAGGCATGGGTGCAGTCTCACTAGCAGTGGGCATAAGAGGAGACAGAGAAGCATAATTCCAAGAAACAGAGGAAGACAGACACAGACGAGACCGAGAGAAATGCAGATATGCAGTAAGGTCTAAGCAGCAGTTCAGCTGGTCACTTCTCCTTCTCGTCACAGTGAGCAGGCAGTGTAACCCAGCAACCGGCTCGTCTGAAAAACCATAGCGAAATGTCATTTTATCAACCCGACTGCAATGCAATCAAAGGACGCCCGTCATAATTAATCTCTGATCATTAATGAGAGCCGAAGGCCGGATCATATTGGAGCATGCAGAATCGCTAACAGGAGTGGAGGTCCGATCTTGAACAGTGTTAAAACTTAATTAATGCGGATTTGATGTGAAAACCTTGGAACTTAATTGAACAGCATTAAAACTTAATGCGATTGATATGAAATCGCCACATCCATGTCCCATCGCCTTAAATATCGAATGCACCCACAGCCGGGAGTAGGGCAAGTTTTGATTGAGGACACGTGGAAGAAATTGATTGGAGCGGATCTTTGTTTGGGCCGCTCACGCAGTGGAAATCCGGACCCGAAAAATATTAGGGTGAATTTGATAAGAAATTTGCGTCACAACTCTCCCTCCGTACGCCAGCCCAATTTCGGACCCGAAAAATATTAGGGCGGAATTCATTTGGTTTTCGCGTCACAAAATTGGCCGACGTTAGCAGGCTATTTTGGAACGCGAATTTGGTTTGAATTATGGTTTATCGCCGTTTGAAGTCTGGCGGGCTTGACTTAAGAACAATTTTGTTTGATCCCATCTTATAAAATTTGTGTTGGTTTTCTTTGATAATACACATATTTATAATAAATCATGGGAATACCACACTAAACATGTGGAAAATTTATATAAATAATTATTGAGAACAATCATTTTTATGTAAAAATATCCAAATGTGCTTTTGGGAAATAAGAATTCAAGTATTTGGTTCATATTGTTTTAAGGGAAGGAGTGAAGTTGGAGCCTCAAAAGATGCAAGCTATTACAAAATGACCTATTCCTAAGAAAATCAAGGTTCTTAGAAGATTTTTTAGACTTACATGATATTATTGATCATTTGTTAAGAGTTATGCATGCATTTCAAGTCCACTCACAATCTCTTGAAGAAAATATCATTTATATGGAATGATGAGGCTACTTTGGCATTCTCTCTTTTAATGGATGCCATGTCTTCTACACCAACATAGGTTGCACCTACTTTTGGTAAAACATTCATAGTAGAGTGTGAGGCACTAGGACAAGGAATTTACGTAACATTAACACAATAAGGGATATCATTGGCTTTTAAAAGCAAGGCATTCAAAGAAAATATTTGGTGAAATCTACGTATGAAAAATAAATGGAAGCAATATTACATGCAATAAAAAATGGGGATAGTATATCATTGGGATGTACTTTAAAGTCAAGATATACCATGATAGCATAAAGTATTTTTTGAAGCTATGGATTTCATTGGAAGATTAACAAAAATGAGGAGAAAAAATGCAATTTTTTAATTTTGAGATAATCTGCAAAATGGGTAAGGAAAATTTAGTACATGATGTTCTTTCTAAAATAGAAGAGGCCTCAAATTTATATCCAATTACATTTTCTATTCCTAGGTGGCTAGAAGAATCTTGCCATAATGGGAAAATGACAATAGTGCTAAACAAAAACTAAAATTTATAAAGGATGGGATGAACTCTATGGAGCATTGGGAGTGAAAGAGAGATATACTTTGGTGAAAATGTAGAATATTTTTATGCATGCAAGCATATTTGAATAAACAAATATTAAGGGAGTCCCATGTCTCTTTGATGGTAGGACGCATGGTTCCTTAAAACATCTCAAGGATCAAAAAATATATTTTGGAAGGAATGAAGAAATATATTCAAAATTTTGTAAGAGAAGGTCAGGTTTGCATAATAAATAAAAGAGAGATAGTAAAATCTCTAGGGTTACTTAACCATTCCACATACATATTCAAATACTAGAAGATATATCAATAGACTTTATTACAGGGTTACTGAAATATAAAGGTAAGTATTACATTTTTATGGTCATTTATATAGACAAATTTTGTAGATTTTTTTTGTAGAGCTCAAAGTACATAAACAACAAGCCAAGTGGCAGAAGTGTTTGTGAAAGAAATTCATAGTCTTCATGGTTTTCCTAAAGTAATAGTAACAAGAAAATTTTGGAAATAATTATTTAATATGAGTGGAGAAACACTAGCTGCCATGAGTTCTACATATCAAACACAATCAAATGGTCAAACAAAAATAGCTAGCAAATGTTTTTAAGGTTATCTACAATGTTACTCTTTAGAAAATCAATCTTAATGGATGAAGTGGGTTCGTCAAGGAAGAATGGTAATATGATACTACCTATCACACATCTACTAAAATTTCCCCATTTAAGGCCCTTTATGGATATCCAACTCCTAGTATCTCATACTTTTTGCAAGATAAGTCCAAAGTATAGAAAACAGAGTCACATATGGAAAATACTAAAGAAACTTTGAAAATTATTATGGAAAACCTTCAAATGACATGAAACATGATAAAACAACAAGGGGAACAACATTGAAGTGAAAGATAATTTGAGGAGGGTAATTGGGTATTTTTAGATTATAGCATTATAAGCAATCTTCATTCAAGAAAAAGAAGAATAAAGAATTAGCTCAAAAATGTTATGGCCCTAAATAATTATTCATAGGATTGCACAAGTGGTATAGAAGTTATATTTTCCTTCTTCTTGCATTCATAAGGTTTTCATGTATCTTGCCTAAAAAAGGTTTTGGGAAAAAATATGCCAATGTAAATAGAACTTCCAAAATTAGATGAAGAATGAAAGTTGATTCTTGAACCACAAAAATTTATAGATAAACATTTTGTATCTCTTTGACATATAGCCATTATAAAGTACCTAATCAAGTGGAAGAATATTCCTCTAGAAGAAGGTACATGGTAAAATGATCAATTCGTGATGAAATACCCACGGCTAAAGGGTTCGTTTGAAGTTTTGACAAAGGTTTTGTTATATGTTTTATATAACGCGCGGTGGAATATTTTTATTGTTTGTTAAGGTCCCACACAGTGATAAAATTTGAAGGGCAGGTCCGAATTTCAATTAGAAGGGCATATATCTATCTTGCCCTTCCATAATGAAAAGCTTAAAAAAAAAAAACTTTTCAATTGACCACAATAAATTATTTTTACATTTCATTTTCCAAAAGACAAAACCATCAATCTTTATATTAATAAAAGACTGTTACATATACAACAATGAAGAAGGATCCATCTTTAATTGCTTAAATATCTCATTGGAAATGTCAACATAAGTCTTGAAGACACTATTATAAGAATTTGGATACATGCCACCGGGATATAGGAGATTCTTGTGTCAGATTGTGTAATGCAATTTTGACTTTGTCTCACAAGGAGCAGCAGCATGGAAGTCTGGATTTTTCTTATAGAACTTTTTTATTATTATTTGAAACGTTGTTTATAGATATGAAGACAACAACGAAATTATGAGCATGGTGGACAATTAGTCAAGCTCATGATGCCAAACCATGATGATGTAAGTTTGGAATTCAACATTTTTACATGTTAAAGACAAATAGTCAAAATCACTGACAACTTAGTATGCCATAATTAATAATCATTCCATGTTCACTTTTGTTAATAGGTTTATGTCACATGATGATCTCTCTTCTCTGGCATTTACTTGTATTGAAGATCACTATTCTAGGAATAAGGAGTTATTTTCTCCAAAAATAACCCCAGCCAAACATTGACAATGCATCAAGGATATCTTTCTATGCTTCATAAGTACATATGTTCTACTTCTAAATCATGTCTTGGAAGTGGTTGTTTTGCTAGAAATTATTCACCAGTTGGTTTCATACCAAGTCTTTTTCTCATTTTCAGCATCCAATACATGAAAAAGATAATGGTTTAAAACAACATAAATATTTGAAATTTTGCAAGAATTGTCTGGCACACTTTGAATGTGAATTTTGAAGTCAAGTGCATGATGCTGTATAGGATCAAGTGTCATTTTGAATACCAAATTTTTCACAAGAAGCTTCTCAACATGGTACCCTGCTGTAAGGATTAAATGACAATATTGCATAAACTATTTCCATAATAAAAGTGCACCTCGGCCATAAGACTAAACAACTACAAATGTTGTAGATCTAACAAGACCACACAATCAAATGTATTCCACAAGGCCAATACTGTATGAAAAATGAAAAGGAGTTTGCAACCAAAAATACCTTGGGCAACTAATTCAATTAGATACACCAAACCATCAGCAAAAAGGAAAACCAGCCTACTCAAAAGGCAAGCGTTTACCTCCTTTGACAAAATTTTGAGTTCCGACACAAGGGCCTTTATTGTCTTGTCAATGCCCCTAGTAATTTGAATGGGGTTTGCACCTGCTGCAACAACCTAAACAAAAAGGTTTCATTTCAAATTATTTTCCACAAATTTAAGATACAACCATTGTCAGTTTTGTATTTCCTAACAAACTCATAAATTTTGACAAAAGAACCAAATTTTTTTAATACCTGATAGCAATTTTTTCACTCAAAAACTATCTTAGACTCAATAAGCCCAACCCAAAACTAAAAAAAAAAACACCATAAGACCCTACAAAAATGAATAGATGATCTTAATCCAGTACTATCGACAAAAATTTACCTTTACACCCTCACTTATTAAACCTTGTGCTGTTGAATTTTAACTTCAACTGCTGCAGCAGAAGGACGGATGCAGCAGCAACATTTTTTTTTGGAGGTTGCTTGCATGCCATCCAGAAATTTAATTCAGCATTTAAAATTCTTGCAAGTTTTTTTTGTAGACGGCCACAGCCATATTTCTGTACAGGATTGTATTTAAACACAACAGCCAACATTAACGCAATTCACCAACCAGAAATTAAACAAACATAAATTTACCCGACAGTTTTGTAAATTCAAAAGGAGGACACGTGGAGCATTAATATTGGATCGCATGAAATTGAAGGGAATCTGAAAACCTGAAAACCGGACCCGAATTTTTTATAAGGCACATTGGATTGAGAATTCGCGTTATAAATTAGGCAGACGTCAGCATCCCATTTTGGAACGCGAATTTGGTTTGAAATTCAATCTATTCGGACTTTTGAAGTCCGACGGAAAGGGTTCTTTAATGTTTTGATAATTTAATTTTATGTATGCTTTAATATATACATATGTTTTAAACATATGTTATATATATATCATATGCGAAATGAAAGGTGGGCCATAGAATTTAGTTTTAATTTTATTTTTTTTTAAAGAGGGTTTATTATAATATGTTTTATATGTTACGGCATATAAAAATAAAAAGGACAAAAAAGCTTGGTAGTTTTTTTTATAGACAGTATGTAAATTTTTTATTACACAGCAGTGTGTAAAAAGTGAAAGACCGAGTGTAACTTTTTAAGTGTGTATGCACAGCAGTGCGAAAGTGAAAAACACAGCAGAGTGTTTTAGAGACAGAGTATGTTTGTTTTGAACAGACAGTGAGTTGGTTTTATGCACTGCGTTTTGTAGCAGTCATAATTTTGTAATCCCTCTTAGTGAGGAAGTAGTGTAATAGTTTTTTTTTTGAGTTATTGAAGGGAATAGAAGTTTGTTTTCAAAGTATTGAAACTTTGTCTCCTGTCAAAGAAATTTTTATTTTCTCTGTGTTAGAGGAAGGGAGATTTATTCTCCATTCATTGTTCTGGAATTTTTCAATATTCCAACATGTGCAAGAACAACGGATGTTGTGGTTCCATCCCCAGCTAAATCATTTGTCTTTGCCGCAGCTTGCCTTACCAACTTGGCCCCAATATTTTCAACTGGGTCCTCTAATTCAACCAATAAAAAAGCCAAAACCATAGCATTGAGATACATTTCATTACACTGTCAATAACAATAAAATTTGACTTAGCCATAACCCTTTCCTTTTATTGTTGTGAAAAGCTTTATGCATTACTCTAATGTGGCTAGTCCATAGGCCAAGTAGACCATTGGGTAACAAATATGTTTCCTTTCACCTTTGAGTTTTCAAATTATGCCTACCAAATCTAAGACATTTAAGAGGGAGAACTAATACAACGTTAAAAAGAAAACCAGAGCACACATCTACAAATTACCTCCTTAGCTATTGTCACACCATCATTAACTATTTTCGGAGAACCATGCTTGCTCTCCAAGACAACATTTTTCCCTTCACCCCAAGGGTGACTCCAACAAGATCAGCAGGTTTGTTCACACCGCCTGCAAGACAAATTGAAAATGCTTTCAGTAAGTGTGCAATTGAATGCCAGACCATATGCCAAAACAACCCTCCATGAAAAATTAAAATAACACATTAAAATCGAATATAAGTGGACAAGGAAAGATCCACCGCAGTGACGTTTCACATGCAGGTGACCTTCCTTTAAACATAATTTTTTCTCTGACCTGCAATTTTTTTGTCACTGAGCCATCCTTGTTAAAGTACAACTCCTTCTCCATAGCTCTTGTATTAACTACCTTCTCTCTGTCGCGTAATCTTAGAGTCCCTCATCTGCTTGAGCGATTAAAGGAAATGGGTGAAAAAAATGAAAGCGAAGACAATTGTCTGCCATAATTATCAAACATTGCACCCAACTTCTTCCTCTTTCCATTGTTACCCAATGAGGTAGATGTGGCAATTGTTGTCATACTGCCCAAAGCAGAGACCATCTTCTCTTATCCTGAATATAGAATTACAAGATCTTCATATTAGTATGAACCTTAAAAAACATGACTCCCATTGCTAAAAACCACTTTTAAGTTGTAACGGGCAAACTAAACAACTATCGCAACTTTTGGCAACTTCTGGAGCATTAAGAGAGAAACAACCAAAGAGAAATACAACCACAATCCTCATTTTAATGAGATCGGACTATATATTTTCATTAAGATAATAGAAATAAATCACGACTATATTAAGGCCAGCACAAAACAATCTTTAACCAGTGTCTCTCGCGGCCTTCAGGTTGCCATGCTAGAGGTTGCATATTTTTAATTTAAATTATTGACCTCTCGTGCCCATTTATGAATGCATCCAATGGGATATCTACATCAAATGCTCCTTTATATCCCCAAAAACAAATTCCCTACTACAAGAGCACCAGTATTGATGGATCACCCCACACCATCCCACCCACTAGAAACGGTGAAAAAAGAAACCCGAGAAAACTTCTGAAATATCTCAAGATGACTATATGGGTGGTTCTTATGAATCAACCAACCATTCAGAACATGCTCATCAATCCAAACCATGAGTATTATGTGGCAATATTCAAGCAGGCACTGAATCGGATTTCTGAAGCTATGTTAGAGAAACCCTAAACTCTCACTGAAAATAGGTGAAATGTGGCACCACTTAGAGATTGACATGTGCCAATTGGTACAAGTGGTAGACAATTGGCATGCTCAAACAACGAGGTGATGCAGGAATGACATGAGGGAGAAAATATCGGAAAAGCCCCAAATCTGGAGAACTAAAGCTCATCACCAACCTGAGATTGACAACTTTACATGATGTAACCTATGAAATCGTAAATGGAGAAATCATAGTAAAAATAAAGTAACCTATGTAACAATAAAGTCGGATTCATCCTGGGAGTGGTAATGGGAGAAATCATAGTGAACAACAGGAAACATGTAGAGTTGCTTACAATCAAATATATGAAAAAACACATACAAAAAACCTAGATAATAATCATGAACAAGCTTAATATTGAATTATGAACTGTAAAGGAACTTACAAAATGTGACATTACGAACATGGTCAAGCGCACAAGCAAAAATATCCTGGACATGACCCTGGTTGACAAGTTGTATTGCTCATGATGCAAGAGTATTTGTACCTGCACTGCCAAGTCAATCAAAATCCATCATTATCTATATAATAAATACAAGTAATTGATGTAGTATTTTTTACTCTAAGATGCATTCTTATGATAATGTTAGAACATATGTTGAAAATGTCAAAACATACCTGCATAAGCTCCTCTTCGTTTCAAGAACAATTTATTGGAGTCGCATGAACTTGGAACAAGCCTCCCACGATCTGAAAGAGTAGCAACTAAGTCAACTGTGACTTTTTTGTTGCTACGCTGGATCGAGGGAGGTTTGCTCCAAGATTAAATTGCTCCAATAAATTATTCTCTACTAAACAGGGCCAACCACGTGAAGGTGGAAGCTCTTATGGCCCCTCCCCCCCCTCACATCACTCTCAATTCCCCAATACCCAATCTATATTTCATTTTTTACTTTCATGAGCATAAAAAAATATATTCAATAACTAATAAAAAAAAAATTCAACAAAAAGTACGCAAGGAAACATTGTAATTAATGCTTGACATAAAAATAGTATGATAAATGAGTTTTTTATATAACACAAAAAACGTTCCAAGTATGGTAACGTTCGTCTTATAATAATACAATATTTTACATTATCAAATTTTCTTTTTCTTCTTTCTATTTCTAAAGCTCCTAATTACATCATCAATATCATCATGCTCTACTCATGTTTCGTGCCTTTCGACCCGCACTGCTGACCTAGTTGCGTAGTCACGATTTCTGGTCTCATCCAGTGATGGGGCATCGCCTACAAAAACAGATAATATTAAATTTTAATTGTCAGTTTTTAAATATCATTGAACTAGTTCGGTAATATTAATAAAAAAAATTGCAATGAGATTATTTACCTGGTGCACCAGTTGTCGCCGCTGACCTAGTTGCATTGTCACGATGTCTGGTCTCATCCAGTGATGGGGCATCGCCTAAAAAAACAGATAATATTAAATTTTAATTGTCAGTTTTTAAATATCATTGAACTAGTTCGGTAATATTAATAAAAAAAATTGCAATGAGATTATTTACCTAGTGCACCAGTTGTCGCCGCTGACCTAGTTGCGTTGTCATGATGTCTGGTCTCATCCGGGCATCACCTACAAAAATAGATAATATTAAATTTTAATTGTCAGTTTTTAAATATCATTGAACTAGTTCGGTAATATTAATAAAAAAAATTGCAATGAGATTATTTACCTGGTGCACCAGTTGTCGTCGTTGGGACTGTTGCCCTGTCTTCCTCTCTGGTGGTAAGATCCTCAAGGGAAACATTCTTTGTCATTTAAAAAAAAAACGTTATAAGGACAACCATCAAGGTATAATTAGAAAAAATTATAAGTAAAAATTAATTACCGTCACGGCCCTCACTGATAGTAGCATTGTCGCCCTGGTCCCCACTACAATGATCAGGTTGCACGTGAGGATCATCTACATCTGGCTCTAAAACTGGGTTATTTTCCTCTTCGGTAGTGCTGCTCCCCTGATTTAAAAAAAGTTGTTAGACATTAAATTCATGGACGAAAAAAAACATATTGAAAGGTTAATGTTTTACCTTATCAGGCATTCTGGATCTTGGGACCTGCCCCAAGCTTCTGCGACGTTCAACTACGGCTTGATAGCCAAAATGGAAAGCGATATTTTTATCTTCCTCTGTAGTTTCTGTTCCGAATTCATCACCCTACATTACATATGATTGTGTATTTTTAATCATATTTTATAGGATTACAAAAACGTTGGAAGGCGATACAATTAATTATAAGATGTTTAGCTACTTAATTACAATTCTTGCGACTAATTTCAAGTAGCCGCCCTGGCCTAGCTTGTGATGGCCCTTTTTTTCAATCCTAGCTTTGGTTGCCTTTGAAGTTTCAGGCAACCTAGCATCAAAATATTGAAGTCGGATATGACGTAGCACACTTTCATTTTAGACATAGAGAAAATTAAAGCTATTGAATTAAAGTTGTAATTTACCTTGCGGGTCCAGTTGGCATTTTTCCTTCTTTCTTTTCCCTTTTCTCTTTTCCATCATGGATGAGTGCTCTCCACTCACTCTCTGAAACTGTGAGAGGACGCTCATATCTAGGGTTAAATTGCAATTTCGTCCTATAGGTGTCCCTGGTATATTTCAAATATTTTCCGGCTACCCGAGCCACCGCTGTTCTGTCAAATGTGCCGACCCCAAAAAGGGCTTCTAGATAATCTAGAAGTTCTTTTTTCAGGTTGGAATTCTGGGAATTCCACCCTGTGCGTATGGTTGGGCCAAAAATTACCAACACATGGCTCTCCAGAAACCTGTAGAACTCATTGTTTCCTACACAGAAAAAAAAGAAGAAGATATTATCATTAATTTAAAAATAAAAATCATGATAAATATGTTTTAGATAAAGTACATGAAATAGTTCAAATATTAAAATTTACCTGGGAGTTGTACATGCTTTATAGGGACACCTTCATCGTTCACCAACAACGTGCCATTAATGGTCCCTATGGAGCTGACACGTGTAGCTCTAGGAAACGCAATAATGTAGTTGGCCATATCAGCCTCATCATTTCCAACACGTTCAGAGGTTGGCTGGGTGTCTGCTTGGACAGGGTGTGTTTCTTGGCTGGAATCTAAAGGAGTAGAAGGTGTACGAAAGGGTTGTTGGGCAATCTCTTACCCTTGTGTCCCACTACCACCAACACCGGGTTCAGCAAGTGCCAGAAAACGCTACATACAAAAGAACTTTTTGTTAGTTTAGTCAATGTAAAAATTAAAAATAAAACTATCACCATTCATCTCATGCAGAACAAAAAAAATATCCTTTTGACTCTTTATTATTACCTAATATGTTTCTAGCTGGTTCATAAGTTGTTTTATCCTCTCTTCTGTTTCAGGTGTTCTAGGCACGTCTATCAAAGTATTAAATTCCGACCTTGCATCTCGTGCTTTTTTTCACAACAAGAACACTGGAGATAGGGATGAAGAAAGCTCTTCCTCAAAGAGGGAATCATCAGGCGTGCCATGGCTAGGTGTCTGCATATTTGAAAAAAATTAATATTATTTCAATTATGTAAATAACTAAAATACCTGAAGATAGAGCAATGCTGGCACTTTACATGTTCTTCCGCAGGCCTCTTTCCGTGATCATCCCGTCTCAGGGTTGTTCCTGCACTGCTCTGATCAGTCTGCCACATTGCAATAAAATTATAAATGTAAAAACTTGAAAACAATATCTAACTTGAAAACACAAAATGAAAACTGAAATAATTTCTAACAAGACACCAGAAGAAAGAGTTAGAGTTTCAAATATGCCTTGCATTGAATTCAGTCCTGGAAACATGTCATTGCACATTAAGGCACCCAAACAAGAGACGAGTTGACAATGAAGACCTTATTGAATATATTGTTGGAGCAACTTCTAGTAAACTTGTTGTGAAGACCTTGAGGACATTTTTCGAGCAACATTGTTGAAGTTGATGGTATAACATTGTTGGAGACGATCTTGAAGGGCCTTGAAGTGAAGCTTTTGGAGCAACTATTGAAAAATCCTTAGAGCATTTAAGTAAGGCACTTTCTATCTTCCATCACCTTTTTCCTTTCAATATCCTTTAAACTATTTTGTTGATATTTAATGTTTGAAATCACGTTATAATTCCTTGATTATATGTGTTTGGGGACTTTCCCTTTGAAATTACCCAAAAATACCCTGGCAATTTTATCTTCAGGATGCATGTCCGACCCTATTGTTCAATATTTTGATTGATAGTAGTAAACATAGAGAGTTAGGGGGCTCTTGACTTGGTTTGGTTGGGCCATTAGATCCCTAACATCTACTAGGGAGAACCCCCCTTGAGTTGGAGGAGAGCTAGCCCAAAGTGAAAAGAGGTTGGTGAGGTGGCAATGGGGCTATTGAATTACACATGGTATCACACTTTAGCTTTAGGACTTTATCTTGAGAAGTGCGAGATTTTGCTATATCAATTCTCAAATTGTTTACAACAATATTGTTAAGAACTAATAAGAAATAATGTTGAGGGGTTTTTGGGTATAAGAAACAATACCATTTAAAAACTAGAGTTCTCAGTCCTTGGTATTCCTTCACCTGGGCCTAGGGGCACACTAGAATAATTTCACACTAAACCATGCAAACTTAAAGGTAATTTAACAGATCCATAAAGTAATAATAATCATAATTCCTAATTTCCTATTGTACGATATGATGCAAATTATTCAAACATGAAGTAATGAAGACATGCAATGTCTGAATTTCAAGATTGATGAACCAATACAAGAAGTTAGAAACTACAACTTTGATTCAATACTCTGTGTCCTAACTCCGGGAAGGAATCTAGTTTGTAGTACAGAACATGCATCGTGTATTATCAATTCTTAATTGACAACAACTAAAGGTCATCTACCTCATCAATTCCTTCCCATTTTTGTGTTTTTATGTTATATTCCTTATAAAAGTGTCAAATTTCTCTCAAAGTAAGCAACCACTGAATAAAATAAAAAATAGTTGAGATATGATTGAGAAATGGTCATTTATTTCTTGAAAGGATCTTCACAATTTATTTGGTTGTTTTTCATCTCAAGAAACAAGAAATAACCTAAGAAACTATCGTGATGTAATATAAGAAACAACATGGTGCAATGGCCATTTTCAAAGCCAAATGATGTCCATTGAGGACATGGCCTTTATTTGGTTCCTGTTTCACAGGAGTTTCGGGTAGAAATGGAACTTTGTTGTACCATTTCCAGTAGTAAAAAGGGAAAACCTTCTTTTTCCATGGGAAATAATTTACCTTTCCTTTTTTAAGATAATCTAAATCACAAAAAATATGAACTATACCGCACACATTCTTGGATAATGTGAAAGTGGAAAAGGAATACCCTACACAAGTGATGCACACATGTACATTTGAACACTAATAGATTTTTGTAGTTGAAATGCAATGCTTGTTTTCATTTAAATGTAGGGTTTTTTAAGCAGGGAGAAATAATGGCTGCCAAATTAATAAGCGTTTCTTTAAGAAAAAAAAATTAAATCTTGATTATGGGCTCTAGAAGACACCATTCTAACACAATCCAATAAGTTGACCAAAAAACCAAAATAAGGTCAACCCTACTATGGGAGGAAGGGCACAGGTAAGAACTTACCATTTGCCAGGGCGAGGCGAATGTTTATGCAGTCCCAACCTAATATAGGAGAAGGGCATGCAATAAAGACTTACCATTTTCAGGGCGAGGGGCGAATCTTTTTGTTTTTGCCACCAAGAGGGCGAGAGAGCGAATGCGTGCAGAGGGCGAGCGAATGCGGGCGAATGTTGTTCTACAAAGGCGAGGTAGATGTTGCAAAATAAGGCGAATGCTGAGGGCGAATGTTTGTTGCCAGACCGAGCGGAGTACCGGGCGAAAATGTTGTTCTGCAAGAGATGAGGGTGAATGCTGAGGGCGAATGTTGTTCTGCAAGAGCGGAGGATGAATGCACGCGTGATATCAGACGTTAATGTAGCACACATGTACATTTGAACACTAATAGATTTTTGTAGTTGAAATTCAATGCTTGTTTTCATTTAAATGTAGGGTTTTTAAAGCAGGGAGAAATAATGGCTGCCAAATTAATAAGCATTTCTTTGGGAAAAATTTAAATCTTGTATTGGGTGATGAAGATAATAGAGGGTATTGAATCTTGATTCTTGACACCTAGAGAGAACCATACAACCTAACACAATCCAATGGAATTGACCAAAAAAACCCAAATAGAGTCAACCCTACTATAGGAGGAAGGGCCTGCAGTAAGAACTTACCATTTTGCAAGAGCTGAGGGCGAATGTTGTTCTGCAAGAGCTGAGGGCAAACGCTGAGGGTGAATGCTAAGGGAAAATGTTGTTCTGCAAGAGATGAGGGCGAATGCTGAGGGCGAATGTTGTTCTGCAAGAGCGGAGGGTGAATGCTGAGGGAAAATGTTGTTCTACAAGAGCTGAGGGCGAATGCTGAGGGTGAATTTTGTTCTGCAAGAGCGGAGGGCGAATGCGCGCGTGATATCAGACATTAATGTAGCTATTGCGACGGATACGAAACAATAAAATCATTTTTATGTAGCGCGCATATAATTTTCGTATTTTTCTGTAGCACGCATATAAGTGTCATTATACCGACGACGGACAAAGCGTTGCTATTGTGACGGGTGCATCCAAATTTTGCAATTGCGACACTTAGACATTGTGTCGCACTTGCAACGTTTGGAGGCAGTCGTCGCAATAGAGACGCTTTGGGCCATAGTGTCACAATTGCGACGTCTTCCTCCAAACGTCGCAATTGCGACACTTTTCTAAGTGTCGTTATTGCGACACTTTTCTATAAACGTCGGTATAGCGACGGTTTCGGGCGGGATGGAAAAAATTTGGGGAAATTTCCGACATTTGGTCGAAAGCGTCGGAACCAAGTGTCGGAATTTCTACCAAATTTAGTAGTGAGAATTCTGTCTGTGACAAATCGAGCCATAGCATGTGGGGCCCTGAACGAGCCAAAGTCTCAGATGAATGTGTACTCGGCGAATGGGAACCAATGTGCCACCTTGACTAGTGTCTCCATGGCTCGCCAAGACATGCAAGGAGCGTCTTGGCCGAATAATTTTCTGTAAAGAGCGGGGATGAACACTTGGGAGATCGGCTCTATGTCTTGTTTATACCTGGAATCCCAAAACACCTTGGTTTGTAAGTGGATTGCACGGGTCTTTTTTGGATCCCAGTTATGCACCCATCCCTCAAAGTGCAACCTTGAACAGACGGAATCCAACAAATAAGAGGCCATATAGAATTCAGAAGGCATTCCTTCATCTAGTACCAATGCCGAGGATAAGTTTGTATGCATGGAGGTCATCAATATGCTAGCCCAGTTGAAACGGGTTTCGTGCACTATGACATACTCCATGAGAGTTGCCCATGTGCCGTTGAAGGTGGTGGCATCGGGGCACCCGTACAATCTGCAAAGCATGGCAGCCACTAATTTATATACTTTCCTAAGGCTCGCCACTGGATATTCTTGGTCCTTCTTGACCTTAAATTTCTCAGGCTCCTCCCACCACTGCTTTATAGTGTCAACTATAGGAACTGCATGGGTGATAGCCCATTCTTCTGTGAAGTCTTCTTCTTGCTCAGGCAAAGAGTAATAAACATGAGCGTCTGAGCCTTTGAGTGTTGTGAAAGCCTTGCCTTCGCTGTCCTTAATTACGAACTTCTTGGGGTCAGTTTTATGTATAATCCAATCTCTCATCTCTGGGCATGGGAATATAGTCGGATGGGCACTTGCAAGATGTGGCGTAGACCTTTTGACCTTTAAGTGTATCTCCCGATCAAGGAGGTCCTCTAGGAATTCTGTTCTAGTGAACTCTTGGTACACTTGGTACCAAAGCATGTTGTCCCCTTTGGAAAATGTGCATTGGGTATCTCTGTAGATCAGGGGTGGGGACATTGGCATGTCCATCTCTACATCCTCCACTGCCAGGCTCTTGTCTTTTTTCCGAGATACTGGAGGTCCCATGTCACTTGAATCTGAGGGGACAGGTATACACCTTAAGTCTGCTTTGAATTCGCCTGTCATATTCATGAAAGAATCCCAGGATAAGAAAGATGCCATGATGATACAATACCAGTTACAACTTATCAATTATTTCAACTGGGGACACAGGCAGAGCTGAAGAAGTGGCCTACTGGGTCGCAGGGTCGCAAGTTGTGAAAAAAATGGGCAAAGTGCGACCTTGCGACCAGGTCGCGGGGTCGCAGGGTCGTGAAGCTGAGAAAAAACAAAAAGAAGAGCAATCTGCGACCTGGCGACTTAGCGACTGGGTCACAGGGTCGCAGGATCGCAATTCTTGCTAGGGCTTGCCGGGGTTTTGGCGCACGCAGCGTGAAGTGGATTTTCCCCTTAACTTGAAAAAAAAAGGGCTAAATGGTTCCAAACATAGCTAGGGGATAGCTTTTGGAGCAGGATATAGGCCATGAGAGGCTGGATGAGGAATTTGTGATAAGTTGGGCAAGTAGGGTGCATGTTGGAATCAAAAGGGAAACCCTAAGTGACAAATGAAAACAATGGCTAAGGTAGGGGGAAATTTAAAGGCTGAAGAATGAGAGATTAGGCAAGAATAACCAAAAAAAGGAAACAGCAGGAGGAAAACGGCAACTTACCCAGGAAAATCACGCGCCAATCGACCTGTCAGAGGCATTTTTTTCTATCCGCTGCATATGAAAAATGTGACCCAGCGACCTCCTATATATAAAAAGGTCGCACGTGCGGGCAATTAATGGGGTTGCGGGGTCGCAAGGCGTGGTGATTTTGAGAGGGATGCGACCTTGCGACCTCAGGGTTGCGGGGTCGCAAGGTCGCGGGGTCGCGGTTTTCCATAAATTTTAGGTTTTCTACTCAGCGACTTAGCCCTCCCGACTCTTTACTTAACTTTTCTTTGTGCTTAAGGGGCTCCAAAAAAATTTAAAGTGGGGGTTTTTTGGAGTTTGTTGTAGAGGCTACAATAGACCAGTAATAGTTTAACTGGAGATTACAACTCTAGATGGTGAAACTTGCAAGTAAAGAAATTGTATCAAAACTAGAATAAACTGATAGTGTGGCTATGGATATCTGGTCAATTTTGAACTTTCTTATTGAAAGACAAGAAAATGATTATTGAATGAAATTCACATCTTGTTTAGAACAAAACACTAACATTGTTGATGAAGTAATTAGATCCTAGATGGATGTTGAATAATCTTAATTCATAATTAGTGTTCATTGTTTATATAAGTAAATGAAATTAATTCATGATAAGAATGTTTATAGTGTATTTTGTTCTATATTTGATAAGTATTGAGATGATTTTCATATTAATTATGTTTCACGACGTATGTAGCGAATAGTGGTTAATGATGACTATGTGGTGCTTAGTTTTTTTTTTTTTAATAATGATGTTGTATGCTAATGATGGATAAGATATGCATGGGGATCATAATGTTATGATATGATGTATATTGGCATTTTGTTCATTTAGTATGTGATGTCATGATTCATATATGTTGATGTTATAACTTATGATGGTATTTCATGATGTGAAGCATGTGGAATAGATACAGATTTTTGACATGCATGAGCATGTAGTTCTTTAATATTTAGCATATGGTTGTTAAAAATCATGATATATTATCATGATGAAATTCAAGAGTTGGCATGTGAATTATTTTCTATGATTTTATGATTATATCTAATGCATTGGATGCATGTTGAAATGTAGTGATTGGCGGGAAATCCAAAAATGGGCCAAGATGGCCGGTTTATTTGATGATCTCATGGGAGCCCATACCTACAAGGGAGAATATGTAACACCATATGGGCTAGGGACAAACTCAATCAACACTACATATGTCAGTGGTTCCTTTGTCTTGTATATCTCTTTATGGATAGCTCTTGAAGGGCTGTGGGACTATCTTGAGGAGGCCAAGGGCCTGATATTGTAGACCAAGTGCCTGGTATTGGATGGGAACACCGAAGTCTAGAAGTGGGTGTAAGACTTCGATGCTTGGGGCTGTGCACCTTAAGGAGCTCTGGAGGGAGTGGGCCAGCCTTGTGAGATGCTCGGAGACATTGAGTACTAGGATTGGATGCCTGCCTTAGGGTAGATGAGGTCTAAGTTGGGCACGAGCCTTGGGGCCAGAATTGGCTAGGGACAGACCGGGGAGGCTTATGCCTGGTTCCGAAAGTGGGAAAAAGGACATAGATTCCTTGATATTTCCCGGGTGCTGTGAAGAACTTTTGATGCCTGTTGGTTATACTAGTTCAGCAGAGGGTGTTGGTCACACATGAAATAATAAATAATAAATAATATAATATAATATTATTAAATATTTAACTTCGGGACGAAGTTCCTTGAAGAGGGGGAGTATGTAATGTCCCATAATAATTATAAATAATAAATAATATATAAATAATATAATATAATTTAATAAATAAATAGTCAAGAGAATAATAAATAAATAATAAATAAAATATTAAAAAATAACTGGAGTTCTAAATAAAATAGTAAATAATAAACTGGAGTCCTAAAATAATAAACAATAAGTAAAGTTAAAGAAAGAATTAATTAACAAAAGTAAATAAATTAACAAACAGTTAAACTAAGAAACTAATAAAAAGAAAGTTAAACTAAGAGAACACTAAATTAAGTAAAACTTAAGTTGCATGTTGACATAGTGAATGTGTGCATGTGGTTCCCATTCCATTGTTTGTTCTATTTAATATACATTGAGGAAGATTCAAAGATCATTCATTCTTTCATCTTTTCTCTGGAGAGAAAGGTATTGTGAGGCAAAGGATTGATTGAGGGCTCGAGGGTGGCCAGCTGTGGAAAGATTACATATATCTGAGCCTACAGTTGGGTGGAGAGTTGTCCCCAAAACCTTGTTGCGGTCAACATGATTCAGATAGCGTTCAACCATGGAGTCTCAAGTAAGGAAATTCACCATTACAGGTAAGTCGTCTTGCTCATGTTTCTGAAAATTCTATGACGATTAGTTAAACAGTTTTGGGGTGATCATTAATTTCTTATTTGATATAATTAATCACATGTTAAACGTACTACTGCCAGGGTATCCTTTGCCTCACAATACCTTTCTCTCCAGAGAATAGATGAAATAATGAATGATATTTGAATCTTCCTCAATGTCTATTAAATAGACCAAACAATGGAATGGGAACCACATGCACACATTCACTGTGTCAACATGCAACTTAAGTTTTACTTAATTTAGTGTTCTCTGTTAGGTCCCTATATTACTAGTATAGTCCCTTATTGTTGCTAGTGTAACCTCCTTATTGTTATTATTGTACACTTGTAACCCCCATTTTATTATTATTGTGCCCTTAAATTATTATTGTTAGGTCGGCTAGGATTGCATTGTGGCCCACAGGATTACATTATGGCCCCATGGACTCCTATATATAGAAAGGAGGTTTTGTAAATTAGATCATCCGAGATTTGTTCATATATGTAATGTATTGGAGGTTGTCCCCTCGAAGTGGCTTATTTCTAAGGCGTTGATATCTCTTTTCTTCTATTTTTGGAGCTGGTGACACAACATTTTGTATCAGAGCTTTGGATTCTAGGGTTTCACTACTCCAAACAGGTCATTGTGGAATTTTCGCTATAAATTTTTTTCTACGAAGTTTCAGAAGCTGAAATGTTTAGGGTGCGAAGCCGAAATCCTGAGGAATATTTTCTAAAAATTTCAGAGCTTGGTTCGCAATATTTGCGGAGATATGATCTGTGGAAGTTAGGTCTTTTTTCAAGCTCATAAACAGGTCATCGTGGAATTGGTGCTATAACTTTTTTTCTAGGAAGGTTCAGAATTTGAAATTCGTATGGTGCGAAGATGAAATCCTGAGGAAATTCGTCAAACAATTTCAGAGCTTGGTTCACTATATTTTTGGAGATATGATATGTGGAAGGTGGTGCTTTTTCAGGCTCCTGAATTGCATCTCAAAGAGAGATCGTGGGAAAAGTTCAATAACTCTCTCTCTCGGCATCGGATTGAAGTTCCATAAAAATTGGTCACAGGTACACAGACTTTAGTGTTGGGAAAAATACTGAGAGGGGGGGGGGGGGTGAATCGGTGTTGGTACGAACAATCAAACTTTTACTTTTTCTTTTCTAAAAACCCATACGCTAGTTTGCGAAGGCAACTAGCATATATATGCGCGGATATCCTTTACGAACTCGCGTGTAATAGAAGATCTAATTATGTGATTGAATCTTAACTCAAATCATTTCATTATTCATTCCTTAGGATATTTCGAAAACGGTAAACATGTGCGGAGAATAGAATAATCATCACACATATATGCAACACACATGAACACCGGGATTTTTGACTGAGGCTCCAATTCGGGAGAAAACCCGCTGTCGTTGTTTCAGCCTTCAAAAATTTGTTATTAAGAAAAAATTATTACAATAACCACATGGTCTGGAACTCCAACTTGTCACGGGGCACCCTGTGAGAAGAGCAATATCCCTTCTCTCGTTTACCCGACTCATCTCGGAAGGGAGCTACAACCCCTTTGCTTCTGTTTCGACACTCTCACGGAGAGAGCTACGACCCCGAACTCGTTTACCAGCCTCACCGGGAAGAGAGCTACAACACGGCCCAGGGCTTCGACCCTCGAGCACACTCTGAAACCATGTTTCATCAATTTTCAAACTTGGATCAAACAGCTTCAACACAACCCTTCACTTATCAACAATCATACCTTGCTCATTGCTTCAAACAGAACAGTGAGACCACTGTAACTAGAATATCAGATATACCCAGACTTCAGAATAGATATGCAAAAACACAATCAACCTTTAGCAATCATTAGATCAGAAATCATACACGCTTTTATTGAATCAGACCCGCGTATATACGTGCTTTCCAGAAGACGAACCCGCGTATACTTCAATGCATTTTATAGGAGAAAAACCTAACTGCGCATACGTGCTTTTCCTTCCACAGACCCGCGTATACACGCGCTTTTCATGAAACGAACCTGTGTATAGATCTATAAAAGATAAACTTTGCAGTACAGACCAGATCTATAAACTTACTCAGATTTCTTCAATCTTTTCAACAGGATTGCGCCAGGTCTTCTTCACTTCTTTTCAGATCATCCTTGACATTCACCATTTCTAGATCTAGATATCTTGAGCCTTCATCATGTTCATAGGTGCATCATAGATTCAGATCTATCAATTAGGAACAGAGTTCAACCATACAGATATACTTCAGAGTGAAGTATTCATCAAAGCCCAGACACATGCACACCCCTTTTCACAATGATTTTCCTCTCCTTATATAGGGTTACCCTTCATCAATACCATGAGTCAAAACCACATAACTTCCAATGGTATTCCTGGACGGGATCACATAGGCAAACCCTCATTCAATACAATGGGTCAATACCATGGTAGTTACCCCTGGTTTTACAAAATTAGAGCGCTTTTTCCCATACGCGACTTGGAACGTTATTTCCCACGTGCATACGCTACTTCGTCTAGACAAATCTGCGTATGCCTTGAGACATACTCTTTTCATCAGGTTCTGGCACATACTGACATTTCTTCCATCATTACCTTCTGTACTCATTGTAGATACATCAGATTTACATCATTTAACAAGTTCATCAAGTCAAGAACAACTTCATCAAGTAGGTTTCCATCATCTTCATCAAGTGGGTTGCCATCAAGGACAACACTCTGCATTATATTGCTAACAATCTCCCCCTTTGGACTTGATGGCAACCACAATGGTGTTTGATCACCATAACAGATAGATACATTAAGCACAACCATTGTTCATGATATTCAAACACCATGTCACTCTCCCCCTTTGACAGCAAGGGAAAAGGGCGGATCAAAACCAATCACAAGGTTTTTCCCCTCATGTAGACATAAGAGCTCTGCAGATCTGATGTGCACTGAAGTTACCATGCTCCCCCTGAGATCATGATGAATCTTCAAACATATTTTTCAATGAAGTACATGATTCTATGACCTTCCTATCACCAAGACTCATACTTATATCAAAGATCCAACGAAGTGGATTTACATATGCGACTCTAATACCCAACCAAGTGGGTTTACATATTTCGACTCAACTACCCAACCAAGTGGGTTTAAAAATTTGAACAAGTCCTTACATGACTGAATATTACAATTTACAACATGGGTCTCAACGTGATCTTTTCATCAAATTACAAGTATGACTTTTCACAACCAAAACCAAAAATACCTCAAGAAAGAGATCAAGTTTCAGAACCATCATAATGCCAACAATGCATTATTCTCAGCCAGGCTAATGCTCCCCCTGAAACTGTGCATCCTTTCCATGTGACCAACACTCCTCCTTAGCTTGAGTAACAGCATCAGAGATACCAAACAACACCATAGTTTGTGCTGAAGAATGCTGACCCAGAAACTTTGTCAGCAACCACCCATACGCGGTTTTCTGTGTATGAACTCACGTATATACGTGACTGTCTTTCAGGAAACCCACGTATCCAATTTAATCTTATGAAATTAAGGAGAAGGAAGTCTTACGGCGAGAGAAGCGAGCGCAGATATGCAGAGATATTCGAACGCTTCCCTAGGTAAGGGTTTGGTAAATATATCGGCAACTTGTTCTTTGGAGGGAACATACTCCAATTTTACCTTTTGTTAAAGCACTTGTTCACTTAAGAAGTGATACTTGATGGGAATGTGCTTGGTCTTAGAATGCATAAAAAGATTCTTTGAAATACTGATGGCACTTGTATTATCACAAATAATGGAGATAGGAGGTGAAAATTTGATTTGAATGTCTTGTAAGGTCTGCATCATCCAAAGAATTTGAGTGCAACATGATGCAGCAGCCACATATTCTGCTTCTGCTGTAGATAAGGCAATAGAGCTTTTCTTCTTACTGAACCAAGATACTAACTAGGGCCCCATATAGAATGCACCACCACTAGTGCTTTTCCGATCATCAACATTTCCAGCCCAATCTGCATCAGTGTAAGCATGAAGAGTAAGATCAGCATTCTTTGGATACCATAGTCCAAAGTCTTGAGTTCCTTGTAGATATTTGAATATTCTTTTGACGGCCTAAAGATGAGACTCTTTTTGATTGGCTTGAGATAGTCAGCATAATCCCAACTGCATGCATAATATCCGGTCTAGTCCCAGTGAGATACAGAAGAATTCCTATCATAGATCTGTATTCTGGTTGATTCATCGTGGGAGAATCATCAAGAGAACTGAGATTACATCCGGTTACCATTGGTGTACTTACAGGTTTGTGCTCTTCCATCCCATACTTCTTCAGAATTTTCTTAAGGTATTTTGCTTGAGATAAAGATACACATACTGACAGTTTTAAATGCCACTTGCAAGCCAGAAAGAATGTTAGTTCCCCAAGTAAAGACATTTCAAATTCTTGTTGCATAACAGAAGCAAATTTCTGACTCATAGACTCTTCATTACTTCCAAAATTTATATCATCAACATATACAATCACAATCAATAGTTTATCATTTTCAGTTTTTTTGTATAAGTTGCTATCAACAGACCCCTTTGAAAATCATTGTTGATGAAGATATTTGTCAAGACGATTGTACCATGCCCTTGGAGCTTGTTTGAGACCATATAGATCCTTTTTAAGTCTACAAACTAGTTTTTCATCATTTCCCAAAATGAATCCTTCTGGTTGTTCTATATAAACTTCTTCTTCTAGATCACCATTGAGAAAAGCAGATTTAACATCCATTTGATAAAATTTGATTTGTTGGAAGCTTGAAAAAACAAGAAACATCCTTATGGCTTCAAGTCTAGCTACGGGAGCAAAAGTTTCTTCAAAGTCTATACCTTCTTGTTGAGCATATCCCTTGCAAACAAGTCTAGATTTATTTCTTATAACCTCCCCATTCTCATTTAGCTTGTTTTTGAATATCCATTTAGTTCCAATGACATTTTTGTCATGGGGTCTTGGTACTAATTCCCAAGTGTGATTCTTTTCAATTTGATCAAGTTCTTCATTCATGGCTTGAATCCAACATTCATCCTTGCTAGCTTGATTGACATTGTGTGGTTCAATCGTGGATAATGCCAAACTAGGAAGTCTGATCCTCCTTGTTTGTACACACGATTCCTTGTCTCCCAATTCTCCCAAAATTTCAGATTCAGGATGATTCTTTTGAACATATCTGAATGGAGGCTTTCCAGATAAATCATCTTTAGGTTCTTTATTGGATGCACTGTCTATATCATTTCTATTTGATGTAGAAGGACAAAAGTCACCATCATCTTCTTCTGTTGTTTGTCTTTCTTCTTTAGGAATGCATATCTATCATTAATAACAACATCAATACATTCAACAATCTTTCAAAGTCTTTTATTGTAACATTTATATGCTCTACTCCTAGAGGAGTATCCAAGAAATATTCCTTCATCTGCTCTGGGTTCAAACTTGCCAAGTTTTTCATCATTATTTTTGATAAAACATCTGCTTCCAAACACTCTAAAATGCTTCACAGTGGGAGGATTACCATACCAGATTTCATATGGAGTTTTATCACTGTTTACTCGAACATGTGCCTTGTTAAGAATATTTGCTGCTGTATGTGCTGCTTCTCCCCAAAATGTGTCAGGTGTTCCTGAATCATCTAGCATAGCTCTAGCCATTTGTTGAACTGTTCTATTCATTATTTCCGCTATGCCATTTTGTTGTGGAGTGCCTTTCTGACTTGTCTTTTTATGCCATGTTGTTCACAAAATTCAAAGAATTCATTTGATGCCTATTCTCCTCTGTTGAGATCTAAGACACTTGATTTTTAGATCTAATTCATTTTCCACTAGTGCTTTGAAGATCTGAAATTTTTCAAATGCTTCATCTTTGTGTTTTATCAACCCAATCCAACACATTCTAGAGAAATCATCAATAAATAAGATATAGTATTCTTCACCCCGTGGTGACTTTTTCCTCATAGGTCCACATATGTCGGTATGAATGAGTTCAAGAGGCTTACTTGATGATCCTTCCTTGGCATTAAATTGCACTCTGGTTTGCTTACTGAATTGACAGGATTTTCATATGATACTTTCAAGCAGAGTAATATTGGGAAGACCACGAACAGCATTAAGTCTACTAGATTTGTTGATTTGAGAGAAGCTTAGATGCCCCAACCTTCTATGCCATAGCCAGTTTTCTGAAGATTTACACAAGTAACATTGTTCTTTGCAATTCTTCAATACATACAGGTTGCTTGGAGTTCTTTTCCCTTTTATAATTGTTCTACATGTATCAAGATCACGAACCACACATTCTTTTGAACTAAAGACAACTTCAGTTCCTTGATCACACATTTGACTTACACTTAGCAGGTTATGCCTTAAGCCATCCACATACATGACATCATTAACCTTCACCTTTTCTTTCAAAAACACGAGACCCTTTTTTATGTGATTGTTGAGAGTATCATTTCCAAAAGTAACTTTATTTTCCTTTTCTAGAGCACTATATGCACGAAGTTTGTGTTTATCACCTGTCATGTGTCTCGAGCATCCACTATCAATGTACCATTGATTTTCTTCACCTTCCGAAAATAACGCTATGCCACAATTTTGAACCTGTGATTCCTTCTTTTTCCATATTTTGGATTTTGAAGGAAGATGCTCTTTTGGCTGAAATTTGCTCCTGCATTCAGGTTCTTCATGCCCATAGTTATTGCAATAAGCACATTCAACTTCATTTAGAAGAGGAGAAAATTTGTTATAGGTATTCTTCTTTGTTTCAATATCAACCCTTTTCTTTCATGCTTCTCTTGTCATGATGGTTTTATATGCAACACATTGAGCAACTTTATGGCCAAAATTTTGACATGAGAAACATTGTCCATTGAAGAAGAAATTTCTGCGATCATGAAATCTTCTACTTGAATTTATCTGTTTATTGGGGCTTCTTTGAAAGATATTCCTGTTAGTGTTCCTTGCATTAAGATGATCATTCTTTACCTGTAAAGATTCTTTATTCCCTTGCTGAGTGGCAGAATTTTGTAAACCAGCTGTAACTGCCTTTAGATAATTTGGTGCTGAAGTTTGAGAAGATTCTCCAGTATATCCAAGACCTGTATTTATAACAGGAGAATGTTGTACCTTGATAATCTCATCTAAGGTTTCAGATCCTTTAGCAAATCTGAAATTCAGAGTCTTTGCTTTCTCAAATTCTTTTCTTACACTTACCACTTCACATTCTAATTTCTCATTGTGTTTCTTTGCCTCTTCAACCTGCTTTTCCAGAGTCTCAATGGTTATTTTCCTTTCTTCTAAGAGAATTTTGTATTCTTCTAAGAGAATTCTGCTTTGTTCTAAGCGTAATTTGAGTTGATTGTTCTCTTCAAGAAAATCATTGTCCTCTAGAGCATCCACAAAAGTATCATTTTCTTCTTTAGATTCAAAATCCATGAGAAGTCTAGGATCTTGTTCACATTCTTCCTCAGTATCAGATACCCCGTCACTGTCATCATGAGTATAATAACTTCTTCTAGTGCTAGACCGGTTCTTATTTCTAGCTACTTCCTTTCCTTTTGTAGGTGTTTCTTTATGAGGACACTTAGCAGCATAATGACCAACTCTTCCACAATTAAAACATTTGAAAGGAATCTTACCTCTAAACCGTCATGTACTAAGTTGAAGTTTCTTTACAAAATTTGCCTCATCTTCTTCCGAAATATATCCTGATCCTTCTGCTTCTTGTACTTCTTTCCCTTTTGTAGAAGCTCTAAAAATAACTTCTTTGACTTCAGATGGTCCTCCTCTTCCAATTTCATATGCAGTCAGTATGCCATGAAGTTGCACCACAGTAAGATTTTGAAGATCTTGTTTTTCTTCAAGAGCAGAGACTTTTGACTCAAATTTTGCCGTTAGCGATCTCAAAATTTTCTCAACCAAAGTAATTTCGGTTATTATTTCTCCCAGATTTTTCATACGATTTACAACATCATCAAGACGTAAAAAGAAACTAGCAATAATCTCATCACTATGCATCTTGAAATTTTCATATTCAATTCTGAGAGTTTGGAGTTTTGCACTTTTTACCTTTGCATCACCTTCATAACTCAGAATGATTTTGTCCCATATTTCTTTTGCTGTATTCAGCTGCATGACTTTGAAAAATTCTGATTCTGTTAGAATTCCTCTTATAGCATTGACCGCTTTTGCATTTGATTCATAATTCTTCCTTTCAGTTGGATCTGTTGGTGTAGCAGCTGGATATTGATATCCTTGTTCAACAATGGCCCAAAAATCTGCTCCCATAGACTGAAGACAGGATCTCATCCTCATTTTCCAGAAGATTAAATTGCTTCCATTGAAGAGTGGAGGCTTGATATATGATGTTCCTTCTTGATAGCTCATCTTGCTTGATCTTCCTTCTAGCGGCTAAGAAACTTTTTTCGAAAGGACAGGACATTACGCTTCCAATTGTTGGGAAAAATGCGCACGAGAGGGGGGGGGTGAATCGATGTTTTAGTCTGGAACAATCAAACTTTTACTTTTTCTTTTCTAAAAACCCATACGCTATTTTACTGAAGGAAACTAGCGTATATACGCGGATATCCTTTACAAAACTCGCGTATGTCCAGAGATCTAATTATGTGATTGAATCTTAACTCAAATCATTGCATTATTCATTCATCAGATATTTCAGAAACAATAAACAGGTGCATACAGAACAGAATAATCATCACACATATGCAACACACATGAACACCAGGATTTTTAGGTGGAAACCCAATTCGGGAGAAAACCACCGTTGTCGTTGTTTCAGCCTTCAAAATTTGTTATTAAGAAAACTTCTTACAATCATGTACTGGTGCAGACTCCAACCAGCACGCAGGCACCCACCTGCAGAAGGCTACAACCTTCTCTCATTTACCAGCCTATCCTGGACGGGAGCTACAACCCCCTGCTCTCGTTTACCAGCCTCTCCTGGAAGGGAGCTACGACCCCCTGAACTCGTTTACCAGCCTCTCCTGGAAGGGAGCTACAACCCCCTGATTGAAGGCTTCGACCCTCAGCACTACTGCAGACCACGTTTCATCAATTTTCAAACTTGGATCAAACAGCTTCAACACAACCCTTCACTTATCAACAATCATACCTTGCTCATTGCTTCAAACAGAACAGTGAGACCACTGTAACTAGAATATCAGATATACCCAGACTTCAGAATAGATATGCAGAAAAATAATCAACCTTCAGCAACCATTAGATCAAAAATCATACGCGCTTTTATTGAATCAGACCCGCGTATATACGCGCTTTCCAAAAGACGAACCCGTGTATACTTCAGTGCATTTTATAGGAGAAAACCCTAACTGCGCATACGCGCTTTTCCTTCCACAGACTCGCGTATACACGCGCTTTTCATGAAATGAACCTGTGTATAGATCTATAAAAGATAAACTTTGCAGTACAGACCAGATCTATAAACTTACTCAGATTTCTTCAATCTTTTCAACAAGATTGCGCCAGGTCTTCTTCACTTATTTTCAGATCATCCTTGACATTCACCATTTCTAGATCTAGAGATCTTGAGCCTTCACCATGTTCATAGGTACATCATAGATTCAGATCTATCAATTAGGAACAGAGTTCAACCATACAGATATACTTCAGAGTGAAGTATTCATCAAAGCCCAGACACATGCACACCCCTTTTCACAATGATTTTCCTCTCCTTATATAGGGTTACCCTTCATCAATACCATGAGTCAAAACCACATAACTTCCAATGGTATTCTTGGACGAGATCACATAGGCGAACCCTCATTCAATACAATGGGTCAATACCATGGTAGTTACCCCTGGTTTTACAAAATTAGAGCGCTTTTTCCCATACACGACTTGGAACGTTATTTCCCGCGTGCATACGCTACTTCGTCTAGACAAATCCGCG